>QLTV01002280.1:89855-103803 GCA_003457575.1 Thermophis baileyi | reverse complement strand
AGGGAGGCAGGGAAGATAGGAGGAGAACGAAGAAAGGAAAAAAAGGAAGAAAGGCAGGGAGGGAAGGAAGGAAGGGAAAGAAGGAAGGGAGGGAAGGAAGGAAGGAAAAGAAGAAAGGGAGGGAGGGAAGGAAGGAAGGTGGAAGGGAGGAAGGAAGGAAAAGGAAGAAAGGAAGGAAAAGAAGGAAGGGAGGGAGGAAGGGAAGGAAGGGAAAGAAGGAAGGGAGGGAAGGAAGGAAGGAAAAGAAGAAAGGGAGGGAAGGAAGGAAGGAAGGAAGAAGGAAGGGAGGGAAGGAAGGAAAAGAAGAAAGGGAGGGAGGGAAGGAAGAAAGGAAGGAGGGAGAGTGGGAGGGAGGGAGGAATGGAGTGGGAGGGTGGGGTGGAAGAGAGAAAAGTGGGGAGGAGAGGGAGGAAGGGAGGTGTGGGTGAGAGAGGAAGGAAGGTGTGGATGAGAGAGAAAGGAAGGAAGGCAGGAAAAGAATGAAGAAGGAAAGAGGGAGAAAGAGAGAAGGAAGGAAGGAAAAGAGGAGAAAGGAAGGAGAGTAAGGAAGGAGCAAAAGAGAGGAAGGGAGGGTGGGAAGGAAGGGAGGGAGGAAGGAAGGAGGAAGGGAGGAAGGAAGGAAAAGGAAGAAAGGAAGGAAAAGAAGGAAGGGAGGGAGGAAGGGAAGGAAGGAAGGGAGGGAAGGAAGGAAGGAAGGAAAAGAAAGGGAGGGAAGGAAGGAAGGAAGGAAGGGAGGGAAGGAAGGAAAAGAAGAAAAGGAGGGGAGGGGGAAGGAAGGAAGGAAGAAGGAGGGGAGGGGAGGGAGGAAAAGAAGAATGGGAGGGAATGGAAGAAGAAAAGGAAGGAAGGTGGAAGGGAGGAAGGAAGGAAAAGGAAGAAAGGAAGGAAAAGAAGAAAGGGTGGGAGGAAGGGAAGGAAGGAAGGGAAAGAAGGAAGGGGGGAAGGAAGGAAGGAAAAGAAGAAAGGGAAGTAAGGAAGGTGGGAGGGAGGAAGGAAAAGGAAGAAAGGAAGGAAAAGAAGGGAGGGAGGGAAGGAAGGAAGAAGGAAGGAAGGAAGGAAGGAAGGAAGGAAGGAAGGAAGGAAAGCATTGTCAATAGCTAAGGAGTGGAGTCTGTAAAAATACCATCTTTAAGATAGAACCATAGCTGTGCCCTCATTGGTTTTTATTCTGCACATTATTCTACACATTATTTGTTTTAGGGAATCTTCCAGCATATAATTTCTCAGTTTTCCTTCAGGAAAGTAAGAGTCTTTCTGGGACACTCCAGAGAAGCCTCATAAGTGAGCTGGCAGCTGAAAAACAGCAAAGACACAGCAAGCTTGCTGAAATAGCAAGATCCCCTTTCCTCCTAATGCCAATTCTGGAGTTACCTAAAGTACCATCCAGGCTTTTCCAAAAATGGTACTTTCCAGGTATACTGCTGTTTACAACTGCCAGAATTCCCATTCGACATGTGAAGGAAACCAACTTGGAGAAGACTGTCCTATGGTGATAGGTTCTGGAACTGGGCAGAGATCTTTCCTTCCTCTGTGAACAGGGGAACAGTCAAAAACGAAACTTGTATGCAAAGGTGCTGCTATGCCAGGTGGCTGCCATGTAAGGACCTAAGAAATTTAACAGATTTAACAGATTAACAGAGTTGGAAGGGACCTTGTAGGTCATCTAGTCTAACCCCCCCAAGCAGGAGACCCTACTCCATTTCTGACAGATGGCAGTCCAGTCTCTCTTCTTGAAAGCTTCCAGTGATGAAGCTGCCACAACTTCCGAAGGCAACTTCTGTTCCATGGGTTGATTGTTCTCACTGTCAGGAAATGTCTCCTTATTTCCAGGTTGAATCTCTCCTTGATCAGTTTCCATCCATTATTCCTTGTCTGGCCTTCAGGTGCTTTGGAAAATAGCTTGACCCCCTCCTCTCTGTGGCAGCCCCTCAAATATTGGAAGACTGCTCTCGTGTCTCCCCTGGTCCTTCTCTTCACTAGACTAGCCATGCCCAGTTCCTGCAACCATTCATTGTATGTTTTTCTCTCCAGTCTCCTTAGTGCCATCTCCTCCTATGGCCAACCATGTCAGAGTATAGGAACAGTTACGTATTCCTAATGTCTCCTCAGCAGCTCAGACAGACACCTTCCTTCTTACCCAGAGAAGGCAAAGAACAAAGAGAAGGACTAGGGGTGTCCTGTCTTCCAGTGCTTGAAGGATGTCATAGGGAAGAGGGCAACAATTTATTCTCCGAAGCATCAGGGTGTAGGACAAGACGTAACAGATGGAAGATTATCAAAGAGAGATCCTATCTAGAACTAAGGAGAAATTTCATGATAGCGAGAACAATTAATCAATGGAAAGGTTTGCCGGCAGAAGTTGTGGGTGCTCCATCACTGGAGGTTTTTAGGAAGAAATTGGACAGCCATTTGTCCTGAATGGCATAGGGCCTCCTGCTTGAACAGGGGGTTGGACTAGAAGATCTCCAAGGTCCCTTCCAGCACTGTTATTCTACATGCTGAATTCTGCATGTTAAATTTGTCATGTGCAAACTCACTTCCTAAATCAGAGAGCCAACGCGCGTGGTGGTTGATGCCTCCAAGCATCTTCCAGTCAAGGTTACAAAACCTGTAGGCCTTCAGATGAATGCCGTTCTGATTCTCCAGCAGACATCGTGCAACTGAAAGCCAGGAAGACCTGGTTGAGAACAAGGAACAATGGTTGGAAATTAATCCAGGAGAGGAGCAACCTGGAACTAAGGAGAAACTTCCTAACACTGAGAACAATTAACCAGTGGAACAGCTGGCCTCCAGAAGTTGTGGGTGCTCCAAAACTGGAGGTTTTTAAGAAGAGACTGGACAGCCAATTGTCCAGAGGTGGGCTTCACATAATTTAACAACCGGTTAAAGCGCGTGCGCCATGCATACATGCGCGCTGCGTCAAAAACATGGCGATTGTATAGGACGGGATAGCGCCGTGGCGGGTGGGTGGGCCCAGCCGCTGGCCATAACTACCAGTTCGCCCGAACCGGTACAAACCGGCTGAATCCCACCCCTGCACGTGTCTCAAATTGTATAGGATATCCTGTTTGAGCAGAGGGTTGGGCAAGGAGACCTTCAAGGTCCCTTCCAGATCCATTCTGATTGATTAACCATGGTTGAGGCAGAGTTTCATGTTATCTTCCGTTTTCCCAAAGAAGGGGTTCCAAAGTCCCCTTCCTCAGATATATGGACCAGCCTTTTGTCACTCTGGCTTTCTTGTTGTTTCAGGCACCCAAAGAAACGTTGGCCAAGGCCGTGTTGGCAGAACTCCCACAGCAAGTGGTTCAATACTTCAAGCACCAGAATTTGGCACCCCTCAACTCAGAACCTGCTTAGAAGTCAACCGTTTGCTCCTGGCCTGCATGTATCCCACATCCGTTGGTGGCAGAAGATTGCATGTCTCCCGTGGTTCCCAATAACTTTTCGTTTAACTGATTCATTTAATCAAAAGGAGCAAAGCATCACCAGATTCCTTCCAAAGGCAACTTGCAGCGTGAGAAGTTTAGGGATCTGCATTCAAGGATCCTGGAAGGAAACATCCCACCGTGGCCGATACTGGACATGCCTGGATTCCACAAGTCAACTTTTAAGTATCTGAATGTACTTTGTATGAGTTTTGTGGAACGAGAGGACCTTTTTACAGCCACAACTTACTGTCTCCAAGTGTGAAGTTCTCAAAATCTCACTGCCCAAAGAAATGTGGACCGCCCTTCAATGTGTTGTAACTTGTACTTCTGCTCTACGTTCATTTTTATACCATGTACACATGATTATTTGTTACACTCAGGTTAATAAAGAACCCTGAACTCTTCACATCTCCCCTGAAGCCTTCTGTGATTTGATCCCATTGAGTCCTCCTCCTGCAGCTTCTTTGAACCAAATCCCTCCAGGTGAGTTACAGCTGAACTCCCGATCAGGGTTGCACCAAATACCTGCGAAGGGCACCAGGTGGGTGCTTACGTTTTTCATAGAGGGCTGGAAGGGACCTTGGAGGTCTTCTAGTCCAACGCTCTGCTCAAAGCAGGAGACCTTATAGCATCCCGGGCAAATGATTGTCCAATCTCTTCTTAGAAATCTGCAGATGCTGGTATGGTCAACACTGCTCCATATGAGGACCCAGATTGTTGGGGACAATATGCTGACTCTGTGAACAGCTTAGAGAGGGCTGGAAAGCACTATGAAGCGGTATATAAGTCTTATTGCTATTGCTATATACAGTCCTGTACAGATAATCCTCGGCGTATGACCACAACTGAGGCCAAGGTCTCTGTTGCTAAGTGAGACAGCCACTAAGTGAATTCTGCCCCACCCCATGACCGTTCCTGCCAGAGTTGTTCAGTGAATCACTGCAGTTGCTAAGTTAGTCACACGATATTGGAACACTGCTATTATGTCACCCTTAGTCCTTCTTTTCATGAAACTAGACATTCCGAATTCTTCTTCTGGTGCTTTGGAAAATACCTTGACCTTCTCTTTTTTGTGGCAGCCCCTTAGATACTGAAACATGGCCAATCATGTCACCCCTAATCTCCCCCCCCCATTCAACTAGACTTACTCAATTCCTGCAACCGTTACTCATATGTTTTGGGCTTCAGCCCTTAATCATCTTTGTTGTTCTTCCTTGCACTCGTTTTAGATTTTCACCCTCTTTTTTACATTGTGGCTGTCCCCTCTGGCCCTTCTCTCCCCTCCGTCTCTGCCAAGTGACAACTCCTTTGCCCTTCCCAAGGAGAATCCTGGGGGGTTAGAGAATCCTTCCCTAAATGCCAGGTTACAACTCTCAGAACCTCAGTTGAATCTGCGAGGCATGCTGGATCTGTGCGAGGGAAAGGGTGAGCTAGAACATAACAACTGGGTTCATACAGGCCATCCTTAACTTACAAACACCTGTTTAGCAACCGTTTGAAGTTACAATGCCACTGGGGAAAAAAAAAAGGAACTTACGACTGGTCCTCGCATTTATCGCACTATCCCCATGGCCACAAAGATCAAAATTTGGACATTAGACAACCAGCATGTGTTTGTCAGTTGCAGTGTCCTGGATTTGACACTTGGAACCGTCCCAGCCAACTTCTGAGAAGTCAATGGGGAAAGCTGGATTCACTTAATGACCAGAGGATTCACTTAACCACCATTACAAAAAAGATCGTAAAAATTCAGGCGTGATTCCCTTTAACCACCACAACGGTTGCTTAGCAATGGAAATTCTGCTCGCAATTATGGTCATTAAATCGAGGGCTTAAGTCGAGCCCACAATCTCAGTCGTAAGTCACGATAGTCGTAAAGCTTGCTGCCTGACCCGACCTGATGTTATGGCGATTGTGAATGACCCCCATGGTTGGTCATTAAGCGAACGCTGCAGTCATTGTTTGCTATGGATTCATTTTTATACTGGAAACCGGAAGTAAATTTCTTGCAAAAACATTGTAAAGCGTGCTTACAAGGCACCGCAAACAGCCATAAATGTGGGGCAATTGCCAAGCCATGTGACTGCAAGGGGTCCCCAGATATTGTACCTTTACATCTGGGTCGTAAGCCCCATTTTCAGGGTCCACTGGTTGCTAAGCAACCAATCATACATCAAGGATTACCTTTACATCGTACCTAGCACCAAATGAATGTACCGTATTATAGTTTAGCCACGTGAATCCAACACAATTCCTGTAACTTTGATACCGAGGAACACAAAAATATTGGGAGCATCTCAGGATTGTTACTATTCGGCTGTGAATTCTCAGACCTTACCGAATTTACATAAAGTAAAATGATTGCTGGTTTCAATAATAAATTTACATAAAAATAAGCCATTGCTGGTTTCAGACATGATTTTTTTCATGAAAATAAGACAGTGCTGGTTTCAGTCAGCTTGGCTGATAGAAGTCAGTGAACAATCAAGAAAATTACCTGAATGTATCTCATCAGGAATTAAACTGAAATCACCAGGAGTTAAACCGAACCTGAACGTAAAGATAAAATCTTATCCCTGATATGCACTGGCTACTCCACACACTCCCCCCCCCCCCCAGTTTTAAAGTGGTTTTAGATTAAATATATAGAAAATATAATTTAGAGGCAAATAAGCTTTTCTTGCCAGAGTTTGGCTTCAGCAGATGAGAGTTACCTGCCTTAAATTAGGGTCGTCTTCGTTTTTGCTAAATCTGATTTTTAAATTCAGACCTGCAAACAGAATACATTACGCTTGGTTAATGTTAACTTTGTTTTTTCTTGTGGCTTATTATGTGAGGCAAACTCATTAAAGGGGCTTCAATCAAGAAATTTAGTGTGCTGTGCGAAATAAAACCGGACTAAATCTTAGGTATTGATAGTATCATTAGTGCAGCTAATTTCACTAAAAGGCATCACACAGCAAGTACACTTTGGGCTGATTTTCACAATCCTTGTGTTCATGAGAACACATGACCCTGGATACCAAATTCATCTATTTTCATTGCTAAGTATAGTCGTTTTAAACTGTAAGATTAATTGTAATGTTAAGTTCAGGAGAAGCTTATCAAGAGAAGGCTGATAGCAGCAAAGCTGGCCCAATGGCCTTTTCTGCATTTTGTTTATCTTTCTATTCCAGGGAATGTTGCATTGTCTCAACTTTAGGGCTGTTAATGACAATACACATTTAACTGGAGGATAACAAACACAGTGACTAAATAACTAATCAAAACGTCTGGATTTGCATAGTATGAGTGACACACTCGCACCCTAAATGAAATTAATCACATTCAGCATATTGACATCAGATTTGGAGTGACCCGGCTAAAGAATTCAATCTGTGAATTATTATTTGGCCAAAAAATTCTGCCAGTGTCCATTTTGCAAAGTTACATTGTTGGGGAGAAAACAAAATTAGACATGATAGATAGATAGATAGATAGATAGAGATACAAATACAGACAGATAAGTAGATGATGATATAAATGAGATAGCTGATATATTGATAGCTGATATAGAAGATATATTGATGATAGATGATAGAGAGGATAGACGATAGAGACAAATATAGATGATAGACAGATACAAATATAGACAGATAAGTAGATGATATAGATGATAAATGATAGCTGATAGCTATATTGATAGAGATGATACAGACAAATAGATATAGAGATAAGTAGATGATAGATGATATGACAGCTGATAGCTATAGATGATATATTGATAGATGACAGATGATAGACAGACGATAGACAGACAAATAGATAAAGTAGATGATAGCTGATATATTGATAGATGATAGATATAAATGATAGATGGATGATAGACAGACAGACAGACAGACAGACATAGTGCGCTGGAGGGCCTGTTTTGCAAGGTGACAATTTGAGCTGCAAGTAGCAACGTCTTGACTGATTTGGAGTTTTCCTTGTCAGCAATCATGACATAGTGGAAAACGAAAATACATTTTTTTTCTTTACAGTGATAGAGAAGAGATGCAGATCAAGCTTACATTTGCCCTGCTGGTTCTCAGAAACTTAAAACAGCTCGGGAATACAGCTAGTCCCTAACTTACAATTCGCTTAGTGACCAGTTACAGCGGCATTGAAAAAAGTGACTTACGACCGTGTTTCACACGGCCACTGCAGTATTCCCATGGTCACGTGATCAAAATTCAGACGCTTGGCAACTGACTCATATTTATGACGGTTGCAGTATCCTGGGGTCATGTGATCCCCTTCGGCGACCTTCTGACAAGCAAACGGAGAAGCCAGATTCACTTAACAACCGTGTTACTAACCTAACAACTACAGTTGTTGTTAGCTATGTAACTTAAGGTTATGTAAAGTTATGTACTTTACAACAGTGGCAAGGTAGGTTGTAAAATGGGCCCAAACTCACTTAACAACTGTCTCGCTTAGCAACAGAAGTTTTGGGTTCAATTGTGCTCTACCTGTACTGGGGCTTCATTCTTCCTGGGGCTACTCCAACCACTAGCTTTGTTTCAATGCTGAAAACACGTCCATCCAAGTGGTTGGAACTTGGCCCAATGGAACCTGGATTCTAAAAGGTCTCCTACAAAGCAACCAGGACAAGCGTACTGTTTCTCAAGGGAGGCTGCCCAATAGCCAGGGGTTTAATAGCTTTTCTTCAATAAAACAGAGCTCACAATATCAACTGGGCGAACATTAAAGTTTCATTTGTACATCAATCAAAGCATTAAAGTAGAACTACATGCACTGTAGGTCCTCCGGAGAAGGGGTCTCCAACTTTGGCAACTTTAAGCCTTGGAGGACTTCAACTCCCAGAATTCCCTGGGGAATTCTGGGAGTTGAAGTCCTCCAGGCTTGAAGTTGCCAAGGTTGGGAGACCCCTGCTCCAGAGAATCCCGGTTGCTGACTGGCCTCCTCCCAGATTTCTAGCCATTATGAAATTACTCTGGCGTTTTAGGCATTGTGAAGTAACTACTAGGGATAGTAGTAATGCCTCCACACTAAGCCCAGCCACGCTGTCAGAATCCCCTTAGTAGTCTCGCGGGGAAAAAAAAAATCATGACAGCCTTAAATGGAAGCTCAAGATTTTCTGGAACTGAGCATCAACTTTAAAACTCCACAGTTAAGAGGAATTTGGGCTACCAAGGAGACCCAGCAAGGAGATCAAGAGATGATAGCAAAGCACGGCAGAAGGACTAAGTGGAGAAACGGTAAGGGCAAAATCCAAGACTTAAAAAAAAAAAAAAAAGGCTTCGGGGTATTTTTTTAATCAAATACAACATGGAAACTTGGTGACACTTCTCAAAATTCGCTTCTTGCCGCCTGTGTGATTGTGTGGCCCATCCTCTTTAATTACGTCACACAATGACTCTTTAACAGCTAAGGGAAGGATCCTGCCTTGCAGTGAGGCTGCCGTTGATCTCTTCTGAGAATATTTCCAAAAACGACGTGCGATCGCCCCACTGCTTTTCACCCTGGAGGCTTTTCTCATCCTCGCCTTTGAGGGGATCAAGTGTTTCGTTCTCCTGAACTTTCTCCTTCCTGGCTAGACTCCCCTCAAACGAAGCAGAGTCTTGGGGGAAGGCTTTTTTTTGGGGGGGGGAAGGGGAGGCTGAGACACGATGAAAAACTACTGCATTACATTATTTGGGTGTTGTCCCCCCCCCCCAAAAAAAAGAGACCGGGGAAAAAAAAAAGGGGGTGAGCTTGAGGGAACGCCTGGGATGAAGAAGGACACGAGTTCCGAGCGAGACTCCAAGAAGCGGCCTAGAGCGGCGCATCGAAAAAATTGCTGCCGCGGAAGACGGAGGAGACAATTTTGCCCGTCGAATTGATGGTGCCCTCACTGTCCGAGCTGGATTCGGAGTCACTGCTTCCTGAGTAAGCCCCAAGGCCGGGCAGGATGCCGATGCACACAGCGGCCGAGGGGCAGTGGAGGGCAGAGCCGCTCATGGCGCTGCTGCCCAGGGGAACGCAAGGTGGTTTCTCTGAAAGAGAAGAAAAAAAAGGACCGTGGAAATACAGGTGGTCCTCAACGTACAACCACAATTGAGCCCCACACGTTTACGCTGCTAAGTGAGAAACGTGTTAAATGAGTTTTGGCCCCCTTTTACGACTTTTCTTGCCACCTTCGTTAAGTGAATCATGGCAGTTCTTAAATTAGTAACACGGTTGTTAAGTGAGTCTGGTTTCCCCATCGACGTTGCTTGTCAGAAGGTCGCCAAAGGGGATCGCGTGGGACGCTGCAACCGTCATAAATGTGAGTCAGCCGTCAAGCATCCGAATGTAAATCTCGTGACCTTGGGGAGGCTGCAACGGTCATATAAGTGTGAAAAATGGTTGCAAGTCACTTTTCTCAGTGCTGTTGTAACTTCGAAGGGTCACTAAGTGAACTGTTGTAAGTCGAGGACTACCCGTGCAAGGCTTAGGATTGTATGCTCCATTTCCAGTTTCCTTCGAATAGAACGTCACTGAGGCCAGGCTGTCTTAAAAGGTTAAATCAAGGCAACTGGGCCAACGTTTATTAAAACGGAGACGTCTTGTTACTCCTCCAAGTAACTTCTTCCGTCAAAATGAAGGTTTGGGTAGGCAGAGTCAGAGAGGCCTTGGAAAGAATAAACTCTTGCCATACAGACTGCAGGGGGTTTCTCCCCAAAACTGAGGACAGGAGCAAAATAGGCATTTAACCTCTTAATCCAGTGTTCCTCAGCTGTGACAACTTTTAAGGCATGTGGACTTCAACTCCCAGAATTCCCTCAAGAGTTAAGAATCCCCATGGCTGGCTGGGGAATACTGGGAGTTGAAGTCCACATGTCTTAAAGTTGCCAAGGTTAAGAAACAATCTCTTTAGAAGTCCTGCCTCGGGTACAGGTGGTCCTTGACTTATAAGTGGTCGCTTAGTGACTGTTCAAAGTTACCACAGACCCGAAAAAGGGGACTTAGGACTCAGATCTGAAGTTCCAACGCTTGCCCATCCCTGGTCATGTGACTGCACTTCAGGTACTTAGAACATGGCTGCACTTATGGCTGTTTGGAGGACCCTGTGGTCACGTGACTCTGTGTTTTCTGATGGTTTTGCTGAAAATCATCACTTCTAATTTTTGGCCAAGCTGCACCATATCAATCAAGCAATCAATCAATCAATCAATCAATCAATCAGAATAGAGTTGGAAGGGACCTTTGAACCCTATACCATTTCAGACAAATGGCTGTCCAGTCTCTTCTTAAAAACCTCCAGTGATGGAGCACCTATAACTTCTGACGACAAGCTGGTTAATGGGTTTGCTTAACGACCATGGGAGTCGCTTAATGACTGCCATGAAAAGAGTCATTAACTTTGGTCAGTCACATGACCTGTTTTACAACCTGTTTTATGACTGTCATGGACAGGCTCCATAATGATCGTAACTCAAGGACTACCTGTAGCCCAAACTCAGTTCTGAATTGAAATAATTACTGTTACTGAAAATCTCTTCCACAACTTCCTGGCTATTTGGCACATTGCTCTGAGATGGTCCAGGAAGGTACGTGAGCAAGAGATCCCTGGAACTAAGAGCAAAGAAAAAATAAATAAATCCAAATGCTAATGTTAAGAGCTCTTAGCTCCAGTGAAATTGCTTAAAATTCATGACTTGCATATCCTCTGATTTTTATTTGCTGGAGCTGTCTCAAGTTTGCAAAGAGCAAGAAGTTTGGATGAATGCTGCTGCAGATCTATCAAAATGATCGACGGACAACTTGATTTGGCAATCAAAAGCCGAATCGCATCTTTTGACATTTCAATGAAAACTCTTTATCTGCAATGCCGTAATGTCAGTCTTTTGGCCGTGGTGAGAGCATTGGAAAGATAAATTTATAGCCCCATAAATGGTCCAGCGGATTGAAGGCCTGATTGCAGTTGTCATCTGTGAACGGATTGCCTACGGACGTAGACTTTGTGTGGACAAGTGTAATGAAATAAATATGGGTCTCGCTTATACAGAACACGGTAGGTTAAAATAAAAATGATAGTTGTGCAAATGTATCAGAAATATATACATATATATTGAATAATATTTGCCTTAGACAAGTATATATAGAATTGTAACTATTGTTATAATGGTATATCTTGTTTGTGGTATTTTTTTCACTTTTTGGTTATATGTTTTTTGTTTTATGTATTCTTTTTTTCCCCTTCTCTTTGACAATAGTGATATTACTATTATTAAATTTATAAAAATCGATCTTACCAGACCTTTTAATCTCAGTCTTTATGGTTTTGTTTTGCTTGATTGCAGCCTGAGCACACCCAAAGTTGCAATCTGCTTTTATCTTATTGGTGAGCCCAAACTTTCCATGTCATCACAGGTGCCAATCAAACATCAAAACTGAAGGAAAAAGGCAGGAGTGGAGGGACAAAACATCTGTTCTGCAAGTCTAGCAGTGAAGGCATCAGGCTGGAAACCAGGAGATGGTGAGTTCTAGCCTTAGGCATGAAAACCATAAGCCTTTGGCATTGATGCAGCTGGGTGACTTTGGGCCAATCTCCAGGAGACAGTGAATTCTAGTCCCATTTTAGGCATGAAAGCTGGCTGGCTGGCTTTGGGCCAATCACCAGGAGACGGTGAGTTCTAGTCCCACCTTAGGAATGAAAGCCGACTGGGTAACTTTGGGCCAATCACTAGGAGACGGCGAGTTCTAGTCCCACCTTAGGAATGAAAACTGGCTGCGTGACTTTGGGCCAATCTCCAGGAGACAGTGAATTCTAGTCCCATTTTAGGCATGAAAGCTGGCTGGGTGGCTTTGGGCCAATCACTAGGAGACGGTGAGTTCTAGTCCCACCTTAGGAATGAAAGCCAACTGGGTAACTTTGGGCCAATCACTAGGAGACGGCGAGTTCTAGTCCCACCTTAGGAATGAAAACTGGCTGGGTGACTTTGAGCCAGTCATTCTCTCACAGCACAACCCACCTCACAGGGCTGTTCTTGGAGGGAAAAGAAGAAGAGGAAGGAGGGTCAGATCTGTTCACTACTTTGTGTTATTTATAAAAAGAGTAAAGGTGGGATTAAATAAAAAACAAAAATCCCTGGCTCTGGGAAAGAATTTGAAAACTTTGGCTCAGAGGACTCTCCATCCAGGAGGAAGACCTAAGCCCCGTTCTGCCTCCAGTGAAGTGAAACATCTCTCCAAATGCCAAATTTTTGTGTGTGCAACGTGCCATTGTGGGCCAAGCGCCACACGGAATTATCAACCATCCCTGCCAAGCATTTGGGAGAATGACTAATATTGAAAGAGATTAGAGACAGCCAACCTTCTGTGGCTAATTAGCCTGGAGACCTTAGAAGGGGAACGAAGTGAGCAGATGGCGAGGCTGTGTGCAGCAACACCCATCTCTTGAATTAACCACATGCCTTGCCTCTGGAAGCAAACAGCAAAAGTCTGGACCAGGCACAATCACAAAGACGGACACAGTCCAATTTTGTGAAGCTTCTGTCCACAGTTCCCTAGCAGTTCTGCCTTGGGAGAGACTTCAAGGGTCACAGTCAGTAAAATAGATTGTGATTGATGTCAAGCAGAACAAACAGCGATGTATCTGTACGGAGGCTAGTGGCGCTGTTCTCAAACCAGGATCCTGAGCTTGGAAAAGTCATCTTTACTCTTATCAGACACCAGGTTACTCCGATCCAACTGCAATGCTAGACCACATCAGTTTTGTCTGAATGTTCACAGAGATTTTCGATCATCCGTGTCATAGTTAGCCCAAAGGTGCTTTTTTCCTAACTGTACTCTACTCTACTCCACTCCGTTCTGCTCTGCTCTGCTCTGCTCTACTCTAGTCTATTCTATTTTATTCTGTTCTGCTCTGCTCTACTCCAGTTTACTCTACTCTATTCTATTCTATTCGGATTCTATCTACCCCATAAGACTGCAATAGGGCTAGGACTCAACATGGCAGGTGCATTGCAGCTGAACCAAAAGATTCCATTTGAACTCTATCTACCCCTTAAGACCTTAATAGGGTTAGGACCCAACATGGCAGTTGCGCTAATCTCCTCCATAGGTGGGAAAAGCTCTCCTCTTCGGAATGTAGCTGTGGTGCTCCAAAGCAGACAGTGTGACATATTGTGGAATGGTGCCCTCTGAGCGCATATGAGGGAAACCTTAGAGACTTTCTGCCTGCAACTCCATTGTGCCTTGACTTTTTAAGTAGTCTGCCTTTGAATTGGTAAATATAGAGTAAATAGTTTCAGATTTGTTCACTGAGAATGTAATCATGATGTGCTTTTTAAGATTGTTGCCATACGCTAAATAAATAAATAACTTCTCCTACCAGGCCCCCTTGCATGGAGAGCTTCTTCCAAGAGCTTATTAGTATCCTATGACTGTCACTAAGTGTTGTATCTTATGATTCTTGACGAATATATTTTATTTTTTCTTTTATGTACTCTGAGAGCATATGCACCAAAGACAATGCCTTGTTTGTCCAATCACAATTGGAAAATAAAAAA
>QLTV01002280.1:9923-35544 GCA_003457575.1 Thermophis baileyi | reverse complement strand
GAAACCAAGCTGTGCCAGCCCCAGGCAGGAGAAACACCTGCCAGCCCAAGGTCACTCATCGGATTGCAGAGCTGGAAAGCCCGCGAACTGAGGGTCCCTTCCCCAAACAATATACGGGTACCTAATTGGACATTCATTGATAATAGGGGGATGGCGGGGGAAAAGGGAAAACTAATTGTATCATTTTGCGTGCAAAAACGCCAGATTCAGCTTCACTGCCCTGTTTCCCCCAAAATAAGACATCCCCTGATAATCAGCCCAATCGGGCTTTTGAGTGCATGGCAATAAGGCCAAGCGCTTATTTCAGGGTTCAAAACAATATAAGACAGGGCCTTGTTTTCGGGGAAACACGGGACTTCTGTAACCACTTAAGCTTTAGTAAAGTGTACTCTTAGGTAAAACAATGGGCCAGGGGTCTTTCTTTGCTAGATGACTGAGTGGGATGGTTGACAAACACGTCTCCTGGATATTCCTTGCACATCTTCATCCTTTCTGTATCGGATGTTCTGTGATCTCCCACAAATCAGTGCTGCCCTCTCCAGCTCTGAGCCTCAAGATGAATAATATTGCAGCACCCTGGATTCCTAGCCAGTTGACTGTGCTGGTTGAGGTTTATGAGACTGACAGTTCTCCCAACAAATATGAGATTAATAAATTGGGAAGCTGAGCACTTTAATGTGCCCTTCGGCGTCAAATTTGCACATGGACTTTACTTTTCCCCCCCTCCCCCCACGTTTTTGTTTGCTAGGCCCGATGCGATGCTTCGTCTTTTGAAAGTGTCCGATGTACCTTCTGTGTAGATTCTGGAGCTTGGTACTATGAAGTCACAGTCATTACTTCCGGAGTGATGCAGATAGGATGGGCTACTAAAGACAGCAAGTTTCTCAATCACGTAAGTGCTGCTCTCGTCAGTGGGAATCTGTCTACCAAATTGAACTGGCACCAGACAAGTCCCCCTATCCCCTCACCTCTGCATCCCACCTCTGAAAGTTTGACTTGAAAGCAACTCACACGGATAGTGTTTTTTGTGGCATGTTTGCTGAACTAACCGCCCTAGCAATATTTTCCTGGATTTTGCTGTACTGAGGTATTTGTAGAAGCCAAGTAATCGCTGGCTTCTGGTATCTCACACAGAGCAGAGAAGGTAGTCATCTCTTGCAGGGGGTATGGTGAGTCATTCACCCTGCTGGTATTGCTCTTCAGGCTGGCTGATGGCCATTCATAAGGCGGTTGGGGGGGAGGACTCCGGACAGGGACCAGGGAGATAAAAGTTCAGAGCCCTGTTCATCTTCCAGGCTCATTTGGCAACCTTCAGCTTTTCAGTTTCTTTCAACTTAATCTTCACTTTGAAGCAGATCTGATCAAGACATGATTCTCTTGCTCTGGTTGTATTCCAGTAATTGCTTACTGGTCACTAAATGGCAGTGGAGTGGATGGACTTGTTGCCCATCAATTCCTTCCGGGGTTGCTCTGCTCTGTGAAAACAGGTCCAAGTGTGTCTCCTCCCAGCAACGTGGAGAAGGGAACAAGGTTCAGTTGTGTTATGCAGAATTGTTTTGGTTTTAATCAAAAATATTTTTGGTTTAAATCAAGTTTTAATAAAAGAATAAAAAAAAAAAAAAAAAGATGTTGAGACTTTGGAACAAGTGCAGAGAAGAGCAAGTAGGATGATTAAAGGCCTGGAGACAAAAACATATGAAGAACGGTTGGTGGAGAAATTCCAGTATTTGAGGGGCTGCCACAAGGAAGAGGGGGTCAACCTATTTTTCAAAGCACCAGAATGCAAGACAAGCAACAATGGGTGGAAACTAACCAAGGAGAGAAGCAATCTAGAACTAAGGAGAAACCTCCTGACAGTGAGAACAGTTAACCAGTGGAACAGCTTGCCTTCAGAAGTTGTAGGTACTTCATCACTGGACGTTTTTAAGAAAAGACTTGGACAGTCACCTGTGAAATGGTATAGGGTCTCTTGCTTGAGCAGGGGGTTGGACTAGAAGACCTCCAAGGTCCCTTCCAACTCTATTCTGATTAATATTTATATTTTGATAATACTTAAAGTTGGGAACATGCGGGTGTTGTAGTGAAATGGTTTTATTTAGTCATATTTTCTCTTAGAGTTCCTTCTGACAGATCTCTTACGACCTCTAGCCCTATCCTTTTATGCTTTGACCCATAGAATAAGTGGGGAAATTTCACTCAGATCAGAACACCCGTCTGCATCGTATTGAGATCCTCCTGGTTAGTAGCCAAATGTGTAGGCAGAACACGACACATCCTTTAATGAAATACTGTATTCTATATTTCCTGAAGGAAGGTTATGGTATCGGGGACGATGAATACTCTTGTGCTTACGACGGCTGCCGGCAGCTGATCTGGTATAATGCCCGAAGTAAACCACATTCCCACCCATGCTGGAAGGAAGGTATGATATTGTCCCCCTTGTTTTCTCGTTGCTGAAGTTGGGTCACTATCCAGTTGGCCCTCATTTGTTTTCTGTTATCCTAGAGTGTAGAGCACAGCACAGCACAATGATCTAATTTCCAGCGCTAGGAAAACCTTACCACGGGAGCAGATGGAACCAATTACAAATAGCTGGCTTCCTTTTGCTCCAGGTGTTCAACCAGAAAGTGGGCAGCCATTTCTCGGGGACGGCTTAATTTGGATTGCTACATTGAGCAAAGGAGTTTGGGGCTCAGTGGATCCTTCCTGTCTGTGATTCTAGCACAGAGACTTAAAAACCGGAAGAAAAATGTCATGAAATAGATTTTTGAACAATGGAGCAAGATACCTGCAGCTGCAGGAGTCTCGCTCCCCAGTAATCTTTTTATGGGGATGTCTGTACACCTGTTTCCTGTGCTTATTATTAGCTCAGCGCTTCCGCAGTGATCTTGTGAGTTCAGGAGGCCTTCCTCCCTGGAAACAGAGTAAATTGCCAATACTGTAGCTAATTAGTAGGCGAATGTTTTGGTAGGCAGAATAAAATCAATAGACAGCGTGTTGTGAAGATGGCAGTGGACTTTGTAGTAAGCCTGAATTTGTCAGTCTTGTCATTTATGACACGGCTGCATTTCATGAACATCACATTGATGAAAACCATACTTCTCTTAATATGTCAAACCAGGGGTGAAATGCTCCCGGTTTGCTCTTACTGTCGGTCGCCGTAGAGCCGGTCGCCAAGGTAGCGCGAGGCGCCGCCCACCCGCCCGGATGCCGCCATTTGGGTTCTTTTACCCTCTGCGCATGTGCAAAGCGTTCTGTGCATTCGCAGAGGGTAAAAGAACCCAAACGGCGGCGTCCGGGCGGGTGGGCGGTGCCTCGCGCTACCTTGGCGACCGGCTCTACGGCGACCGACAGGTAAGAGCGAACCGGGAGCATTTCACCCCTGTGTTAAACCTATTAAGACATAAACATACTAATTCATCTTGGCTGGTGGAACTTTTGCAGCATCCCTCCATATTACAAATTGTGAATAGTTTGGTTTTAAAAAGAAAGCATGTTCCTGCAGCCAAATTCTGTGTAACTTTCTAAATCCTTTTTTTTTTTTCTAATATGCTGAAATGCTTTTGAGGACAAGGCTGCTAGTAACCCAACTAGTAAATCATGGTTGGCATATTCATAAATGGAAGCCAACTTCATAAATGGGTTCTTTCTCTCATATATGAATTTTTCTTCTCCCCTTGCATAACCAATATTTCTAGAGGAACTAATGTCAATTCTGATGTTGATTTAGCTTTTATCTTAACCAGGATTTGAAGCAGGTTTACAAATCCTGGTTGAGGTAACACCTGGTATCGGTAGTTTTCTTGGTTTTGATTAGATGGAATAAATGCGGTTAAAACTGCTAAAAGGAAGAAGATAGCATCTATTCTAAGATAGTGTCCCTGTTTGCAAGACTGGCTTTTAATTTGTAAACACGTAGAGGACAGTCATTTATCTTCTCCACGTATCTGGATATTTATGGAAAGGTTTTTATACATAGGGATAGAAACACACAAAAGTGGGGAAGATGGAAACACAAATCCATAGACTGTTCCAAGCCCCTTGCATAGTATGGATTGGGTGTTATGGGGAACACAAATGTAACCCAACTCCTGGGACCGTTTCAGTAGTTGTCAGATAAGACCTGAGCTGCTCCCTATTCCTCTTTTGCAGGATACAGTGATAGTGTCTGGGTGATATCTGTGTTTTAATAGCTTGTTTTCTTACGTTAACTAAGGTGACACTATAGGATTTTTACTGGACTTGCAAGAGAAGAAGATGGTTTTTTATTTAAACGGGAACCAGCTTCCTGCTGAGAAGCAAGTGTTTTCATCAGCTATGTAAGTTTGTTCTTCTGAGGGCGATGCCCATTTTGCAGTAGATGTCCATCTTTGCAGAATTAGCAATAAATACTTAGTAAAATAAGACTTGACCCTGAGGAGGCCCAGAACCTGAAGTACCCAAAGGAACCCAGCTGTATATACAGATTGGTCTGATTCAAACAAAATGTTAATCTCCAATGAGGATTTATTGGCTTGTGTTTTAACTAAGCATGATGGGTAAATCCACTCATTTTGATTTAATACAGTATTAAATCACTGTGGCTTGTGTAATAAATCATGGTTTTTAAAATTCTCGGATGGCTTTGCTTTGGTCTTTTAAAATAGTTCTTTTATTTTCAAGTACAGCTGACCCAGTTCCTATATTATTCTTTCTCTTCCTCCACCAGCCTATTTTCTTGAGGAGATCTTTGTTTTGTGTGACTGTTTTTCTGTCCCTATTGAGTTTTCTCGAAGCTTATTTTGCGGCTTTTTCCTTAATGGGATATAGCAATTTTGAATTCCCAGTCCCTGCTGCTAAGAAAAGGAGAGGCAATTGCTCAAAGTGACACATGAACAACAGTTGCAAAAAAATAAAAATAAAAAAATTGGGTCAATCGTGGGTGACCTGATTTTCGACGGTCACAAGTTATGATCGTGATGGACAGGCTCCATTACAATCATAATTTGAAGACCACCTGTATGCTGTCCTCAAGTTACAACCGTAATGGGGCCTGCCCATCATGACCATAACTTGTGATGATTGTAAATTGGGTCACCTTTTTCTGGATGGCGAATTCTGGGACTTGAAGTCCACACATCTTCAAGTCACCTAGGTTGAGAAACATTGATGCAGAGAATGCCCATCAACCCATGCTGATAAAAATTACTCCTCTGCCTTAAAAAATAAAAACCACATCTCCAGCTGTGAATGCCACTACCCTGATGACATTCCTTCTCTAAAGGAAGTGTTAGGGATGATGAAGGTTGTAGTCCAGGATTCGGAGAGCCACAAAAGACACACAGCCATTGGCTGGCTTTAAAAATCATGGGTGTTTCCCAGCCTCTCTCTATGAAGAATTAACTCCAATAGGTAGCTTGTATTGTCACACTGATTTTTGTTTTTCATCCTTTATTGCACAGCTCCGGCTTCTTCGCTGCAGCTAGTTTCATGTCCTATCAACAGTGTGAGTTCAATTTTGGAGCAAAGCCTTTCAAATATCCGCCCTCTGCAAAATTTAACACCTTTAACGATTATGCGTTTCTGACAGCAGAAGAGAAAATCATTTTACCAAGGTAATGTGCGTGGATCTGGAAAGTTGGGATGCACTTTTGTGCTCGGCATCTTCCCTTTATTTGCAGATAGTAAATGATTGTCTTCCTTGAGTGAGGAGTTAATGCATTGCTTACATTAGTAAGCAATGCATTAACTCCTCACCCAAGGAAGACATCAGTGTGAATACGAATGCCTCGTCCATTGTGTGTCTGATTTTCACCTCCTCCTGTTTAATCTTCAGACATAGACGCCTGGCCTTGTTAAAGCAAGTGAGCATTCGAGAAAATTGCTGTACGCTTTGCTGCGATGAAATAGCTGACACAGAACTCAGGCCTTGTGGACACAGGTACTTCGAGAAACAGTGACTTTTGATCGACATTTGTTTTAATTTCACACACACACACACACACACACACACACACACACACACACACCCATTGCCCTTGGCAGTGTGGACACGTGCCGAGCACGTCTGATCTAGATATATACCCATGTTTGCCCGAAAATAAGATTAGGTCTTATATGAAGAGCCGCGGTGGCGCAGTGGTTAGAGTGCAGTACTGCAGGCTACTTCTGCTGATCACCGGCTGCCAGCAGTTTGGCAGTTCGAATCTCACCAGTCTCAAGGTTGACTCAGCCTTCCGTCCTTCCGAGGTGGGTAAAATGAGGACCCAGATTGTTGGGGGCAATAGGCTGACTCTGTAAACTGCTTAGAGAGGGCTGTAAAAAGAACTATGAAGCGGTATATAAGTCTTAAGTGCTATATTGCTATTAATTTTGCTCCAAAAGACACATTAGGGCTTATTTTCCGGTTAGGGCTTATTTTTGGGGAAATACGGTACTAAATGCGTCCGTCTGGCTGATGATCTTAACTGGGGCTTATTTTTGGGGTAGGGCTTATATTACGAGCATCCTGAAAAATCATGCTAGGGCTTATTTTACGACCTTTCTTGCCACAGTTGTTAAGCAAATCATTACAGCTGTTAAAAGAATCATGCAGCCGTTAATCAAATTTGGCTTCCCTCATTGACTTTCTTTGTCAGAAGGTCAGAAAAGGTAGTCACATGATCCCCGGACACTGCAACCATCATTATTAATACATGCCAGTTGCCGAGCGTCTGAATTTTGCTCACATGACCGTGGAGATGCTGCAACATCTCCTAAGAGTGAAAATTGGTCCCAAGTCACTTTTTTCAATGCTTTTGTAACATTGAATGGTCATGAATGAATGGTTGTAAGTCGAGGACTACCTGTACTCTACTACCAAGCAATATTCAGCATGGTGTCCAAATCAACCCTGTGGTAGACAGAGCATTGTGTTGCAAACCCTGCCCGTGTCTCTGTGTCTGGTCTTGCCTCACACCACTCCGATCACCATCTTGCTGACCGACACGCAGCTTCAGCGTGCAAGAGAGAAAGGTTGTTTTGTGTGTGTGTGTGTGTGCTGCTTTCCCTGTTCAAGTCTTGCAAGCTCTTGACCAGTCTGTTTGGTGCTGTTCTGATGATTTTTTTGAGAGGCCTTACGTGGGTGACTCACCTACCTACAGCCCGAGAAGACCCAATTCCTTCTCTTCCTCAAGGGCTCTATCCCATTCATTGATTTATTTATCAAATTTATGTAGCCGCCCATCGTCTCACCGAAGGCAACTCCACGTGCCGCAGCACACAACAGAAATCAAAAAGTATAACACACACACACACACACACACACACACACCCCCAGCAAATTCAAGTATAAGAACCATAATAATAAATATCCTAAAAACCCAAAATAGAACCGTTAAATGGAAGGAGAATAAAAGGGATCTCTCAGCAATGGAGTCATCAAGAGGAAGTCTCCAGTTGTTCATGTCATCATTCCCAATTATCCCTGGATTACATCTGCTAAGAGGAAGTAAACGTCGCTTGCTTAAAATCTGTGCCAGTGTTTCTCAACATTGGCAACGTTAAGATACATGGACTTCAACTCCCAGAAGTCCCCAGACAGCATGGCTGTCTGGGGACTTCTGGGAGTTGAAGTCCACGTACCTTAACGTTGCCAATGTTGAGAATCACTGATCTACGCATTCCCACATTAATATAATAAGTTCCTGCCCCAGAATGCACTCTGTTGCCCTGTTCATTCCAAATATTTCTTTCAAGATAGAGGTGCCTGGGCCAAACCCACAATAATATATTTTGCACCTTTTTACCCTTTAAAGTTTGCTTGACGCTCTTCCAGAAGAAACCGCCTTAATAACCTCTCTTGCATCCTTGTCTCTTTCAGCGATCTGTGCATGGAATGTGCCTTGCAACTAGAAACCTGCCCTTTGTGTCGGCAAGAAATTCAGACCCGCGTCCGACAGATTGCTCACATTTCATGACACGGGGAGACTTGTGGATTTGCCTCCGGTCCATTCCATCCAGCGCCACAAGAAAGGCAGCTCAAAACAAGCTCCATCTCGTCCCCCTACCCCTACCCACCCCCCAGGCCGAAGCCCAGCCTCATCCCCATAAGGACCACAGATGGGAAGCCTGTTGAATTGCTGCACCGTCTCCTCCTCGCGAGATGCTTTCTTTTAGCGGTCATAAAAGTTGGTGGTGAAAGCTGACTTACCATTTAATTTATCCCTCATTCAAGACTGTTAGGAAAGCCTTCTTCATTCCTTTCTCTGGTTAATTTTTGCCTTTCCTTCTCAACTCCTTCCGCTCACACACTGAAGACTTTGCACTGGAAACATTTAATGCATAATCTCCTAAAACGGGGACGTAGCTGTTTCCCAAAGCCTTTGTTTTGGCAGCCATTATGCATTTTTTTTTAATTTTTATTACTTTGTCACTGTAGCTTCCTGCTGGTCAGAGTACAACCCCTATATATATTTTGGACTGTTAGCATGGAAATGTTAAAGAGACTTGAAATCTACATGAAGAAACTGATTTCTGAGGAGAATTAGTTATTTTCATTCATAGTATTTCTAATTCCTTCAGTTTCAGTACCTACAATTTTGTGAAAAAAGAAAAAAAAAACTAATTTTCAGGAGGAATTCTTATAAATGCAGCAACAGACTGGAGATAGTTTGATATTCTAGGTATTTTTAAGGTACCATTGATCATTGCTTTTTTTAAAAAAACAACCACAATCTGTTCTTGCAAGTTCTGTACATTTTGAAAATAGTGAGCTATGGATCTTAAGATCTGGGAAGAATATGGAGCAAATGTGTCAATATTGTTTTGAAGAAATACATGTTTGAATAGCAAATAGCTTGATTTGGTTAACTGCTATTTAAGACGATCCTAACTATTTTTTTATACTATGGTGTTTGGCTCAGGCGACTTCTGTAAAACAGTTGCCTCAATCTTGCTCCTAGTTCCCCGTGGACTTCTGAAGAAGCAGAAGTTGTAAGATAGTGCAAAGCCATATCAAAATGTTCAGCCTGAGATTAAATAAGCTGTGCTGGATTTTAAGAAGAGAGGGAGAGGGGGGAAAAAAAATCTCGATTTCACAATTACCGTATTTTTCAGACTATAAGACACACCAGAGTATAAGACGCACCTAGATTTCGAAGAGGAAAACAACAAAAAAAATAGTTTTTGGCCTCTGCACATTCGGTTTTTGCCCTCCCCGGCCCCCAGGAGAACTGCAGGCCTCTCAAACCCTTTGTGTGTCCCGTTTTCGCCAAAAACGGCGCCGGGGGGGGTGCACCATCTCCCTTCTCCCCCGTCGCAATATTCACTGTATGAGACACACAGACATTTCCACCCAGTGTTTTTTGGGGGGGAGTGCGTCTTATAGTCCGAAAAATACGGTAAATGATTCCTTTACTAAGATGCATATCATAAGGTTACAGATGAGTGTCTGAGACAAGAACAGAATAAACTGCTACCAGAAAAAGTACTCGGGAAAGATTGAGTAAAAGAAATTGCATAATCCTTTTTAAGTTTATGGCATTGCACTTCATGCTAGCATATTTATTTATTGCAGAGTCAGGGAAATGCAGCTCTTACTGGAATACAAGTTGACCCCATTTTGCAGTTGCATCACAAAACCAGACCCATAAAAAGAGATTTTAAAAAGTGGATGGGGAGTGATTTAACTGTTAATATTTAACATGTGCGGAGCGTTTAGGAGCTCCCTGCCTCAAAATGGATTCCCAGGTTTAAAACTAGTAGTATGCCAGGAACGTTTTATAAAAACATTCTCACGTACAAACGTAGCTCGTAAAAAGAGGAAGAGGGGATCTACACACACTTGATCTTAGCCAAAAGGCCGAGAAACGGGGATCTAAGATTTTGTTGCTCAGTCGGATTGGGACTGAGGAGTATCTGATACCTAGAATACTGCATCCAGTTTTGGTCACCACACTATAAAAAAGATGTTGAGACTCTAGAAAAAGTGCAGAGAAGAACAACCAAGATGATTAGGGGACTGGAGGCTCAAACATACGATGAACGGTTGCAGGAACTGGGCCTGGCTAGTCTAGTGAAGAGAAGGACCAGGGGAGACAGAGCAGTCTTCCAATATTTGAGGGGCTGCCACAGAGAGGAGTGGGACAACCTGTTTTCCAAAGCACCTGAAGGCCAGACAAGGAATAATGGATGGAAACTGATCCAGGAGAGATTCAACCTGGAAATAAGGAGAACTTTTCTGACAGTGAGAGCAATCAACCCATGGAACAGAAGTTGCCTTTGGAAGTTGTGGGAGTTTCATCACCGGAGGCTTTCAAGGGGAGATTGGACAGCCATTTGTGTAGGGTGGTGTAGGGTCTCCTGCTTGGGCAGGGGGGTTGGACTAGATGACCTACAAGGTCCCTTCCAACTCTGTTAATCTATGCAAATGTATATGTAGACATGAGGACCCAGATTGTTGGGGGCAATAGGCCGACTAAACCGCTTAGAGAGGGCTGTAAAGCACTGTGAAGCGGTATAGAAGTCTTAAGTGCTATTGCTACCGTATATGCCTTTGTGGCTATTCAGTAGGGCAGTATTTCACAACCTTGGCAACTTTAAAATATGTGGACTTCAACTCCCAGCCAGTTATGGTGCCAAGGTTGAGAAACCATTGCAGGAGGGCTCTACAAAGCTGCTAAAGGGTATTTCAATCTTTTGAATGAAGCAACCCTTCCAAATCCCTTAAAAAGCAAAGCGGCCTTCTGGGGACATAAAATTGCCATATTATTTGTGTGCTTGCCTCCAACCCTTTCTAGTACAGGTTTTCTGTACAAATCACTGTTGTTGGCCACCAGGATGGTACTGCTTATTTTAACCTACACAGGCCTCCAATAAGGGATCGGCAATACAGGTAGTCCTCGACTTAACAACCATTCACTTAAAAGAAACCTTCGAATTAACGACAGACCCAAAGACAATATTTAAGGCTTTTTTTTTTTTTTTAACATCTTTTCCAGCATCCCCATGGTCACGTGATTAAAATTTGGGCAGTTAGCAACCGGCATGCATTTATGACAGTCGCAGTGTCCCGGGGTCATGTGATCCCCTTTGGGGACCACCTGACAAGCAAAGTCAATGGGAAAAACCAGTTTCACTTAACAACCGAGTTACTAACAACTGCAGTGATTCACTTAGCAATGTACAAACAGCAAGAAAGTTCATAAAATGGAGCAAAACTTATTTAACAACTCTCTTTGCAACAGAAATTTGGGGCTCAATTGCCATCGCAAGTCAAAAGATCGCCCGTAATCCCTAAAAGACATGTAATCCTTCATGACCTGCGGAGAAATATGTTTAGAAAGCAGTTCCCTCCTTGCCTTTGCTTTTTATATTTGCCACATGGAGACAGATCATTTCTAAGATAGAGATAGTCCTCCACTTAAATTTTGTCCCATTTTACTTTTTTTGGCACAGTTGTTAAATGAATCACTGCAGTTGTTAAGGTAGCAACGCAGTTGTTAAGCGAATCTGGCTTCCCCACTGACTGCTCATCAGAAGGTTGCCAAAGACTGCAACCGTCATAAATATTTATTTATTTATTTTATAAAATTTATATGCCGCCCAACTCCCGAAGGACTCTGGGCGGCTTACATCATAAAAAAATAAAACATATAAAAACAATTTAAAAAAGAAAGGGGGGAAAAAAACCCCAACTATATTTAAAATAAAACATTCACACAACCATGCATGGGCCAATCAGAAATATGAACCAGTGGTCATGCATCCGAATGTAAATCACGTGGCCATGGGGATGCTGCAATGGTCATAAATGTGGGGAAATGGTCATAAGTCAGTGCCGTTGTTACTTTGAAAGTTGAGGGCTACCTATATTGCTGATTTCTTATTGGAGGGCTGTGTAGGTTAAAAGAAGCCGTACCATCCTGGTGTCCAACAACAATGATTGTCAAGCCAAACCAAAGCCAGCATGCTAATGTATTTATTGTATCCGATAGCTGCCTTGTAACCCCATTCTTAATGTTAAAACTAGTTTCTCCAACTCTTTCCTTGGGGATTAAGTCTTATTTTTATTGTTGGCTGAAGTTTTCCTTCTTGCAACATAGAAGAACCTCCAGATCAGGGTTCCCCAACCTTATAGCAACATTCAGAGATGTGGATTTCATCTCCCAGCATGGCTGGCTGGGGCATTCTGGGAGTTGAAGTCCTCAAGTCTTAAAGTTGTCAAGGTTGGAAACCCTGATCTAGATATTAAGCATGTGCTATAGCTAAAATTCAGTGTATGGCTTTGATCTGTACAGGCAGTTCTTGACTTAAAACTATTCGTTTTAGTGACTGCACCGAAAAATGGGACATGACCATTTTTCACACTTGCGACCATTGCAGCCTCTGTATGGTCATGTGATCAGAATTTGAATACTTGGCAACTGGCACGTATTTCCCATGGTTGCAGCGTCCCATGACAAAAAAGATTGTAAAGTTGGGTGCGACATGACAACTGCCTTGCTGAGCAGTTGAAATTCTGGTCCCAATTGTGTTGCAAGTCAAGAACTAAACCAGCACAATTCCTCCAGCTGTTAATGAACAGTGGAAGCTAGTTAATGTACAAACTAAAATTGTTCCTGCAACAATTGCTTTCTGTTAGAAAGATTGCTCACCCCAGAATATTTGCACCTGCTTTGTTCTGCACTCTGCATTCAGTCAACATTTGTCCTCCATATAATCAATGATTTGACCTAGATTGATAGCTACATGGGTGAGGGAGTGTCTCCTATCTTCAAAATATGCGACTGATTCATTCTGATTTGGTATCGGGTCTCTCTTTCCTACTCTACAGAACTCAGAGCTGCTTACGATAAATAAGAAAGATAAGTACAAATTTCAAAACACTAATACATTTTTAGCAGTACAGTTTAAATGCTAAATATGCTCTTTAAGAAAATCATTACATAGAATAACAGACTTGGAAGGGACCTTGTAGGTCATCTAGTCCAACCCCCCACCCAAGCAGGGGACCCTACACCATTTCTGACAGATGGCAGTCCAGTCTCTTCTTGAAAGCTTCCAGTGATGAAGCTCCCACAACTTCCGAAGGCAACTTCTGTTCCATGGGTTGATTGCTCTCACTGTGAGAAAATTTCTCCTTATTTCCAGGTTGAATCTCTCCTGGATCAGTTTCCATCCATCGGGTACTTTGGAAAATAGGCTGAACCCCCCTCCTCTCTGTGGCAGCCCCTGAAATATTGGAACATTGCTATCATTAGAGCAAGGTTCAAAAAATTTAACACATGCTGCAGAAAGCAGGCAAAAACGAAGTAGAGTGCTGCCAGTAGCCAAGACGGGAAACAATGAATGGAAACTAAATCGAGAGAAGCAACCTGGAATTAAGGAGAAACTTCCTAACAGTGAGGACAACCAGTGGAACAGCTGGCCTTCGGAAGTTGTGGGTGTTTCATCATTGGAGGTCTTTAAGAGACTGGACAGCCACTTGTCTGAAATGGTATAATATAGGATCTCCTGCTTGAGCAGGGGGCTGGACTAGAAGACCTCCAAGGTCCCTTCCAGCTCTAGTCTGATTAGCCGCCCAAGTGATCACTTTAATTCGTTTCTTTCCATTGGACTCAGAGTCTCAGACTTTAATAACAGGGATGGCGTCTATCCCAAGATGCGAGTACATTTTATTAGCACATAGCGGACCCAAAATAAAGCTGTAAATATTTAAACAACCGAAGCAAGCACGCACGATATTGTTTTAAGCGTTTTCACGACACACACAGACAAGACACGCGGAGAGCCGTTCCCCCCCCACCTTTGCAAGGGTGAGAAGCGAGAAGCCCCGCCCCTTCCGTATCTGATTGGCCTTTCCTTGGAGACCAGGGAAGCCCCGCCCCTTCCCCAGCTCCCTCCCTGCCGATTGGCTCCCTGCTCAAGCTTGCGCTACCGGAAGCGGCCGTTGCCCGGACGACGGGAGTGTGGGGGGGGGAAAGCCGCGGCCCTTTTAACGGACTCGATGGCGGCGGCGGAGGCGCCGCGGCCTTGGCTTCTGCTTTGATCCCGGTGAGCAGCGCGGAGAACCGGGCAGAGAGGGCCTCTTGGGTGGGGCCCTGTCCCTGTTGGGAGGGGGGGAGCTAGCCATCCATCCAGTCCACCGTGTGGCCGCAGGTAGACTGCGCTTGGAGCGGTAGGCTCCATCTCCCGAGTCGAGAGGGGCGCGCTTCGGCGGGAAAGAGCCGCTGCAGTCCCGATGGTTTTTTTGGGGGGCGGGGGGCTGCCTTTTTTTTTTTTACCCGGAGCACCCCCCCCGGGGGGGGGGCTGCCTTTTTTTTTTTTTCCAGGGGCCCCCCCCCCCCTTTCAGTGAAATCGGTTTTAAATCTCTAGGCGGCCTAAATTAAATTATATTTCAATTTCCTGGGCAGCGTTTCAAAGCCCCCCCCCCAAAGCCCGGAGGGTTCGTTTGTTCTAGTTCTTTCTATTAATTTAACAGCCGTTTCAAAGCTGCCCCAGGCCCAAAGCGCTTATTTAACTTCATGTTTGTTTATTGAATCATGTAGCGGCGTTTCAGAGGCCTGGAGGACTTATTTATTCTGGTTTATTTCTATTGATTTTATTCGTTTATTTAGCCGGATTTCAAGGCGGCCCCAGGCCTGAAGAACCTATGTATTTAATTTATAATTTTCTTTTCGATTGAGCAGCGTTTCAAAGCCTCTCCAAGCCCAAAGGAAATTGTTATTTAATTTTAACTTAATTAGATGAATTGATCGAGCAGCGTTGCAAATCCGCCCCAGCCTAAAGGGCTCTAGGTTGACTTTTACAGCCGATGCCTTCCTGACATTTCTTTTATGTCTCCTCCTCCTCTGCTGATAGAAAGCCCACGAATAATATAATTATTGATAAAGGATCCCTGCTGGGTCAGTCTGGATGCCCTCCAAATGGGTGGACTTCATCTCCCAGAATTCCCCATGCTCATTGCTCTCATTAGTGGTATGCTGCCTTTGGTGAGATGGGCAACTATATAAATTTGATAAATTCTGGAGCTCTTGCATTGCTCAGCCCAACGGCACCCTCTTCATTCATTGCCTATGGCAATACCGTAAAAGGTTTCCAAAGGAGCAAAATTAACATCCCGTAAGATTAAATAAGATGAGCGGATCTGAACTGTGTAAATAGAGGTAGTTCTTGACTTAATGACTTTTTAATGCTTTAACAAAGAGGAGAGGGTCAACTTTTTTTCCAAGGCACCAGAGGGCAGGACAAGAAGCAACGGATGAAAAGTAACCAAGGAGAGAAGCAACCTGGAATTAAGGAGAAACTTCCTCACAGTGAGGACAGTTAACCAGTGGAGCAGCTTAACTTCAGAAATCGTGGGTGCTCCATCACTGGAGGTTTTTAAGAAGAGACTGGACAGCTACTTGTCTGAGATGGTATAGGGTCTCCTGCTTGAGCAGGGGGCTGGACTAGAAGACCTCCAAGGTCCCTTCCAGCTCTATTCTGATTGTCAATCAGAAATAATTGATTTTATTTTAATGAAAAGAAGGATTAGGGGTGACATGATAGCAGTCTTCCAATATCTCAGGGGTTGCCACAAAGAAGAGGGGGTCAACCTATTCTCCAAAGCACCTGAAGACAGGACAAGAAGCAATGGATGGAAACTAACCAAGGAGAGAAGCAACCTAGAACTAAGGGGAAATTTCCTGACAGTGAGAGCAATTAGTGGAACGGTTTGCCTCTAGAAGTTGGTGCTCCATCACTGGAGGCTTTTAAGAAGAAATTGGACAAATCCAAGAGATTGGATTTCTCTGAAATGGTATCTGGTTTCCTGCTAGAGCAGAGCATTGGATTAGGAGACCGCCAATATCGCTTCAGACTCTGTTATTCTGTTATGACTACAATTGAGACCAGAACTTCCATAGCTAAGTGATGCAATTGTGAATCACATCCAATTTTACAACCTTTTCTGCTGCAGTTGTTAAGTGAATTTGGTTTTCCCCATTGACTTTGCTCATTGGAAGGCCCCTATTTTTATTTTTTCTACTCTGGGCAACTCACAGAATAACAATAACAACAAAAAAAAAACTATAAAAACTGTGTAACAAAACCTCCCAGCATTCCAAAGGCAATATACTTCACCTTTAACTACACTGAGCTCCAGACTAATTCTGCCCCAACCCTTGCAGGAACAGCCAGATCTCAGGAGAAAGAGTATTCCACAGAGCAGGGGGTTTTGTAGAAAGAACGCAGTAAGATAATATGACTGCAGTTTTCCATTCTTCTGAACTATCTTCTAAATAGACTTATTTAAAAATCCAAGAATTGGCTGAAGAGTCGCAAAGCCATGTTAAAAACCGTCAGATCCTCACACAAAGCGAACCCGGCTCTCTTAAATAAAGTTGTTAAGGTTTGGATTCCGTTATGTACACCCAGTTCTTAGATGAAGGTCTGACAGGCTTGGTGCACTTTACATCATGTATCTTGAATGCTGTTCCCTGTTCTGAAGGATTATTTTTAATTATGTTTTTGGTTTAGTTTATATGGGTTTTATCAAATTGTTTTCCTCCCGTGTATTGATTGTTAACTGCCCAGAGTTAAGAATTTAAGATGGGCAATTGTGGGCATTTTCTTGGTATCATCAAAAGCATCTCTGCCTTTCTTTGATCGATACCTTTGACCAGCGTCAACATTGCTCTCCTTTTACTGTTAACTATTAAAAATCCTCCATGATGAACGATTAAGATGAAAAACTTCCTGATGAAAGAATGGCAAGCTATTTTCATTTAGAACAGGCATCCCCAACTGGCTGTTGCAAAGAATCCAAATCCTGGGAATTTTAAGTCCAGTCATATGGGAAATATTCATATCGGGGGTGCCCTGGGTTCTGAAAATGAGTCAACCATATTCAAATCTTTCCTTCATAAACACAGGTAGCAAAGCAAGAATGGAGACTTTAGAAGAAGAAAATTTTGGTGTATCCATGTAAGTCTATTTCTACTTCTGCAAGACATGCAATTTCATTGGGAATATAAGGAAAACAACAGGTTGGAGGATTGGGAGTGGCAACTCAGCCTTGTGATCTATAGGGCCCCGAGAGGATGGGATGAAAATTCTGGTTCTTTTTTGGCATGGTTAAGGGTGCAAGAGGGAAGGAGGCGCCTCTGGGAACCTGAAACAACCAATTGCGGCAAATTTAGGAGTGAGGAATGTAAATGAAACAGAAGGTTTCCCAAGATATTTTCACTAGTAAGAGGCAGAGAATGGCAACAAAAATGATAAAGGTTCTAGAGGCAAAATCATATGATGAACGGTTGAGGGAGCTGAGTATGTCTGGCTCTAACCTAACAAATAGAAGGATTGGGAACCAGGGGTGGGTGGGGGGGAACAGGACATAACTGTCTTCCAGTACTTGGGGGGCTATCCCAAAGGGGAGAGGATTAACTTACTGTCTAAGACACCAGTGGCCCTGACAAGGAATAATAGGAGGAAAATCATTAAAGAGAGATCCAACCTAGTCATAAAGAGAGATTTCTTGAGAATGAGAACAATCAGTGGAATGGCTTCCCTCCAGAAGTTGTGGGTGCTCCCATCACTGGAGGTTTTTAAGAAGAGACTGGACAGCCATTTGTCCGAAATGGTATGGGGGTCATCTACTCAAGCAAGGGGTTAAGACTGGAAGACCTCCCAGGTCCCTTCCAACCCTGTTATTCTATGTCCTTCAATTCCTGCCAAATATTAATAAAAAAATCCTTGAAAGGCCACAAAATGATAGACCTAGAGACTTCGAACAGAAACCTGGATTAATTAATGTAATTGTTAATCAATTCAATGTCAGCCCGGTTTACATAATGTGCATTTCACCTTCCCTGGTTACTGAAATCTAAATTGCTCGTCTCTCTATTTCAGCTCATCGCCCTCGGATGCTGAATTCGATGCTATTGTAGGATATTTGGAAGATATTGTAATGGGTGAGTTCTGCTTTAATAGTTAATACTGCCCCCCAAAGGCCTCCGTTAGTACTCCAGCCTCACGAAGATCAGCTTGTATTTGATTGATGGGCCTACAAATATATTTTCCTAATCTCACAGTCATAAATGTAGTCTGCCCAGTTCACCAGGAAGACAGCAAGCATGAGGAGGAGGAGGCAGCCAAGTCAAACATCGGTACGCTCCTTGTACCAAGCCATTATCATGCTTGAGCGATGTTGCTGCAGCAGATACGCCAAGCCAGGCTATTTTCTGCATCAGATATGCCTTGCCCTAATCTGAGCATGACTAGCTCTGAGAAGACCTGGCTCCTCTCAGAAGCTTTGCCCCTGAGTAATCCCAAGTTTCTGAGGATAACTGTTTCTGTGCCTCTCTTTTGACTCTGCTACCCTCAGCTCAGGGGTGAAATCCAGCAGGTTCTGACAGGTTCTGGAGAACCGGTAGCGGAAATTTTGAGTAGTTCGGAGAACCGGCAAATACCACCTCTGGCTGTCCCCAGAGTGGGGAGGGAATGGGGATTTTGCAGTATCCTTCCCCTGCCACGCCTACCAAGCCACGCCCACAGAAACGGTAGTAAAAACGGTAGTTTCACCATTGCCTCAGCTCCTTCTGAGGATACATGAAGGGAGGCTTCTGATCTAGGCCAGAGCCTGCTGGGCAGGGTGGTCGTCTGTTTTTGACCTGGTTTATAAATATTGCTTCTGCCCCGGGGTCAGAAGCTTCTGCAGAATCCATCACTTTTGCCAGAATGATGAGAGGATGTCCAGAGACCTTTGTCGCCTTCTGGCCCTGCTCTTCACCTGAGGAAGACACTTGAAGCGGAACCCTGATCATTGCCAGACGGCTGGTTAAACCTACTAGTTCCAAGTTCATGGAAGATTTTAAACCCATCTTCAGTGTCGCTCATTTTAATGTCTGCTAGACGGATTTGATCTGTGTTTTGTCATTCAACACATTATCTGCAACAGGGCTCTTCAAAGTACATGCCAAACCTGATGGGATTCCACGATCAGGCAAACATTTGGAATGATCAAACTGTTCTGCCCCAGCGACGAGCCACCAATAATACGCACACACAAACTGCAAAACACTGTTCGTTTACTAATAATAAAAGTCTCCTAATAGCTTCTTAGGAGCCGTTGAAAACAAAATAAAGGCAGAATAGGGTTTTCCAAATCTCCGCTGGTAAATGTCTAATTTTAACAGCTGGCCGGAGTCCAAGAGATAATATGAGCAGGTCTGACTGTATTTGGCAATACTCCCAGAGCTCAGAATGCAGGAAACAAGACCCGTACTGGAACAAGTACACGAGCAGACTGGAGTCACAAAGATCAAGAATGATATCAAACGGTTGTTTCCTGCAACAAGGCTCAGCATGGTCAGGGCTTAAATAGTCTAAGGGTGGACCTCCTCCTGAGTAGCCACTCTTGCCTTCTAGCAGCCCTGCGTGCCCGAGCATTGAGAAGAAGAGGCTCCTCCTCTTCTTCTTTGGCCCTGCTGGGCTCCTCAGGAGGTACAGAAGGCCCTGCTTGACTCTCAGCCTCCTCGCTCTCTGACTCGGGTGCCAGGTACACGGGCCGATGGTACCTCGCCACAACCGCCTCATCGTCCTCCTCACTCTCTGACTCGGGTGCCAGGTACACGGGCCGACGGTACCTCGCCACAACCGCCTCATCGTCCTCCTCGCTCTCTGACTCGGGTGCCAGGTACACGGGCCGACGGTACCTCGCCACAACCGCCTCATCGTCCTCGGGATCCATGAGCACCTGCACGGGACGCTGGCGGGCCACAACACAAACAGTCTGCTTAATGTCAATTCGCTCTTCCTGTATAAACCACCATGTTAATCACGATGAAGGGGAGCACTGTTGTAGAAATAGATGTCCGTTCTCCAAAGAGACTTCCAAAAGACTTTTAGGAGATTTGCTTCCAAAAACTCTGGTCCTACAAGAGCCTTCCTAGCTAGCGAAAAATGGAAGGGGTTGCATAGATGGTGCCCCCCCCCCACAAGTTTGCAGCTGTGCTGTTGTCATGCCTGACCCAGAGCACAATGTGCTGGATTGCAAGTTGAGCGTAGCGGGCCCAAAAGAATGGAGTCACTGTCTTTCAGCTAAATAGCCGCCCTATTTAGCATCTGTTTTGTGATTTCAGACGATGACTTCCAGCTAATACAAAGAAACTTCATGGATAAATACTACCGAGAGTTCGATGACACAGAGGAGAATAAACTGGTCTACACACCTATCTTTAATGAATATGTAAGTTTGTCATGGTCTTTTTGGTCCGTACAGATAAGATTTTTTTCCCCCCCTAGAGGTTGAATTGCTGTTTGGCTCGTTTATAAAGATGCTAAAAGTTTGAACTGGGCAAGAATGTGTATTCTGGCTTCCCTCAAATACAGAGAAATGTATGACTTGGTAGTAGAACAGAGTTTCCCAACCTTATCGGCTTTGCTGGCTGGCAGGGGGAGGAGAGGAGATGGTTCTGTGCGTGTAGCAGGCGGGTGTGCACTGCCACTCACGCAGCTCAATTTGCGTGAGTGGCAGGCACACATGGCCCATGCTCGCGCGAGTAGGGATATGTGCCCATGCTCACCCGCCACTTCTGAAAGGCTTGAGGGCCGCTAGCGGGCTGCGGCCTGGGGGTTGGAGAACACCCCTGTTGTAGAACACCCAGGAAGCTCTGCAGTTGATCGGCAGGGGTGGCCTCATCACTTGCCCTGTCACTTCACCCCACATGGCCCGTTAGAGGGTGCTCAGCTGTACATCAGTGAACTGCGTAAGCCAGCATGAAGAAATAGCAATAGCACTTAGACTTATATACCGCTTCACAGTGCTTTCCAGCCCTCTCTAAGCGGTTCACAGAGTCAGCCTCTTGCCCCCAACAATCTGGGTCCTCATTTTACCCACCTCGGAAGGACGGAAGGCTGAGTCACCCTTGAGCCTGGTGACATTCGAACTGCCAAATTGCAGTCAGCCAGCAGTCAGCAGAAGTAGCCTGGAGTACTGCACTCTGACCACTGCGCCACCGCAGAAATATTCTTGTGAGCATCTTCTCTGCATTTTATTTAATTTGCCTGATGCCTTTCAGATATGCCATTATTTCTTAAAGGGCTCTGAAAAACATACCAAGAATTGTAAAATGCACTTTTACAAGTACAGTATTTACTTAATATTTAAAAGAACAGGTAGTCCTCGACTTAACAACAGTTCACTTAGTGACCGTTCGAAGTTACAACCTTCGAACTGAAGAAAAATGACTTATGACCATTTTTCACACTTACGACCATTGCAGCATCCCCATGGTTACGTGATCAAAATTAAGACTCACATTTATGACGGTTGCAGTGTCCCGGGGGTCCTGTGATCCCCTTTTGCGACCTTTTGGCAAGCAAAGTTAATGGGGAAGCCAGATTCGCTTAACAACCATGTGACTAATTGAACAACTTGCAGTGATTCACTTAACAAATGTGGCAAGAAAAAGTCGTAAAATAAAGCAGAACTCACTTAATAAATTTCTCACTTAGCAACATAAATTTTGGGCTCAATTGTGGTCGTAAGTCAAGGACTACCTGTATACCAGTGTGGTCAAAGCACCCTGAACTAGTAAGATCGACCAATATGTCTTGTAGTTTATTTCATCTGCTTATTCGCTCATGGTGCTTTGACAACATCTTCCCAGGCAGGAGATACAGGTAGTCCTCAACTTACAACCACAATTGAGCGCAAAATTTCCGTTGCTAAGCAAGACAGCTGTTAAGTGAGTTTTGCCCCATTTTACGACCTTTCTTGCCACAGTGGTTAAGTTAATCACTGCAGTTGATAAATTAGTAACCCGGTTGTTAAGTGAATCTGGCTTCCCTGTTGATTTTGCTTGTCAGAAGATCACAAAAGGGGATCACGTGACCCCGGGACACTGCAACCGTCATAAATGTGAATCGGTTGCCAAGCGTCTGAATTTTTATTTGTTTTATTTGTAATTTTTCTTTAATCTTCATACATACGGTATTTTGAAGACAGTGTATTGACTGGGTCAATATGTTTTTTACACAATGCTAACAATGATAATACAATTAGGTATACATAATCCTAATCTTCCAATTTCTGACTTTAACTTTGTATTTATAATTGTACTTATAAGCTTCAATAACATTCCTTCATGCAGTATATTTATTATTCCCTTTAAATCATTAGTATTTTAATATTTAAAAAATTATTCAATATTCCACTGTAAATCCAATATCCCAATTGCTTAAACAGACCAATAAAACCATTCATTAACCAAATTTAATCAATCCCGGGATTATATCTCCAATCCCCTAAAATTATAAATTTCAGTATATTTTTACACATCGTTAATAATAATAATAATACAGTTAGGTTGCCACATCATAGACTTCCACCTTACAACCTTGATTAACTTATGATTATAATGAATTCTGTTATCTATCTATATATGTTGTACTGTTTTTCTATTTTCTACATCTTTTTAATTTCAAATACATTCACCATATTGAGAAGTATTTTCTATCCATCATCTCTTACTCTTTTTGAGACTTCATCATTTATTGACTTTTTGATCTCTCTTTTATATTTCTCTCTTGGGATCTTATTTCTCTTTCTACCATTTTTATACCAATGAAGTATTCCCTCTGGCTTATCCCTTATCTCCTTCTGTTGCATCATTTGAGCACCCATCCATAGTCCTTTCATTATTTTGGGGAGACTTCCCCTTTCCTCCCCCTGTTCTATTGTAGACTCTTAAAAAATTGTCTATTTGATTCATACTTATTATTCTTATCTCTTCAATATATTCATCTTCTTGCAATTTGTTTTGTTTTGTCTCCTCCCCCACTCCTTCTGGTTTCTCATCTGTTTTCTGTGTATTATGGTCATCTTCCCCCCCCCCCTTTGTTGAGGGTCTTCTACACTCACATCTTTCTCTTTGAACAATCCCATTATCTCCTTATGATTCTTTATCACACTTTCATATAAGCTTTTAAACATCAATAACATTTCTTCATACACCTCTATTATCCCCTGTTGAGTCATTTTGCAATAATTAGATATGTTAATACACCCCTAGGGCTCCAATGTCCCAATATCTGAAAGCTCCAAAATTACTAAAATTTAATCAATCCCAAAGTTGCACTTCCAAGACCTCTATGTTTATAATCTTTAATTTTTTTTAGTGATTTACTGTCTTTGTAATTTTCCAATTTGCTTCTTCCCAATTGTCCAAAGTTTAAAGTCTTGTTTGATTTTTTTTCTTTTCTTTTTTCTTCTATCACCTTCCTTTTTTTTTTAATCTCGTAGAATGCTCAATCAGGTAGCTTAAGTAATTCAAATCGAATTTTCTCCAGTCTTTCAAAGCCACTATTGAGTAAACAGCTTTAATAGAAATTATTTATTTACAGTTCAATTTGTCTTAGGGATTTTCAGAGAGCTCACTAAATGTTTCCAAACATCCAAGTCATCTACCAAAATAAAATCAAGGTCAGGTGGTCTTCCAGCTGTTGTTTACTTTCTCTTCTTCATTTATTTATGTTAAATAATTGTCACATTCATTCAGGTTCTCACGTTGTAATGCTCTCTTTCCTCCAGTAGATTGCTCCCCTATTCCCAATTCCAGCATTAAACAGCATCAAACAGCTGGTTGTCAAACCAATCGAAGGGGATTAAAAGTAGAAATAAAAGGCAATTTCTCCCAATAATCACTTTTTAAATAGTTATTGACTCTTTTCCAGGCTTTCTATGTTTTAAAGCTTCCGTTAAACATTTCTTTCACCTTTGGGTCTTTCATCTTTCTCCCTGTGTCCGATCACCGCTTTCTTGCTATTTGGAGATTATTCTTGGAATTTTTAAACTTGGGTTAGATCTCTAGCATAAAAGTTGGAAGTTGTCTCACCCAGTTCCAATGCTCTGTCTTCGCACCGCTCCAGCACAAATCTTATTGTCCCGGTTGTGACAGCTTGTGACATGCCAAAATGGCCGTCGTCCTTGCTGCCGCTCAAGAGTGCTTTCTTCGGACCTAACGAGGAAATTGCGATTTTCCTCGTGGTCGACAAAGCACCTCTCCTTCTTCAACACCTGTCCAGGGCGACTAGGATCCCATAGGGTCTCCCGGCAGCAGTTGCTGGCTGTTTTTCACGAAGCTCGGCAGAGTTCCGCTATTTTCAGCCGTTCCCACCACGACGCCAACCGGAAGTCCCCAAGCGTCTGAATTTTGATCACGTGACCACAGGGATGCTGCAATGGTCATAAGCGTGAAAAATGGCCATAAGTCACTTTTTCAGTGCCGTTGTAACTTTTGAATGGTCACTAAAGTAACTGGTGTATGTTGAGGATTACCTGTACAATTAATGTTATAATGTAAATAAGGAGAAATTGTTCCTTTGTAAAAAAAGAATAATGTATGGTCTATCTCCAAATCCTGTTTACCAAATTCCCAGGATTTATTACCTACAGAAATGTTTCTCCCTACATCGCAAGATGAGATTATTTTTCTCTCCTGCCAGATATGCATTTGCTTCCCTAATTACTTAACTTGCTTAAAGAGGTGGAGGTTTTATCTGATCTGATCTCACAAAGGCTAAGCAAGGTTGGACGTGGGTGCTATTTGTTTTTGTAACATTACCAGGAGTTCCCACAGAGCTGTGGATTTGCCCAGCACTCGTAACAAGTTAAACAACATCCTGGAAGAAGGCAGTGACAAACCAGACACTCATATTGTTGCCAAGAAGACAATCTAGAGCAGGGGTGTCAAACTTGATTTCATTGAGGGCCGCATCAGGGTTGTGTTTGACCTTGGGGGGGGCGTGGCCGGGTGTGTGTGTGGCCAACTCGACATCACTCATGTCAGGGGCGCCTGTGGTGGCCCGAGCGCTCTGCCAGCGAAAACGGGCTCCCGAGCTGCATTTTCCGCTATGAAGGCCTCCTGCAACCCTCTGCCAGCGAAAACAGAGCTTCGGAGGGCCACACACATGTTAGAATGTTCATGACTGGGAGAGCCATGTTAACAAGGTTAGCCAATGAATAGGCATAGCAACTAAGTCAGCCAATGGGAGCTAACCACTTCTGAGTCTGTGCAGAGAATCGAAACTGAAACTTAGCTTAAGGCTGGGCGTGGCTCCAGTCCTCTCTGCTCTTTGTCCTCTCTGTGCTTGTACTCTCTGCTGAAATGAAGCTAACTCCTGCTTGTGTTTCCTTGAAGAAATAATCATCTAATAGTATTGTAAATTCATCTGTTACTATGTTTATAAAGAAGTTATTGAATCCAGCTGAATCAGTCATCTGTGTGTGCTTCTGGTTTTGATTTTTGCAACGAACTCTGATAACACAGCCCTCCCGACCTCCGTTTTCACTGGCAGAGGCACCATGGGCCGGTTCTTTGCTGTTTCCAGGGCGGCCCCACAGGCCAGACCTAAGCACCCCGCGGGCCGGATCTGGCCCCCGGGCCTTGAGTTTGACACCCCTGATCTAGGTTGTCATTAGATATCAAAGAGCTGACCTGGACTTGACTTTAATTTACTTCCCGTTCCATTGGCACTTAGTACACCTGCTTGTACCTTTTACCACCCTTCTTATGTGTTCTTAATTGCTGAGTCATTGAAAAAGAAAGTGCATTAAACGTAGCATCCTAATTATCGGATAACTGTACCTTCAATAGCAAATTCAGCAAGCAGAGCAGG
>QLTV01002279.1:4204960-4247126 GCA_003457575.1 Thermophis baileyi | reverse complement strand
AAGAAGAAGAAGAAGAAGAAGAAGAAGAAGAAGAAGAAGAAGAAGAAGAAGAAGAAGAAGAAGAAGAAGAAGAAGAAGAAGAAGAAGAAGAAGAAGAAGAAGAAGAAGAAGAAGACGACAAAGACAAAGACAACACTGGATGAGAAAGAAGTCCAATGAATTTTCCTTCCATGTTCTGAAAAATCCCATATTAAAAAGCACTCACCACACTGCAAATCATTCTAGATTGCATGTGTTTTTATTTAACACATATGTGCTTTATTAATTACCATCTATCCTAGGAAAAAATTAATTGTACTCAAATATGCTATTCTTTGAGAAAAAAGGAAGAAGTAAGTTTAAAAGGATGCCAATTATTTTCCCCCAAAGATTCTGAAAGTTCTTCCAGACTAAGGAGATACTGGACCTTCTCTCTCGGCTCATTTTTTTTTTTTAAATATTGCTAAGATTTAAAGTAATAAGATTGAACTTTTCCAAAACTGCACATGAGTAGAGAAGTACAGAATATTCTGAGCCCAAAACCAGCTGTTCCATGTGTTCCAAGCATAAAGCACATATTCACATTCTATGTGTTTAAAATCTGAGAATTTGTTTTTTTCTGGTTTTGCCTTGGCCTGCAATCAAAATATGGCTATTTCAAGAGACAGCATTTTGAGCGATCCAGGTGCTATGCTGTTTCATGACCCATAACTAACTTGTCTTTTCTCAAGATGTTTCCAGCCTAGCTGAACTGACCAGATGCTAGTCACATGAAGATGGCATTTAATTTCGTTGTAGGAAGTGCAATGACAATAAAGTAAACTAAACTAAATGTCTACTATCAGCTTGGGCAAGAACAAGTGACACGGAAGTGGAGGGAAAAGAGCCATTTATTATGCATGTGAATCAGGACCTGAATGTTTAGGAAGCTTTGTCGTTTGAGAAGATCTGGACCACTGTGACTGACCAAATGCAAATAAAATGAATTAATACTGCTATTGGAGCTAGATGGGGAAGGTAGGGGCAGGGGGGGGGAGGTGGGATCTGCTATTAATCGATCAACCACCTCCACTGTGATGATCCCCCATTGGGGCCCAAAATAGATTTTACTTTCTTATTAGGAAAATTAATTCTTCCAATAATATGTTCTTTATTGATACACACTGCTTTCTATATTGGTTTGGTTGACATTGTAAGTTTTGGCTCTCGTATCTTGCTGTTGTTTAATTTTAGGGATGTACAAAAAAGGAAGAATTCTAATTTGGTTTGGTTAAGTTTGTTAAACTTTGGCATGTTTTTGTGTCTTATTGATGTAGCTTTCAGAGAATATTTAAATTCAGTTTCTGCTGATATGAACAGCCTCACAAATGCAGTATTAATATTCTATATAATTTTTTAACCAAGGTAATATGTTATTTAAGGGTTAAATGGCAACACTTTTTTGTAGCAACACAAATCTAGCAAAGAGAATAATAACACAGTTGCTTCTTTCTAAGCTTCTCCTTAGGGAGGTAGAATTCCTACTCATAAAGACTGCCAAATTTGCTGAACGTTTTAAAAAGATGGCAGTACCTCCTAATTTCTATCTATCATTCATCCTATAAAATGGTCAAAGGAATCCATTATTTCTCAAAAGAATGTTTAAATAATTTTTTTAAAAATAAAAATTACCCCATGGCGTGTTTTTTTTTACATTTAGCTAGGTTAACAGGGAGCAATTAGTATATACCAGTGATGGCTAACCTTTGTGCCGAAAGCAAGCGCGCGCACGGGTGATAGCACGCATGTGTGCCAGCACCCATAATGCAATGCGGGGGGCCCTGTGCATGTGCACACGATCCCACATGCTCCCCCCGCCCCCCGTGCATGCACATGTGACCCCCCCATGCTCCCCCACCCACTGCGCATGCGCGCGCGACCCCCCCTGTGCCCCGTTTTGGGCCTAGGCCTCCCTGCAGCCTCCTGGGACCAAAAATAACGCCGCACCCCCCTATGCCCCATTTTGGGCCTAGTAGGCCTCCCTGCAGCTTCCTGGGACCAAAAATGGGCCATGGGGAGCGTGCCATACCCCCCACGCCCTGTTTTGGGCCTACTAGGCCTCCCTGCAGCCTCCTGGGACCAAAAATGGGCCATGGGGGGGGGCGCGCCACAGCCCCCGTGCTCCCCCCACCCCCTGCGCATGCGTGCACAACCTCTGCCCCCATGCATGCATGCACGACCCCCCACACATGCACGTGTGTCTCCCGCATGCGTCCCCCCACACACACACATCCCCAAAATCAGTTGACCAGCGGGAGGCGCGCACGCACATGCGCAGTGGAGCTGAGTGGGCGACGGCTCGCGTGCCTGCAGAGAGGGCTCTGCGTGCCAGCTGTGGCAGGCGTGCCATAGGTTCGCCATCACGGGTATATACTAGCATCTCATCTATCATTTTGGTTATAAGATGGAAAATAAGGGTGCATGCAGCTTGTTCCAAATTCTTTTTGTTTTCTATAGCCAAGCACTCAACAATTTCGTGGTTTCTGCCATCAGAATATAGACCACTGGATTATTTGAGTTATGTCACATTGGATTACAGTCAAACTGGAATATATAGATGAATTTTTAAAGAATCATTATTGTACCCTAGAATCAAGGGGAAAATGGACACTTTTTAAAGTAAGCCTTTGAGTTTCTAAGAACTCTTTGTCAATCAACAAGATTAATAATCCAGGAAAAATGCAGAGTGTGGGCATAGTTTAAATATCTTTTATACTTTTATCTTTTACTGCCCATTCACTTCTGAATTTTTAATGAAATTCTGAAGCTTGCTTTTGTTGCCTAATAAAAATTGCTTTAATGAGACATTTGCATTCACTTTTTCCTCAGACAACACTTCTGCTTTTGCTCTTCTTTCGGTATTCATAAGTCTTTCCTCTCCTTTCTCTTCTCAAAATCAGCAGGGGGGAAAATAGCATAGAGAAATAGAGAGAATTAAAACTACCCAACAGCCACTCTTTTGCTATCACCCCAACTGGAAAAACTACCAATAATGCTAATAATGCTATGTTGGTTCAACAGCAGTATTGTCAGTTCCGTTCTTCTTCAATCTGGGGCTATCAAATGAATCTGAAGACCAGACTCTAAATATGGATGTCCATTCTCTTTTGCAAGTATAATGAGCATGGAGTCAAGGATCTCCATGGAGTCAACGGAAGACTGAGAATGCATGGAGTCAAGGGAACACTGTATCAACTCACTATATCAACCCAAACCTAGGGGAAAAGTACAATTATTCAGCATTCAACAATGTGGCTCTCTGACAGGACTTTCTACAATGCTCCTTTGATGAAGACAAAAGGTAGGTCTTAAAGAAATAACAAAAACAATTAAATCTATTGCCTTTTGTGGATCTATTATGAGAAGAATCCTGTGTTGTCTCCCTTATGGTGATACTCCAAGACAGACGATCCAAAGAATTGGCAGAGATTATGATAGTCAGAAAAAAAATCAGTCAACAGCTTTACAACCCTTTCTAGTTTTCTCCATTGTCTTTGAAGGGGGAATACCATCCGAAATCCCAGCTATTACATCTTGGTTTCTCTGTGGGTCTTTGTTGTGTGAAGAACTCATTACCAAGTATTGAGCGGGGGGGGGAGGGCAATTTTCAGCAAAAGAGTATGAATGGAAGCACCTACCCCTTCAGGAGGATGGGCGGTCCATCCAATCTCAGAGGTCTCTCCTGTTGTATCCAAAAGGATTTCTGTTGGAGAGATAAACAGATAAAAATGATGGTTTTAGGAGACAGTTCCAAATGACAGCTAATTCCTTCCTATATCATCTCCTGAGGGCCAGCATGATTACTAGTCTCAAACAAGATTTGCTATCACATATGGGATCGGGGCTGGGGGAACTACGGTATGAGTTTGTCAGCTTTGCAAGTGATTTCTTGCAAGTCTTCAGGCATGATTTTCATTTAAGTGGTTTCATCCATTACATGCAGCTACTTCATACTTTGGGAATGAGTCATATGTACCAATTTATCACCTGTTTCATTCCAATTTCCATTGAAGAGCTTATTTGCAAGCATCAACTACGGCAGATTCTGCTTTTACAAACATTGAATTCTTCTTATATTACCCATTCTCAAAATCATTATTATCCTCAAGACAGAGTTAGTATCTGTCTTATTATTTTCTTCTTTTGCTGAAGTCTCTAGCAACAGGACAAGGCGGCTTAAGCTTCACTGAAACATGTTTGGTTCCTGAAGTGCACTGTGACAACTGTGGAGATCAAAGGCCCCCTTCCCCTTCGCTGCTCTCATATCTCAGTTAACACTTAACAATAACTTTTGAATAATTTTTTAAAAGAAACACTTCTTTTCTGAAGAGAGACCAATGACTGAGCAAAAACTCTTTCAAGTCATTGTGTAACTTCATCCAGAGCAAAGAATAAACCCGTAAACACAGGTTGTATCTCCACAGAAGTAGTGTAGCAATTAAAACTGTTGAGCAAAATGGTAATGAGTTACAAAACATAGAATGTTGTGGTTTTTTTTTTAAATTGTCATACTTAAAGTAAAAACAAGAGAAGCTATTTATTTCCCAGAACTTCCAGGAATGGGTATTCTTAGGTACTATTCAAAGGACCCTAACTTTTCAGCCACCTTTTACAGCTTTCAAAGAATGCATAACTGTGGAATCCTTGGTATGTTCTGTCCTTGGTTGTTTGCTTGCAGACATTCCATTACCTGACTGGGCAACATTATCAGTGCTAGCAAGAGTGAGGTTTGCTCCCTATTTACAACCTCAAGCTCTCTTGGGAGGTATAACTCCTATTTACATCCTGCACTGATCTGGTACATTTTTACAGATCTTTAATTTAAAAACAAGCCAGAAATTTGCTGGATCAAAAATCTACTCCTAAAACAGATTGGACCACAAAGTCCACACCTAAGTCATCTTGTGTCTGAAATAGGAGAACCAGTCTAAAGGATGCTTTCACAGTGGTCAAAGGACAGACCTTCTCCTGCTTATCCTGGCCCATACTGAGCAAAGGGCAAGAAATGCTCTTACATAGGCTGGGCCAGCTTCTAGAATATAACCAAAATCAGGTGCATATGCCCATCTCTAAACCTAGGCTTCCCTTTTAGGTTTAAATAGCAAGAGCTGGTTTAAAGAAGACTTTATATCAGAGGTCTTCAAACTTGGCAACTTTAAGACTTGTGGACTTCAACTCCCAGAATTCTCCAGCCAGAATAGCTGGCTGGAGAATTCTGGGAGTTGAAGTCCACAAGTCTTAAAGTTGCCAAGTTTGGGGACGCCTGCTTTATATGTTTCAACAGAAAAGTATTTTGGATGAAAATTAAGCCAACAAAGTAAGTTTTGATTTCGATCAAAATGGAAACTTTATTTTGGGCAACCAACTTAACATAATCATAGAAATTTTATTTAAGGAAAAGTTTTAGCGTGGGAAGTGAGAAAGAGAAGGACAAACATTTCCTTCAGGGCCTTGCCTTCCGCAGCTGGCCAAAATGATGCTCCCCAGATGGCTTGTCTCCAGTGACACAGGTATTCTTTTTGAAGAAATCAAGAGACAGAGAGCACACATTAATTTTTCATGGGCCAGCAAATACATACATACAACCTGGGGCTGAGAGGGCTTTCCTCCAATAGGAGATATTTAAACAACCAGCACGCATAGAGACAGAGGAAAGGAAGGACACATAGAGCAAGTAGACTAGATTCCAAGCCCCCAAATGTTGGTGTGTCTTATACGCCGAATACAGCCATTTTTGGCCTCCTGAAGTCCTGCCCCACGCGAAAACGGGTACGCAGAGGGTTTGGGAGGTCTGCAGAGTGCTCCTGGGGGCTGGGGGAGGGCAAAAAGGCCCCCGTTTTTGCAAAAAATGGGCAAAAAATGGCCTGTTTTTCACAAAAATGGGGTGAGCAGAGGATTTGGGAGGTCTGCAGAGTGCTCCTGGGGGCTGGGGGAGGGAAAAAACGCCCCCATTTTTGCAAAAAATGGGCAACAGACAGCCCATTTTTCACAAAAACGGGGTGCGCAGAGGGTTTGGGAGGTCTGCAGAATGCTCCTGGGGGCTGGGGGAGGGCAAAACCTTTTTTTTTTTCTTACTTACCTCTTCGAAATCTTGGGGCGTCTTATACACCGGTGCATCTTATAGTCCGAAAAATACGGTATGTTATGGAAGTTTGCATAAAAACATGCCTATATTTGTAGAAATTGCACATAACAAGAATTTTCTACTTTTTTTAAAAATCAGAAAATCTAATGAAATAGAATAGTATATAAATCCATCCAACATAAATTTAGATTGATTTGCTATCTAAGGCTTAGCTGATAGTACTGCTCTCTGTAAGTCTTATAGTTAAAGGCATTTGATTTTTAGATGTTCTTTTAAGATATATGTGCTTATACCGCACTTGCTAGGAAGAAAAAGAAAATATTGCTGACTATCTAGAAAATTCCCAAGTAGGTAAAACTATTCTTATTATTTTTTGTTGGTCCTGTTTTGCTTCTGAATTAATCAGCTTCCAGGTACTGGTGTTTACTATTAAAAGATTAGAATATTGATTTTCTTCTTCCTCTCCTCCTTAATATTAACCTCAGCATCCTTTATCACCATCCTTACCATGTACTGCTCCACTGAACTGTCAAATATGGTAACCCTCCTTAAATTAGAGCATGTGTATTCTTCTTACTCACTCAGATATGACAAAGATTTAGGTTAATGGCTCAGTTTAATATCAGACTACTTAGGACAGAGAAGGTCATCTTCATATCCTTGTTTGCTTGCACTGTAACCAGAGGTGGGTTCCTCCTGGTTCGGACCGGTTCTCCCGAACCGGTAGTGACCCGCTGGTGATGTCACGATGATGTCACCGATCCAGTTCGGTCAGTGCCGGTCCGTGGGCGCAGCCATCTTTTTCTTGAATTTTTTTTGGGGGAATTTTTTTTAAATTTTTTTCCTTCTGCGCATGTGCAGAAGCCGAGTTTCCGGCACTGCGCATGCGTCGCCATCTTCTTTTCTGCGGTTTTTAAAAAATTTGTTTTTATTTTTTTGGACTGCGCATGCACGCCCACGAGGCGCAGCCACGCGGCGCGGGGGGAAGCAAACCGGCAGCGAGGTAAGTTAGAACCCACCCCTGACTGTAACCCCTTCAGAAAATGGAAAATATATTTGGGGCCAATAGTTACATTTTTTTATCCCAGAGAACAGATATGGATCTAGTTCCTCTGCTCAAAATCACAACAAACTCAACTGAAAAGTTAGATCACACCCCTCCAATTTGCAGAATATATACAAGTATTCCACATTTAGCAACTGGAACTGGAACTGGCAACTTGGCCATTAAATGAAGCAGTCACTGCGTGATATCACGCCTGTGCTTATGATCTTACATCAGCTTTCCTTTGCTTTACAGTCACGCAAAGGTCGTAAATGCAAGGAGTGGTTGCAATGTTACTTTGTCATCACACTTGTATCTGAAAATGCACACTAATTCTTCTTGATTTTATTCTTGAATTTTTCTTTGTAAAACAAAGTTATAAACATAAACAATATTTTAACCCTTTCAGATTTGCCCCTTTATCTGGTTTGTTCCGTATTTATTTCCAGGAAAATCACTTGCTAAGCTGACAAACTCCTAGTTCCCCTGCTACTATAGATACTGTGTTACTCCCAGGTACAGCATTTAAAACAATCATAGACTCTGTAACCTGCCAATCTGAATGGCAGACAAGTATGTCTGGCTACCCATCAGGAGCTCTATAAATGTATCAATAGAAGCAGAGGTGAAATGCTACCAGTTCGGACTGGTTCACGCGAACCGGTAGTAAAAAATGCTACCAGTTTGGGCGAACCGGTATATCCGACGATCAGCTGTGCGACGATCAGCTGTGCCACACGATCTAGATTAGCTAGAAAGCAGGATTTCCTGCTTTCTAGGTAATCTAAATTGCGCAGCACAGCTAACCCCCCCCCTCGCTGTTCTACTTACCTTTGCAGACTCTGATGGCTTCAAAATGCTCCTTTTTCAGCGCTGCACGGTAGTGTCTGCGGTGCGCATGTGTACGCAGCGCACATGCACGCGCAAAGCGAACCGGTAGCAGACTTCAGAGGATTTCACCCCTGAATAGAAGAGAATATAACTCAGGGTTGAACTGTGGGGTCCTTGGTGCTCTCTGAGCTTGGTTGTTTTCTTGCAGATTTTTCAGATTTTTTTTTACGAAACTAGGTAACATCACCATCAGTGCTAGTCCTGGTAATGTTACCTACTTTGATAATGAAATGTCTGGCAAGATAACAACTAAGCACAGAGAGTACCAAGGATCCCACAGATCTATAAATATGCTTTCGCTTCCTGCTTAAAACTGCTACGTTAGCGGGGGGGGGGGGAAAGACGAGGGCAGGGGGCTATCAAGCCCTGAGCAAATCATACTAAAGAGTTGATGATTTGTATTAGGTTTGAAGATGACAACTTTCACTCAGCTGTAAGCCACATATTCAAAAACCAATATTTCAATGGGCAAAAACACAAGAGACAAGCCCATGACAAAGTCACAAGTGGGTGGGCTTAAGGATATTTCTGAATCCTGCGCTACCTCAGGAGCTTCAGATGGTGATAACAATAGTAATGGAAGGGAACACATTTTCCTGCATCAGCTCCATTATTTCTTAATCATGGAGGAAGAAATCAATGGTTGTACCAATAGTAATAGGAGCCCTTAGACTTATAACAATACCCAAAGGGTTGCCTAGATACATGGAAATTTTGAACTTATTAGACCTGAATATTCCGACTTTGCAAAAAAAACCCACCTTACTTGGAACTTCCTATATACCCAGATGTTACCTTAACAGCTTTTAGATCCTTGGTTAGGACTTGAACTGTTATGTTTTACCAGTCTTATACTGTGAATCGAATTGAAGATTAACCAATTATCATCAATCATCATCCTCATCCTCATCCTCCTCCTCCTCCTCCTCATCATCATCATCATCCTATGCCTTGGTTGGATTATATTTAGAATCCTGCAGTATACTCTACAGGTCTGCAGTAATTTTATTTATTTTATACTTATTAGTCACATTCCTACATTAAAGCAGAATCTTGGCAGATTCAATAATTAATGACTGGACCAATACATATAAGGATCAAAGAATTAATCACCAAAAGCCAGTCATTTTCTGGGATCAACTGAAGGTGATGGGCTTCATTTTTAAGCTTTAAACTTCTTGCATTTGTTATCTCAGAGAACATCTCCTTCACTATGAAGCTATTCAGGCATTAAAATTGACAGGAAAAAAAGCCCTTTTGAGAGCAACATCTGTCATACAGACCAGCTCTTCAGGCAAATGAGAAACATTGCCAGCATTGCTCAGAAATGGTGAAATGTTCCTCTTTCTGAATTAGTCCCCTGTTCTCTTACTTTCTGAAAAAGTTAAGACATATATTTTTAATTAAATAGCTTAAAAATGTTAGCAGAATTTAAATGTTGGGGGGGGGATCCTTCCACTTTAATTATTTCTACTATGTCAGGGTTTTTTTCTCAAAAGTATCATTACATATAAATAAAATTACAATTTACCATATGTCTAGGTGAGATTTTAACTGGTATGTAAATAACAAAACATAGCTAGTACTTCTCCCTTTATTTCTGGTGGAATGTTTCATAATTCTACTTCATGTCAGGTATTTGCTGAAATTTCACTGAGTGTTTCTTAAATCAGCGGGCTTTTCTGAATCACATCTGCACAGATGTGCATTTCCTCCATCATTACCCCCAAAAACTGATTTTGGTTCTCCCTATTTACCTAACGGCTTTGCATCTTTTCCCTCAAACCCCTATGGCTGGTTGCACACTATATTTGATCCCCAAGCAAAGATTGGAACTGCTTGTCAATTTTTCTCCCCACAATCTCTTGCTAGAATTGCTGAAACGCTAGTTGAGCACACATTTCAATTTCTTAATTGAACTTTGTCTGCAATGCTGTGCAAGCTCATGAAATATACCTCGTACATCCAAGCATGTTTGCTTTTTTTTTTTGTCTCCAGATGCACGCACCTTATTTTGTACATCCAGTTGAAAATTACCCTGATTAAAATTAGATATAATATGGCATTAGAACAGGGGTGTCAAACTTGATTTCATTGAGGGCCACATCAGGGTTGTGTTTGATCTCGGGGGGCCAGGATGGGCGTGGCCAGCTTAACGTCATTTGTGTCGGCGCCTGTGGTGGCCTTGCACGCTCTGCCAGCAAAAACAGGCTCCCGAGCTCTGTTTTCAGCTGTGACGGCCTCCTGCAACCTTCTGCCAGTGAAAACGGAGCTTGGGAGGGCCGCGCGCAGCCCTCCTGAACTCCGTTTTCACTGGCAGAGGGTTGTAGGAGGCCGTCGCAGCCGAAAATGGAGCTTGGGAGCCCATTTTCACTGGCAGAGGCACCGCGGGCCGGTCTTTCACTGTTTCCAGGGCGGCTGTGCAGGCCAGATCTAAGCACCCCACGGGCCGGCCCCGGCCTACGGGCCTTGAGTTTGTCACCCCTGCATTAGAAGGAGCAGGTGCCCAAAATTCCTGTATACATTAGCTCTGTATCAGAAACTGAACTTGGCAATTTCCCTGGAATCCTTATTTAGCACTTATCCAAGACCATCTCTCTTGTACCTGCTTGATCTGTATGTCAACTGCTCACGTGGCTCTCATAAAGTTCTCTTCAAAGTATCTTTAAAGTTAAAAAATGATAAGAGTTTTGTCCACTGCTGCTCAATACAACTGCATTGTTGTCTGTGTTGCAAACTGCAACACTGTTGGTTTCAGCTTTTAACAACCAAGAAGCCAAGTTTTGGGATGTTCACTGTTGCTACTCAGTCATTCTGGGGATCTTTAAAATGCAAGAGAGGTTTCAGTTCTTCAGTGCAGAAAACTGGGAAAAATTATCCACTGGAGATAAAATCTTTTCTGCCTAACTCACCCATTCCTAACATTGGGAAGTCTTATCCCCTCCCACACTGCAGCACCTGACAAGATATCTGCAATTTGGAAAAAAAAATAATGATTCCTTAACATCCAAGTGTATGGACCTTTATGAGTGCTGTCACAGACGGTAAAATATGGATTCATGCCCTAATCCTGCCATTTGCCTTCACTCAACCCCACAATGATAGTTGGAAGAGAAAGCGATAATTCTCACCACATGCTGTCTGGCATTTCTGGAAGAAAGGCTGAGACATAAAGTATAGTTAAGCCTTCCCATGAATCTATAGACCTTTGTTGTTGTGCCAGGAAATAAAGTAGAGCAAACAAAATGCAATTACCTAGGCAAATGAATATCTTGTGCCGTATAAGAATTGACATGGTAGGCAAGCTAGGTAAGGCATACAGGGTAATTCCTGTCGATTCAGCTAAAAGACTCCAAAGCAATTCTTGTAGTCTGAGCAAGTAAATGGAAATATTTCAAAACGTGGCAAAGAGCACAGGAGTGTTCTTCACTCTTAAGAGAGGTTTTGGTCCTTCAGTAAAGGAAATTGGGAGAAAAAAATTCAAACAATTCAAAGAGGTCTTACTTTAATGTATTCAGTAATATATGACAGTTAGAGTTTTGCTTATTGCTTTGCAAAATTTTATATCATCATTATACGTGGGTAGTCTGCAATTAAAGTCACAATCTAAGATTGGTGGAAACTTAATAATTTAAGTGCTAACCAAGACCTAAGAATTATTAAGGTAGCATCGAAGAATATAAGGATATAAGAACCCAAGTAAGATGAGTTTTTTGTAATTTTAAGATGGTCAAGTCTGATAAGTTCAATATTTCCAGATATTGAGGGAGTCCTTTAGGCATTGCTTCAAAGGCTCCAATCATGATTGGGATAACAATGGATTTCTTTTTCCATAAGTATTTGACTTTGATCTACCAGTCCCAATATTTTCTAATTTTTTCCAATTGTTTTTCTTCAATCCTAGCATCACCTAGTATATTCATGAGCTGGTCTTTCTTCTTTTCAAAAGCTGTTATATCATATATCTGTGATGGCAAACCTATGGCACGTGTGCCAGAGGTGGCACGCAGAGCCCTCTCTGTGGGCACACGCGCCGTCGCCAGCTGCTCTTCTGGGTTCTGTCGCGCGCATGCGTGGCGGCCAGCTGGTCCAGCGCGCATGCGTGCGGCATCCAGCTGCTCTCTTCCGGGTTCTGGCACGCCGGCGTGCGCACGCTCCAGTTTCGGCACTCGGTGCCAAAAAGGTTAACCATCACTGTCATATATGTTATGAGCAAGATGATTGTCTATTTGGATCTAAAGTTCCATAACATCTTAACCCACACAGTTTCCAAAATCTTCTCAACTTGATGGTCCCAGTATTTTTACTAATTATTATATACCCAAAAATGTGAAATCAATCTGCCAGTTCTTTAAATACTGTTAGCCTTCATATGTAGAGTTCTTCCCAAGAACTTAGGATGTCATAATCTATCAGCAGAGTATAAGCAGTGGAAACTGACAGATGAAAATTTTATCAATGTACATATTTTCTAAGTGCCATCCAAGATTTTTTTTGGTATGATACTCAGTGTGCCAATAACTCCTGGGACCACCACAGCCAGTTTATGTCATTATCTTTCAATTTCGATTTTCAGATTTTGACACTTTGTGATCTCCAATTTTTTGTCTTTTATTCTACTGTCTCCTGGTATTGCCAAATCAATTATCCACACTTCCTTCTTTTCAACCAGAGTTAAATCCTGTGTTTTATGAGCCAAGACTTGTAGTTTGTATTCTGAAATCCCACAATATTTTAACCTGCTCATTTTCAACTACTTTTGCATTCCCACCAGTTTTTCTTTACTGGCACATGGTAATTTTTACAGATGTTCCCATAAATCATTTTGGTGATTGTGAATGCCATTATTTATTATCAGTTTGTGCAATCTTCTTGCACAAGCTGACTATCTGTCTCTTTGCACAATCTGCACTTTGTTGAAAGCATTTGATGATTTTTCCATTTTGTTCTTGATTGCATTAATTTGAATAGCTTGCTTTTGAGCAGCCAAAAATCAAGCCCTTCAGTTTCTTTTTTAATATTCCAGTTGTAAGCCATTGCCAGGTTTTATCTTTATCCACTTTCCCTTTGATCGTTCGTAGAAATGGATTATTTAATGCTTTTCCTTGCCAGCATTCTGTTCTTGGTTTTATTAGATTATTTCAATATTTATGTTTTGTTTCCTGTACATTCATCAAGTTCCAATTTTTTAATTTGCATCAGGCTTGTTCTTGGCTGCCTTTTATGTAATCAACCAATGCATGTTTTTTGAGAGTTTGTTTGACTTGAAGTAAATCCCTGTCTCCATTTCTGTGGGACAGATATAATTTATTAATATCACTATAGGGAAGTATTGCATAGTGAATAGATTTGTTTTTTCTTGTTTTTCAATCCAAACTGTCCAGTTCAGCTCATATCCAGTTAATAATTCCAGCAATGTATCATATCACAGGTACAGCCAAAGTACTGATGGCTTTGGTGGTGTTTTCACCATTCAGTTTTGTCTTTAGAAATTTTCTCACTGTTTGGATGTATTCTTTACTAATCACACTTTAAATTTAAATTTGTCCATGCTGATGTTATCAAACTGTAAATTGCCCAGATTGTATTCTGTATCCTAATAGCTCCTGATGGTTTGTTCATTTGGCATGTCAATTCTATTACTCTTTGTGGTTGTAATCTGATTTCTTGCTACTGTGACTGGTCTCATTCGAGACAACGATGAAACCGCATACAGACGGGAGGTTGAACAACTAGCCTCGTGGTGTGAGTGGAACAATCTGGAACTGAACACAGTAGAAACCGTAGAAATGGTGGTAGACTTTAGGAGAAACCCTCCCATTCTACCACCTCTTACAATACTAGACAACACAGTATCAACAGTAGAGACCTTCAAATTTCTAGGTTCTATCATATCTCAAGACCTAAAATGGTCACCTAACATCAAAAACATCATCAAAAAAGCACAACAAAGAATGTTCTTTCTGCGCCAACTCAGGAAGCTCAAACTGCCCAAGGAGCTGCTGATACAGTTCTACAGAGGAATTATTGAGTCTGTCATCTGCACCTCTATAACTGTTTGGTTTGGTTCTGCAACCCAACAAGACAGACACAGACTTCAGAGGATCCCGAATTCCCGAATGCCATTACTCTGCTAAACAAATAATTCCCTCACCACTGTCAAACTATTCACTAAGGCTTCATAACTATTACTATTAGTCTTCTTATCGTTCCTATCACCCATCTCCTCCCACTTATGACTGTATGACTGTAACTTGTTGCTTGTATCCTTACGATTTATATTAATATTGATTGTTTCCTGATTGCTTATTTGTACCCTATGACAATCATTAAATGTTGTACCTTATGATTCTTGATGAATGTATCTTGTCTTTTTATGTACACTGAGAGCATATGCACCAAAGACAAATTCCTTGTGTGTCCAATCACACTTGGCCAATAAAGAATTCTATTCTATTCTATGTAGCACATTTCTCTAAGCCAAATTCCACTGCTATATCTATGCTAAAAATTCTTACAGTATTCTTACAAAATTCTTACAAAATTCAATGACTGAATTTTGATTTTTGGTTTTCCATAAAGCTTCAGATTGTCCATATAAAAATGTGAGATTTTATTAGCAATTTTTTGTTGAATGGTAGCAAAGACTTTTCTTCAAAATCACTGAAAGTAGAATCATAGCAATGACAAATAATAAGGGTAATAATGAATAAGCTTGGAAGATGCCTATCCTAATATTGATGAGCCCATATTTTTCATTTCCAACCACCAATTCTGTTTTTCACCGCTTCATTATTTTTTCTATAAACATTCTAATGTTTTTTATTGATGCTAGTTGCTTCCAAACATTTGATGATCCAGGTTTGTGGCAATGAATCAACATCTTTTTATAATCAATTCAGATCGTATGGAAATTGGTTTTTTGCCTTTTGCCATTCTCCAAAACCTTTTTATATATCAGAAGATGATCTTTTGTACCTCTGCTTTTCCTTTTTTTTTCTAAATAATCCTGAATGTTGTTTGCTATTATACCTGTGAGTAATCAAACATTGTACGCAAGCATGTTATCATCCTATAGTTTCCTGGTGTTGTCCCCTTTGCTGGGTCTTTTTGAATCAGATAGGGTTTGCCAGTTATTATTATTAATAATAACAGGAAGAAGACGATGTCTGAATGAATGTGGCAAAAGAAAGCGAAGATAGTACCAATAGTAATAGTCACCTTGGATGTAATCCCAAAATAACTGGGACACCACTTAACACCATCAGCATTGACAAAATCACCATCAGTCAATTGCAAAAGGCAGCTTTACTCACAACAACTTACATTCTGCAATCATACTTTTGGCACCATCAAAGAATAACATCTGTCTATCCCAGGTCCTTGGGAAGGACTCAGTAGGTAGACAAAAATGTCAAATCCAGTCTAAACATCTGGCTGACTATGTGACGAACCATCATCATCATCATCATTGCATTAGACCTGATTAATGAGACTTTCCGAATCTTGCTTCTTTAGTAACATTCTTGCTGAAGATGACAGATCTACTCTGAAAAGTCTCCCACAAACAGGTTACTAAAGAATGTAGTTATAGCCATCAACTAATAAGAATTTAAAATAGAATCAGTGATGAAAGTTGAATTTTTCAATGGATACCAGTTGAAGAAGACACATCTTAACTCCAATCCTGGAAAAATGACAGTTCTGGAGAACATGAGCTGCAGGGTGCTTTTGGGGTCAAGTTATGTTTATGATTTCTCAGAAGCATGTGACAGGCTGCTGGTTGGCTATTGGGGCAAACAAGGTGCCAGAATAGACTTGACAGTTCTACACAGCTCGTCTTATATTTTTGGTTTCTGTGTTCTGTTAAGGCATTTAAGGATTATTCTGAAGCTGCTAACCCATCTCCTGGGTTAGCAGATGGGACTAAAAGGGGCATTCTCAAATGGAACCATGTGTACATAGAAATTAGAAATTAGTACAGACAGAAACAAATGAAAGGTCTAGGCTGTAAAGGAAATGGGGTGCATATATGAACCAAGTTAAAGAAGCTGATGGAGGAAAAGAGTTACCAGTACCACATTTCAAGGATTTAATTCTTCAGGAAGTTAAAAAATAAATAAATAGCTAAAGGCCTCAGAACCAAGGTCAGCTATTTTTCTTGGATTGGAACCGAGCTTTTCCTTTACCCATAAATGTATCAAGTCCCATTTCCCATATCTGCAAGGAGCCGTGATGATAATGAATCCACTGGGTGGATTGGACTTGAAATGGTATAAACAGAAAATACCGAGAACCACTTAGGAGGAGGCAACAGATCAATTCCTGTATCAATAAATTATACAAACAAATAAATAAATGCATACGTGCAGAGGGGAACTCGAGAGGAACCCGGTGAATATATGTAGCAATCATCCCAGATTTTAAAAAAGCAAAAGCTAGAACATTATAGAGGGAGAACATTATTATAATTGTGGAACGTTAGGGCTGCTTGCCAATGAAGATAATGCAGCTTCACCAAGTAACAAGATTAAAAAATGAATTCCCTGCCCCCAAGGGACTTTAATCAACATTTCCATTATATAGAGTGTAATGATTGGATCAAATGAAAGGCCTGTGAAGTGCAACGTCTTGTTTCCTACATTTGCCAACTGGATATCTGTGGGAAGCCCACAGGCATAGTAGGAAATCAAGTCCCTTTCTCTGCAAACAGTATTCAGTAGCATCAGCAGTAGCCCCTTCAAATTCTGGCTATGGAGCTTCCATTTAAAGTCACAGCTAGTTAGGAAGGGAAAGGGAAAGCCAGTCAAGAATAAATGCCAGCCAAACACAAAATCTATGCATTAGATCTTGTTTCAATTGAAGAGAAGAATGTTGGTGTTAAGTTGGTGGCTTCAAAAACCAAGCAGCACAAAAATATTTCTTAGGCTGGTATTCTAGGTAACGGGAGGCAGCAAAAAACAGAGAAGGGAGAGAAAGTATTTAGATTTCAAGAGACCATTGCAAAGGGTTTAAAAAAGAGAGGGGAGGGGGGATTCAATCTTGTTTTGGCAGAAAAGATTTTTTTAAAATGGAGGTACCGATATTTTAAGTCTATTAGGACTTATATTAGTCACTTCTTGCCATGATTGATAACCATATGGAGGGAAAGGATGTTCTACTATAAGGAGATTGATGTCGTATCAGAGGAATGTCAGAAAGCAGACAAAGAAAACCGGAGAGGGGAAACAAGGATAGAAAGTTAACCAGGGAGGGAAAGAGAGGGGTATCATGAGCACTCCTGTAGCTGGGCCAAAGAAAATCCCTGCAGCCACATGTGCTCACTGACCTGAGCCATTTCATGATGAATGCACATCTTTCTCTCCCACGTGAAGGCCTCCGGAAAAGACAGGTCAGAAAGCAGGGGGGGGAAGCCAACGGAGGCAAAGGACCAGGCTGCGATGAATGAAAACAAGAAGTGTTGGGGTGTGCAGGACTTGGACAAGGGAACAGAACTAGAAGACAAAAAAGGAGATGGGGGCACCTTCCAAACAAAGAGGCTAGCTTAAAAAATTATCTCCCTGTTCATTCCCTGTTTATAGCAATAGCAATAGCACTTAGACTTATATACCGCTTTACAGTGCTTTACAGCCCTCTCTAAGCGGTTCACAGAGTCAGCCTATTGCCCCCAACAATCTGGGTCCTCATTTTACCCACCTCAGAAGGATGGAAGGCTGAGTCAACCTTGAGCCTGGTGAGATTTGAACCGCCAAACTGCAGCTAGCAGTCAGCTGAAGTAGCCTGCAGTGCTGCACTCTAACCACTGCGCCACCTCGGCTCCTATCCATGGATGACCAACAGTATGGTCATCCAAACATCATTATATTTTCATCCCTACTCCCACCCCTATTCCCAATTCCCAATTCTTCTTCTGTTTGTTTTGATATTCCTTCTCTTAAAAAAAAAAAAACTGGGGTCAATCATCTTAAAGGCATCATCCAGTTCCTTCACTTCCTTGTTTTAACTCATCCAGCTGATAGTGCTTCTTCTGCTATAAGCAGCCACTGAGGGAGGATTCCCTCCCCCCCCATCCGATGTTTATAGTACAGAAATCCAATTATTTAAAGGAGCAGTGGGTTAGTTCACAACAGATAGCACACTGCTTGCATGATCACAAGTGAGAGTGTGGCATAATTCTTCCCTTGATATGCCAGCCATCTTCTATTTGACAATTAAAAAGCAAAGTGCAAACTAGTCCGCAGAGCGGGAATAGCAAAGCCAGACCACAACAAAGCCCCTTTAAAATATTTCCATACCACATTATATTTAACTCCCAAGATGTGATTATCAGTACCCGTACAGTAGGAGCCTATTACTGTACGAGTTAACAATAGAAAGGAGTCAGATGAGAAGTATTATGATATATTTGCTCTTCTCTTTTCAAAACATTTGCATATGTAGAAGTCACAGCAGTTCTATACAATCAAATATATATTTATATATTTTGAATCCCCATCAGGTTTTCCTCAAGATCATAATTGGTAACTTGAGTTAAAAATAAACTTCAAAAAGAATAAACATCTACCTATGAATAAGACCCACATTCTTCTCCTTTTGCATACCAGCAGTTTTCTCCCTTAAATTTTAATGAAGCTGCTCCTCTGCCGAGATGAACATGCTCCTTCCAAATATCTGCATAACAATATTCTCCAAAAAACAAGCGCCAGTTTGGGGGTAATGGCAAAGGAATCAGGCTAGACACTGGGGGAGATGGTGAGTTCTAATCCCACCTTCTGAAAAACCTTGCCAAGAAAAATGCGGGGATTTGTCCAGGAAATCTCCAAGAATTGGATACGATTGAATAGATAAAAAAAAATATCACCAAATAAAGCAAAAGTACCTCCTTGAAACTAATTTCAGCTCAATACTTTCTTGCCTCAATGGTTGAATCAGCCCTGAAATCAGTACAATAGGTTTTTTTTTTAATTACTTCATAAATTACCGGGGATCCACAGATGTTCAGAAGATAAGAGGGAGATAATTCCTCAGAAATACCATCTAAAGATTGCTATCAAGAATGGTGAGAGTCTCAGTGGCTCCTTAGGTTATCTTATGCAGTTTTTTATATTAAATTTAAATCTGAGATTTTTATCATTTTCTACTTTCTTTAGCATTATTGAAAAGTGTTTTTTTTCTTTCTTTCTATAAACCCCAAGGACTAGAACTTTTAATTTAAAAAGCAACCATCAGAAGTAGCGTCTTTTGTTGCCTTTTGCAGTGTGGACATTTGTAATAACTCAAATAATTCTAATGTCTTTCAGGATTCACAGAAGCTTAGTAGAGTTTCTCTGAATGGCAAAAAATTTGGGGGTTTAATAATAAATCAGCATTTGAGCATATTTAATATTTATTAAATATATAAATTAAAGAGTAGGACTGAGACAAGATGCATTGTAAAAGCCAAAGAATATGTAGCCTCTGGAATTTTTTATTTTTTTTAAAAAACAACAACATTAGAACTGGAAAACTCAAGATTTGAGAATTTTGATCAGCTTTCTTCCAGCCATACAATATATCTGGCATAAAATACTTAGAAGTGTCATTTAACAATCAGTACTCACAAGAGCAAAACTGCCTAGCAAAGGATCAGTAAGGATCTCCAGTTAGCTCTGAAAACATTAGTCAGCAGTACATGCCACTTGTAAATAAAGAAGCTGTGAATAAGTATTTGACATAATGGGAAAGGTGGAAGGAAAGAGAAAAAGAGGGCAACCAGCAGCAAGATGGATGGATTCGGTTCCAGTGCCAGCACTGTGGGGAGACCTGAAAAAATAGATTAGGGATAGACTGTCATGGAGAAAAATTACCTTATGTGATCACTAGGAATCAAAAATGATTTGGTGGCACATAATCAATCAATAATATTTCTATTATGGAGTGAATCAACTTTGCATTTACCTTCTAGAGAAGATGCTAGGCCAAGAAGGCACATTATCCATAGCCAAACCATTATCACTGCTTGTTCCTTCATCCTCCTGATGGTGTTAGGATCCACTTAGTTTCTCCAGCACTTCCAGCATCTTCCATAAACCAGAGTTACCACAACAGATATTCCAGAGGACAAGAAAGGCCACAAGTCTAAATGTACCAAAGCGCAGGCAGCTCCGCATGAAAAGAGGTGAAGGGCTCTGCAATAAAAGAAGAAAGTGATAGACAAAAGCTATTATACCAACCCTTCTAAACCAACTAACCCTGAAAAACTCCCCGATTTAATATCCTACCACGAAAGGAAAAAAACATAAATCATTATTTAATAAATTGTTTTCTTAAGTATCCTAAAAACTTACATACATTTTCCCTGAGAGAATTCCTTTTTGCACAAATTGGACTTTCCTTTGGAGCATTTCTCATTACAAGCTCAACCTTCATGCTAGATTGCATGCTATGTGTAGTGTCTATTCTAAACATTTTTGAAAGCACATTCCACTATAAATGATAGAAATTGAAACATAAGTTTATAACATAATCCTCATTTTCATACCTTCTTCCTCACTGTTTGACCTTTGGTCAGGTTTGTTCTAGTTGAAAAGTTACAGGTGGATTTTAAGACTGGTGCAAAGTAGTGAAAGATGGTGAAATAGTAAAGGACTGGGATGAGTGAGATCTAGTATCTAATTCCCACAGAGCCATGGAAATCCAGAGGTGGGTTCGGACCGGTTTGCCCGAACCGGTAGCGACCCAATGGTGATGTCATGATGACATCACGGATCCGGTTCGGTCAGTGCCAGTCCGGGGACGCTGCCATCTTTTTTTTAATTTTATTTTTGGGGGGATTGGGGGGGGGATTTTCCGTTGCTTTTTTCTTCTGCGCATGCACAGAAGCCAAGTTTCCAGCACTGCGCATGCGTCACCATCTTGTTTTTGGCTTTTTGGGGGGGGTTATTTTTTTGCATGCGTGCACCCATGAGGCGCGGTCACGTGGCGCGGAAAGAAGCGAACCAGCAGCGAGGCAAGTTAGAACCCACCCCTGTGGAAATCTATGAGTAACTTTAATCTAAACACTTTCTCTCCATCCACAAACCCTACCTCACAAAGTAGTCTGAAAAGAGTACAATTTGGGGGAGACCACAGGTATGCCATTTAGATCTGCTAGAGGAAATGTCAATTATGCAATATAAAAAATAAGTAAATATAGCAATAGCAATAGCAATAGCACTTAGACTTATATACCGCTTCACAGTGCTTTACAGCCCTCTCTAAGCAGTTTACAGAGTTAGCATATTGCCCCCAACAATCTGGGTCCTAATTTTACCGACCTCAGAAGGATGGAAGGCTGAGTCAACCTTGACAATATCCCCAGCCACATCCCAATATCAGCTTTCCTTTTCACTTTTGTAATTTTTCAATTTCAATTTCATTACCTATGTCATGTCAGACCTAATAGTCTTTACATCCATCGTGAATAACAAGTATTATTTTCTAATTTTGCATAAACAGAGACAAGTTAGTGCCATGGTTAATTCACCAGGCTAGAAACTAGGAAATTGTGAGTTCTAGTCCTGCTTTAGGCACAAAGCCAGCTGGTGATCTTGGGCCAGTCCCCTTCTCTCAGCCCTAGGGATCAGGTAAGCACTTCGGAAAAACCTCACCAAGAAAACTGCAGGGACTTGTCCAGGCCGTTGCCAGGAGTCAACTTTCATGCCCTGGCTTCAGCAAAGGCAGAAACAATCCATGCAGTTGTTAAGCAAAGTATGGGAATGGAGCGGGCGCTTGGGGGGGTGAGGCTTGCAAGAATATCAGGAAAGCTTATCTGGAGAGATGGCAGGAGACAGGCAGGGGGAAGGCAACAGAAAAAATGTTGAGGAAGCAGGAGAAGGAACGTGCATGGGTAGACTAAAGGCTGAGGAGAAGGCATAATTCAAGTAGACAGTCAGTAATCCAATATTAAGCAATAGCTTGAAAAGAACCGAGGGATGAGCCAGAGACTTGGTCAGGGACATGTTGAGGTCAAAACAAAGCAGCACTAGAGAACAGGAAATCAAGTGGCTTTTAGCAATGGAAGCTGTTCCCGCACAGTTTAAATCCACTGAGCACACCCAGGTGAGTCTCTCCCTGCTCAGAGGTTGCCAATAATGAGGCACTGGGCTTGGTTGTACAGCCAACATCTTGCCGCTTGCTCATGAGGCACTTAGTTTGCCAGGGTGCAGGATTCTAATGCCAGGGAAGGTCGCCCTGCTTCTTGGAGGTCATGACATCAACATTCACTCAAAGCCACACACACACATAGCATCTTTGCATAGCATCTTTTTTCTGCAGTCCCAAGAAATCATGCATGTACTGTATATGCCCATATACTGTACATGTTCTTTTTGATTCTGCCGAAGTTTCATTATTTATCCTAGGCTTTCTTCAATGATTACTTTTTCTATGCAACTTCTAATTATGACTGGATGAAGAAACTGTGCTGTGATACCAGATTACCAAATTCACATTTTTGAAATCAGGATGTGAGTCAGGAAATAATTGAAATTCAGGATTTATATTTTTCAGCATGTTTCTGAACAGTTATCCAAACAAATATGTGTATGTTGGGGACATTGGTACAAAAATAAAATTCTTGTTTAGAAACTGTACAAAGAAGCTTTTAATGTAAGTGAAACTGCTTACAAAAAAATTCTGGGCTATGTAAGGACATGCATTAGGAGTCGTGTACACACACAGAGTTTCAAAGTAGACAAAATAAAGTTTTTCTACACAAAATGTATGCTTTATATAACACTGAAGAAAGGCTTAATTACATGAATTAATGGCAGTCACTCATATTAAGTGAACTAATTTCCCACATTCAGCAATTATGTACCACTGCATACCAGCTGATGGACAAATGCGCCATGCCTGCCTCCATGCTTCCCAGATATCTGGCTGGAGATAGTGATGATTATTTTTTTTCCTTTTTATCAGCAGACACCATGTGCCTTCTAAGAGAGATTAGTGGTCTTAATGCTATCAAGCAAAGGATATGACAGGTCAAATTTGCTATTTCCTCTTGAACGGATATTTTTCTGGTAGGAGAACATGGAGAAAATTGGAATGGACTGGGATGTATTTGACTGGACTGGACTGGACTGGACTGGACTAGAATAGAGTGGGAATCAGAATACAATGACACCCAAGCCTTCCGAAAAGTTCTATGACTGAAGCAGGACAACTGAATTATAGAAACTTATCTGAAAGGATTCACAGTATACACAATAGAGACATGCCAAAACTGCTTGCAACTGAAATAGATTTCCAGGCAATTCCCATTGTTGGCTAGTAGGTCAGTATTTGCATTCCCTAAGACTCTGTAGGAATCTCAGTTTTATTTGAGATGTTGATACCAGCTAAACTGTTTCCTACATAAACAATCTGACTTTATACATCCTGTCTTTCTCTATCCAATACCTGCCACTCCTTGTTCTCAGAGGAACTACATGTGTCAAGCTATGCTTGAAAAAGAACAAATTTAAGAATAGGAGATTGGGAGATTTAGCAACTCCATCTTTCCTGGATATTTATTTGTCTGTGTAGCATTGGTAGTATGGACTTGTAACCAGTCAGAAATAACAGCATAGAAACCAAAATATAAACATTTCTCTTCAGAAACTCAAAAGCCACATAATTTGTACTTTGCATCTGGGATGTATTGTATGATTCTGTTAGGCAGGCAGGATCTGCGTAAAAGAAGAAAAACAAAATACAACAGCATTTTTACTTGGCCAACTTGGAAATCTCTATCTCGTTTTCCCTGGCATCTATTTAATTTATTCATAAACCCCACAAATCCAGAATGATGAATTTGAATAGGCTCATCCAGCCATCTGTCACCTGTGACCCAGGAAACTCAATGAAAGAATTCTTTAAAATCTCAAGTAAACAAGCATTTCTGAAAGGCAAAAAAGGGTGTCAGAACTGAGCGCACAGCTTTCTTCTGGCACATATCCAAAGCAAGCACCAAGCAACCCAAGTCTAAAGGGAAGCATCTTTCAAACTTTTTTACAATTTCCAATCTTTTTAACTTTGGGCAGAAGATAATCTTGTTGGCCTATCCACTGAAGTTTTTAATACCTAAAATGGCCTGAAAGCCAGGTCTCAAGATATGACCAGAATTTTTTAGGATTTGTTCTACTGTACTCTGCGCTGTAGCATTTCTGAAAGATGGACAAAAGGCATTGGTTAAGTTATTTTCTTCTTGCAAGATCCAATCTGGGTCAGTCACCGGGAACCTCTGGTGCTGGTGACAGAACCAGATTGGATCTTGCAACATTTTCCTGGGACACAGGTTTTCTTTTAATGTTTGCTACTCATCAGTTTCTACCAGGCACAAGGTTCAATTAAAATCTTTCTGTGGCTCATAGGCACTATTTCCACCCCTCTAGCAGTGTCTTTCTCTTCTAATATCTTCACCCTCTTTGCAACATCATTGCTTATCTTCCAAGAGCATCTGCTCATCAGAAAGCCTGCCAATCCTTGGAAGTAGTTCAAGGTCACTGAAGTCAAGGGACAAAAATTGAAAGAGTCGATCAGATCGGAAGACTTTATAAGGACTGAATTTGCAAGCTATCTTGAGAAAGCTACAAAAACTCACAGGCATCAAATCACTCAAAGTATGGGTTGCCAACAGTGCAACCCTATACAACTCAGTAATAAGGTTGACAAGAATTGTTTATGAAAAACAGCCCTGAATAAAGAAACAATTGGATTGACTAGAGTTGTTGAAGTTGGAAAGTTGGAATTGTTAATTAAAAACTCTTTAGCAATTAACACTCAAAAATAGGCCTGGATATACATCAAGCCAAACAACTACAAAACCATTTTGCCAGAATGGAGTATCAAAACTACTAAAGCACTGGTATAATGCAGTTACTTTTAAACTCCTTTGCCCTTGCATGTTTACTCACATTTTTTTGGCAATAAGTATCTAGATTCAACCTAGTTTTAAAAAATTACAATCTCTGCCTGCAATATTGTTTCCTATATGATGTCCCAATTATTTATCTCCTTATTTCAAGAGATTTCCAGCTGACCCAACATCTGTCATGTATGTGAGATGGGTAGCTATATAAATTTAATAAATCAATCAAGCTTTTCAACAGTTAATTCTGCAATGAGCTCACTCCTCTACAGACGGTAAGGAGGACACCATGAAAGCTCACCAGCAACCTGAAATGATCTTAGTGATAACTGGATCAAACTTTTTTTATTGGATAAAAGTTGGGGGCAATTTTAGTCACCAATAAAACTCTATACTCACATCCGAGAGCAAAATACAGATTCCCTTCTGCAAATCCGTACGTACCAGGTACATTCATATGTAACAAAATATTGTTTGTGCAAACACCTTTTTCTTCACTTTACATTCATAACTGGATGATTTACCTACACACATGCAAAAGCAGAGAGGAGTGAAAGTGACTTCCCCCACTTTCCCTCCTCTCCAGGAGGGAAGTGAGAAGGAAAAGAAGAAAGAACAACAATGCAACATATGGTTTCATTTTGCTCAATTTCTGCTTATCTTCATGCAGGGCTGAGTGTATTTTGAGGCTTGGCCCCTTTCCAAGTAAATGAAGCCATACAGATTGGAGCAAGTGGTGTGGGTGGGTTTCCTAATCTTGAAATGCACCACTGTACATACCTTTTGACTAATAGCAAATTGTGGACATCTTCACTTAATGCAAATTCAACTTCTTTTTGGAATTTTTTGGAGAGCTAGTTTAGTCTAGTGATTAAGGCACCAGGCTAGAAGCCAGGAGACTGGGTTCTAGTCCCAGTTTAAGCATGAAAGCTGCCTGGGTGATTTGGGGCCAGTCACTCTCTCTCAGCCCAACCCACTTCACAGGATTATTGTTGTGGAGAAAACAGGAGGAGGAAGGGTTATCATGTATGAATGTCACATTGAGTTACTTATAAAGTATTTATAGTTACTTATAAAGGCCATACATGAATAGAATAGAATAGAATTCTTTATTGGCCAAGTGTGATTGGACACACAAGGAATTTGTCTTTGGTGCATATGCTCTCAGTGTACATAAAAGAAAGGATACATTTGTCAAGAATCATGAGGTACAACACTGAATGATTGTCATAGGGTACAAATAAGCAATCAGGAAACAATCAATATTAATATAAATCGTAAGGATACAAGCAACAAGTTACAGTCATACAGTCATAAGTGGAAGGAGATGGGTGATAGGAACGATGAGAAGACTAATAGTAATAGTAATGCAGCCTTGGTGAATAGTCTGACAGTGGTGAGGGGATTATTTGTTTAGCAGAGTGATGGCGTTCGGGAAAAAACTGTTCTTGTGTCTAGTTGTCTTGGTGTGCAGTGCTCTATAGCGTCGTTTTGAGGGTAGGAGTTGAAACAATTTATGTCCAGGATGCGAGGGGTCAGTTAATATTTTCACGGCCCTCTTTTTGAAGGGATAGAATAAAGGAGGGATTAAAATTCTAATAAATAAAATAAATTTGTATATCACACTTTTTACTTAATTGGACTGCTTGGGGTTCAGAATATATTAGAACTGCTATATTTTCTGTTTCTATCATATCAATTCAAAAACAGATATATCATTTCTGGAAAATGTGTTCAGATCATTCTTCTCATGCTAAATTAACACTATGGGACCATTCAGATTTAAAAACTCTTTTAAAAACAATTTTATGTAGATATGAATGGGTGCTGTGATCCTTACACTTGATCAATTAGCGGATGACAAAAAAGAGGGTTTGGGGGTTGTTGTTGTTGTTTTATTTGCGTTTTTTAGATTAAAAGATAAATACCATTTATAAGTGGCCATCCACTGATAGTATTTACAATTACAACATATTTCTACTACCTAGAAATTGACAGCTAGACAATAGAAAAATATTCTCTGTGCTGCTATTATGGCCAAGAGATTAGTCCTCCAACATTGCAAAGACAAACATATGCCAGTGGATTGAAAATCTGATGTTACTATTGTCTTATGAATAAGTTGCCCATAGATGTAGATCATGCATGGCTGATTACAATGAAATATAATCATCTTTCATTGAAAACATGTAAAAATCATATATATATATAAAGCCATGTATGCAGAAAGCTCTCCTCCTCCTCCTCCTCCTCCTCCTCCTCCTCCTCCTCCTCCTTCAACAATGTATCCAGACTGGTAGCTAAATCTTAGTCTGACAAATAAGACCATAAATAAAGAGATGTCATTGAGAACAGGGAGTACATATAGTCTTCCTAGCACCTGAGGTAGGACAAGAATCTATGGGTGGAAGCTTTACAGTGAGAAATCCAAATTGAACTAAACAAAACAAATCAAATTGAACTAAACAAATCTCTTGACTATGAGAGCTATTCAGTAATGGGATAGCCTGCCTCCTTAAGGTGGGTGCTCCATTACTGGATGTTTTCAAGAAAGGAATGGACAGCCGTTTGTCCAGAATGCTATGAGGTTTCTTGCACTGACAAGGATTTGGACCAGAAGACCTCCAAGTTCTCTTTCAACCCTTAGAATTCTATGATTCTGATGGTATAGCATGCTTAGCTGTACCTGTGATGCTATCTTAGTGATATATCCCAGTCTTTCTGAAACATACAACTTTGCCTTCAAGAAATAGGGCCATTTGGGGAAGAAGAAACATGTCTGCTCCTAAATGTCTCCTTTACATCAGCGGTACCCAACATTTTTGGCTCTACGGACCAGTGGCGGTAGGTGGCAGCAGCGGGGGGAGGGGATGGTATTGTGCGCGCAAACTAATTTCATGCATGCGCAAATGGAGCTTTGCGTGCGCACCTGACACTTGCGTGGACCGGGTCCCAACGGGCCACGAACTGGTACCAGACTGGGGGTTGGGGACCCCTGCTCTAGATTATCCATTATCTGCTGCCTAAAGCTACTACCGTCGTAATGCTGGAACCATTCCTCCTTAAATGAGAAGGGTTCATGATTCAAAATAAATCTAATCAGTTGCAGAACAAACCACCTGTAGTTCCATTTCCTATTTTTAGCAACTGATTACAGCTTAAAATTTAGTCAACAGTTAAAAAAAACTGACCATAAGCCTGGCTCATTTCCTTGGAAAACTAAAATGGTAAGATTTCAGCTTCATGTGAAAGACAAGTCAGGAACCAAGTGAAACAGAACTAAATCTTAGTTTAATTCTATCCCTGGCCACATGGGAGGAAGATGAGGAAAGCAGAAACCGTACAGTCTAGTACTTCATGCTGGTTATTTTCTACTCTGGGTATGCCTGAAATGTTACATTAATGTTTTAGATGCTAGATGAATAATTACTTTACTATCTTCACAAAAACCTATCCACATAAATTTGGCTTGCTGTCAAACTGAAGATTGCAAAACAGCTATATAAAAGGTGGTTTTTTTTTTCAAAAAAAAAAATCAAGACACTATTCTCTTCTTTACCAAACGATCTATTAAGTAAATCCAATGTATAAATGAATGAGCAGAAACATCTAATTACTGTTCCACAGCAACTTAAGTTTTGTTTGTGCTTTAAGCTATTTCTAAAATTGCTCGTAAATGTATTGTGCATGATCCATCCAAAGATAAACTCTCTTAAGTTCAAATGAATGCAGGGAAAAGAAATCCAAATATTTGCTTAATTCTTCCACTAAAAAATCACCACAACTTAAAACAGCTTAACCTCACCTTATCTAAATATCTTGGTATACATTTCTTTATATATAACTCAAGTGCTTGCAGTAGATAGTGCTTATAGCAGTAAACTGACTTTTTTTTTAACAATTAGTATGTACTTTTGTTTTAAGAAATACCTGGTGTACAAGTGAGAAACTTCTGAGCGTATTACTGTACCACACATCTTTTTTTTTTCTGCTCAATCATGTCTAGGAGGCTGCCTAAACAAGTTCCTGAAGTTTTCTTGACAAGGTTTTTCAGATTGGTTTGCCACTGTCTCCTTCCTAGGGCTGAGAGAAAATGACTGGCCCAAGGTCACCCAGCTGGCTTTGTACCTAAGGTAGAATTAGAATTCATGGTCTCTCAGTTTCTAGCCTAATGCCTTAACACCAAACTTGCTCTCATGTGTCTTTTTTACGTTAGTATAAGAGTAAAAGGGTTTATTCTATACAATGAAGAGGGTGTTCAACACTGAAGTTGGTTGTTGGATTAACTGAAAAGTTGTTCCCATAATTATTCTTACCTTTTTTGTCTCTTGCCTTTGTTATTATTATGTAATATTTTATGTATTATTATGTAATGTAATGTAATGTAAAATGTAAATATTAAAATACATTTAATATTTTTATATTTATGATTTTAATTGTAAGCCACCCAGAGTTGTTTTTTAGAGTGAGATGGGCAACGTACGATTTTTAAAAATAAATATTCATAACATCGAAAACAATTTGGCATTGCCGGAAAATTGGTCAAAAATGTGGAAACTGCAGTTCAATGTTTCTAAATGTAAGATCATGCTCTTTGGGGAAAAGAATCCTCTGGTATTGGGGCTACAGTGTTAGCAGAGGTGAGTTCCTCCCGATTCAGACCGATTTGCCTGAACTGGTAGCGACCCGCTGGTGATGTCACATGACGTCACGAATCTGGTTCGGTCGGTGCCGGTCCGTGGGCGCCGCCATCTTTTTTTTTTTTTTTTGTAAAAAAAAATTCATTTTTTTTTTTTTTTTTTTTTGCCCTCCATCAATTAACACAGCATATTGGATATTATTCCAAATGCTTTTGAGTCAGCCCAGTTATGCTATTTTTCGGCACTGCGCATGCATGCACGCGCCCACATGGCGTGGGAGGAAGCAAACCAGCAGCGAGGTAAGTTAGAACCCACCCCTGAGTGTTAGACAGAAGAACAGAAGAAAACGGTGCTGCAGGGGTTGACTGCAAAATGAGTAGACAGTGCAGCCAAGCAGCTGTGAAGGCAAACAAAATTCTGGGATGCATCACTGAAGGGATCGCCAGCAGGAAAAAGGAGGTCCTAGTCCAGCTAGATAGGCTGGACTATCTTTACCCAGACACCATTTGGAATACTGTGTCCAGTTCTGAAGATCTCACTTAAAAAAAGGTATTGATAAGATCGAGCATGTCCAGAGATAGGCAACAAAAATGATGCAAGGTCTGTGGGACAAAACGTATCAGGAAAGATTGGAGATACTGAATATTTACAGTTTGGATGACAGAAGAGAAAGGGGGAACACAATTGAAATCTTTAAATATATTAATCGTATGAATGAGGTTCTAGAAGGCAGTGTTTTCAATATTAAGCAAAAATGAAGAACACTGGGGCATAAGCTCAAGCTGACAGGAGGGAAGTTCAAAAGTAATATTAGAAAGTATTACTTCACAAAAAGAGTAGTGGAAGCTTGGAATCAACTTCCAGCGGAGAGAGTGTTTAAATTGAATTTAAACATGCTTGGGATGAATTCATGTCCATCATCTGACAAAAATTCTAAAAATTAAAAAAATTAAATTTAAAATTTAAAAAAACTCAAAGGGCAGATTTGATGAACCACTAGGTCTTTTTCTGCCATCAGTTTTCTATGTTTGTAAAAAAAAAATGGAGAACCACAAAAAATAGTATTTTTTTAAATGATGACCTATAAAGTAGGATTTTTTTTTTCAGGAGGTGAAAGCTATGATCCAGCTATGAAAGCTATGACTTTAGGATTGATGAGTACTGACTAATTCACAGGACAAATGTATACTTAATGTGTGAGCTTAATAGCAGGTTAAAAAAAACTTAGTCTTAATACATTTCATTATTTTGGAATGTATTTGGAAAAAAAATATACATCTGACATATGTAAAGGATTTTTTTTTTGTCTAGGTAGGTAAATAATGAAATGTTTATTACATGATAAATTGATAAACTGATTGAAAGTCATTGCCTTAATGACAAGCATTCTTTCTACTTGTAAGAATGGATTAAGTAATCTCACCAGAGGTGGGTTCCTCCCGGTTCGGACCGGTTTGCCCGAACCGGTAGCAACCCGCTGGTGACGTCACAATGACGTCACAGATACGGTTCAGTCGGTGCCGGTCCGTGGGTGCCGCCATATTTTTTTTGAATTTTTTTTGAATTTATTTTTATTTTTCTTCTGCGCATGCGCATGCGCAGAAGCCGAGTTTCCGGCACTGCGCATGTGTCGTCATCTTGTTTTTGGCTTTTTTTTAAAAAAAATATTTTTTTGCACTGCGCATGTGGAAGCGAACCGGCAACGAGGTAAGTTAGAACCACCCCTGAATCTCACCCACTCATACAGAGAAAATTTTAAATTATTGACAACTGGAGATGAGTTTCAGAGTGCCTAGTACACATTATTCTGTACACCAAAGAGAACTGGATCTCAGATTTATCAAGGGTACCAATTTTTCCTCCAATTCTTCCAGCACAGTTGGAAAATCTCGTGTCAAAATTTGGTTGGGTTACACAACAAATGCATCTCATTTGCTTTCAGTATCACCTCTTCCCCTGTTTGGTTATTTAAGACAATGACTCAAATTTGTGGTTGTTGTTTTTTTTTTAAATGAAGTTGTTACATGAAATTGTAGCATGAATAAATCTAATATGAAATAACTGTACATAATCAGAAATATGGTAAATTCTCTTGGTCTTTCAGAGCCACTGGGTCTTATTCTTAAGAAACTCAAACACTGAAGTAAAGATAGAAAAAGGTTTTCATACTCCAGATAAATCTTGAATGGATTTATCTGAAACAATATTATATAGTATGGATGCTCAGTTTCACTCCAGTTGATCCGATTGAATCACTCCTTCAGTTTAAACCCTCAGACTGAATCACTGAACCATGTTTAATATAATCAAGTATATTTGAATTAGTTTGGATATTTGATGGGCTTTGGCAAGCACACAGTCCCACTTTTATCCAACTGAATTGATTGGATCCTGGCACTAATACTTAACTCTCCGCCGATTTAACTTTTGAGCAGAAAACAGATAATATTTAACATCCCTGGCAGATAACCTGCAGCTTCTGAACTACATCTATCACCTCCAGGGCTGCCCCAGCTAAATCAGCCATAAATCAGTTTCAGTTGCCCTGCATTTCAAAACTGGAAATGAGCAAATTTTGTAGTTCCAGTCCTTAAAAGAACCCCCTATTAAAAACCAAGAGAATGAAAAATCTAGTCTTTTCCACTTTTGAAGCCACATTCCACAAATTCTGGCCTTAGCCCTTCACAAAACATTAAACACCAAAGGTCACAAACCCTGCTTTGGCCCACCTGATTTATCATAAAACAGGCAAAGAATGGCACCCACATACTGGCTGGTTCTTAAATCACAGTTTTATGTATCAGGAGAACATTCAATTTTCTCACTACATCCTTCCCAAATACTCTTTAAAATGGGAGTCTGTCTAGTGCTGTTTGTAGAGAATGACCAGATCAGACCTTAGAGAGATAGCAATAGCAATAGCAATAGCACTTAGACTTATATACCGCTTTACAGTGCTTTACAGCCCTCTCTAAGCGGTTCACAGAGTCAGCATATTGCCCCCAACAATCTGGGTCCTCATTTTACCCACCTCGGAAGGATGGAAGGCTGAGTCAACCTTGAGCCGGTGAGATTTGAACAGCTGAACTGCAGCTAGCAGTCAGCTGAAGTAGCCTGCAGTACTGCACTCTAACCACTGCGCCACCTCGGCTCTTAGATAATAAATAATAGATAATAGATAATAAAGAAGCTGATCTGTTGTAAAAGCCATCTCAACCCAGGAACCATCTTTATTATTGATTTATTTTTTAAAAAAATATATTCTTTTTTCATTTTAGTTCAAAATCATTAATTCCCCAAATTGTGATTTATTTTTCAAATATAACTTCCTTAATTTTTTTAAATCAAAATAAATTTAAAATATTTTTAAATAAAAAATAAAAACTAACAGAAAAACTGAAAGAATAGAAAGTCCTAATATAGAGAGAATTAGTCGATAGATGTGCAATAAAATAAATGATATAGAAACTAAAAGACAAAAAATGACTACTGATTTCTTTTACAGCAGATATAAATAAAAAGAACTCTTGGTTTACAAATACAATGTAACTCCATGTTTTAAAGATAATCTATAAATATTACTAAAATCTTTATGTCATTATTTCATTTTGTTTCATTTTCAGGCAAAAAGTGCAAAAGAGACTTCCAGTTGGCATGAAATTTAGCCAATGTCTTTTCTTTAACCGTGTGAATTTTGTCATCCCAGACAGCAAAATCACCTTTACCAACCACTCTTCCATTGTGAATCTTTCCAATGCTGGGCATATAGAAAGTCTTGCTGCCATTATCATATACAAGAACAAAATGCCAATCATGTCTTCCAAACTATGATTTAGTCTTTAAATAACCCACTTTTTCATCATTGGTAAGACATTTCAACCAGAATTCTTCCATTAGAAGAAGATGCAGATGAGTAGATGGTAGAGGATTATCCTTCCATTTTCTCTCCAAGGACTACAAATCAAAATCGACATCCCCCAAAATCCGTTTTTAACAAGGCCCACTGCTTGAGTCCGCTAAGGGGCCAACAGTATTAAGCCAGACAAATAGGCTAAATTACCATAAGGCAACTTTGTATTTTTATAATCTGGTCTTGGTTAATTTAATTCCATTATTTATTTATTTGAAATAACTGATGTACCATTCATGAACAAAAGCTCTTGAGCCAGCTGGATAAAATTTAAATGCAACAATAATTACAAAAGCCATTTGGGATAAAAGAAATATAACAAAGTTTACAGCAGCAGCGTATGGAAAACTATTGCAAAATGTACAGTTCTTTAAAAGAAGCCAAGGTGGAGAAAACTGTCCAAGTTAAAGACCATGGAAAACAATATTGTAAGCTTTTTATTGCATGCATGCCAAGATGACCTTCAAGATGATGCAAGTGATTTTCTGTGGGTATTCTACAACCAGGTGCCACCACCAAATGAGTCCTCTGCCTCTCCTTATGGAGTGAAGGAATTGGAAAGAAGCCCTACAGAACATCTTAGCTTGGCCTAAGCTCTTTAGAATTTTAATGTCTTCTTGTCCTGAAACATCTAAGATTGATATGACAAAGGAGACAAACAAGTGAAGACAAAGAGAACCTTGCCAGGGCAAGATTGCCACCTGAGTTGGAATAAAAGGTCAATTTGGAAAAGGCAGATAAAAAGGAAAGAAGAAAGAGATAATCTTGGCTTAAGGCAGGAGAAAAGTCCACAAAGTACCACGATAGAAAGTTGACAGATGTGTGGAACATGAAGGAGGAACTGGGGGTAAAAGAGCAAAAAAGACATATCTAAAAACAATTCTTCGTTCCACTCTTCCCCACAGAAGAGTATATATAAGAAACAGAACAGATTACTTCTGTAGCACCTCAAAGCAATCGTGTCTTGATTTTCAAAGCACATACTATACTCTACAAAGCCTCCATGATACAGAGATAGAGATGCCTGGTGTCAATCAATTGGCAAGTTGAAACAGGCAGTCTTTACAGTGGTATAAAATCCAAGATGTCAAGAACAGAACTACACATTGGGCAATCTAATATCTTTTAACCGTCTGTTGTCAGACAAGAAGGTCAGTTTTAAATGACTGCATTTTTCATAGTAATCAGGAACCACTAGCAAGTTCTAATTTGCTACTAAGCAGTATATTGCCTTGTTTCTAATAAAAATATCTCTGACCAAGGCTTTAGCAAAATAATTTTGAACCGACTAGAATAGGAAAATTAGATTCCATTCAAATCAAACTTAAACTTGGATTTTTCCTACTTAGCATGATCATAATGTTCATTAGCATAATTTAGCTAGCAAGGTAGCACAATCACCTGGGAGCTACTGTTGTGAAATGTTGTAATATTCTGATATTATTAATAAAGTCTCCCATACTGTATTAAGCTTGATTCCTGGTTACAGCAAAGATACCTTTGTGTAGTTTTCTTGATAACAAGACAGAAACAATTCAGTGCTGCCTTATTCCAAACTGAATTTCCTCCCACTTTCTTAGGCTGGTCTATAATACTGGGATTTCTCAATGGTCCCCCATCCAAATATTAACCAGATTTAACTAAGCCTGATTTTTATGAGGTCAGCCAAGGTCAGTTATACACTGCCATTTGCTGATTCCAATTCATTTGTATATTCATTTACTCATTCCTTAGATTTATACTCTGCCTTCCCTTCAAGAGCTCCAGTGTACATAGCGCTCCCTCCTCCAGTTGGGGGATTGGGCTGAGAAAATGACTGACCAGTGAGTTTCCATGGCTGAGGGTGGAACAAGAACTTGAATCTCCCCACTCCTAACCCAACACCTTAACCACCATACCATACTAGTATTAGAGAGTATTATTATTATTAGTGTTAGAAAGTAGTATTAGTATTAGAGAGCCAGTATGGTGTAGAGCAGCGGTTCTCAACCTGTGGGTCGCGACCCCTTTGGGGGTCGAACAACCCTTTCACAGGGGTCGCCTAAGCGCGCGCTAGCCCGCCATCTTGGTGCCACGCCCCCTTTGTCACCTCATCGCACGCAGGGAGGGGGCGGGGTGGGGGTCGCGGCGGCGAGGCAGGGGTCGCGGCATTAGGAAGGTTGAGAACCACTGGTGTAGAGGGTAATAGACTACGCTAGAACCTGGGAGATTGTGAGTTTTAGTCCTGCCTTAAACATAAACCTAAGCTGGGTGAGCTTGAGCTAATCGTTTTCTGTCAACCTTAGGAAAGAAACAATGACAAACCATTTTTAAAAAACCTTGCCAAGAAAACTGCAGAGCCTTGTCCAGGCAGTCTCTGAGAATCGGACACAATTGAACAGAAGGGAAAAAAACTCTCAGAAATTAAAAAAAAGAAAACATCCATGATTTTTACTGTAGTTTATGGTCTTTGGACTTATTCATTGTGGTGTCCTCCCAAGGGCTGGACCTCATGCTATTATATGAGCCAGCACGTCCAGGATAAAGTAGGTTGAAACAGACAGACTTCCAGCTGAAGAAAGAACCTGGCTATGCAACTGAGGAAGTAACCTAGAATCCATGAAAGCACAAGAAATGTTATCAATTCTGCCATGTACTCTTGTTTTTCCACAGAGACAGTCCATCTTTGAAATCATGTACCTAGACCAGCAGATGCAAGAGTTTTCCTCTCCAAGGATTAGACCCACAGACAGAGCGTCTTCCCCATACATCTATAGTATGTTAGATCTATGTCCCATCTTTCTTCCAAAATAGAAGACAGAGCGGTATATAGAAGATGCCCTGATAATCTCCTTTAAAGATTAATAAGTCTTGGTCCTTCATAGGTGGTGGCACCCTGAATCTTCAGACTGCTTCTCAGACATTCTTGGAGCATTCTCCTTTCTTCCCCTTAGGAGTTTCCACATTTCCATAGTTTTCTCCAGAGCCTTTTCCCAAAACATGAGAAACTTCAAGCCAACAGACTAGAAAAATTAGCATAGTTAAATGAGCTTAAGGAAGAGGTCCTTTCTTTAAAGAGTGGGATGGGTTAAAGGGACATATTCATTAAAATAGTAATAAACAATAAAGATAAAAGCATCCCAAACCCTACTTGCTCCAAGCCATTCCTTGCAAGGTTGTCTGCTTCACCAGACAAGAGTTCATACTGAACCTCAACCTCTCAGAGCTCTCTGCTAAGCCACCCAGACTGCATGACCAAAATGGAGACTCCCTGCACTCGCCAGGTATCATCAGTGGGGACTGGCAGACATACTTCACACGTGGAGGCTGGTAAAGAGCTTTTAATTATTTTGAATTAATGGTTAAGAGAGACAATATCCCTTTATCTTCTCATCATTAATTACTACATCCTCACGATCACTGTGAGTTATTTAAAATGAAGGGGATCTCAGAAGTGTTGCACTAGTTTCTTTCTCTTGGCAAGATGTAACTTGATGGGTGCGCTGGTGGTTTGAGTGCTCTTTTTAATTACCCAATATGGGGAGATTGTATCTTTGTAATATTTCTCAGGCGCCTAACTCAGAATATAATTGCATGCCTGAGCTATGGAGAGAGTCACTCTTTGTATATTAGCTTATGGTTGATTCCCTACAATCTTCGCAGACGTACTTGGAGGTGACTAGAAAGGTACAATGTGGGCCAGGATTATACCTTTTAAGATTTCTGTCTTCGGCTGAGGATTGCCATAATTTTTCAGTCCCAAACAGAATTTTATCCTCTTGGTCTGGTGCCAAAAAAAGGAAACTGCGATGGTGGGGAGAGAAACTCTCCTGTAGCCCATGTGCTGCCATTGCCTTACACACATGTTCTCTCTGTTAAAGCCTATTGGCTATCAAAACCCAAGCTATTCCTCATAAAGCAGCATGTCTGACCTCACCACCATACCTGACTTACAGGCTGGAAATAAGTCATCAGATAAAGAGTTTCCTCTGCAATCCCACTTCACACACACAAAAACATTTACTGTAGGCATCCTAGCAAAGAGTCAAAGGCACATTCTGGTTACAATATTTGCACAAAGCTGAGAGGGCCCCATCTTTGTAAAATCCTTCCATGAGCATCAAAAGAAAGTGAGAAAATTTTTGCAGGCTACAAACGGTTATCCTTCCAGTCGATGGTCTAGAGCCAATGCTGACTGGCTGCATAGCAAGGTGATAGCATAGGACCATCTTAACTAAGACCACATGAGAAAGAACAAAGAAAATGACGCAGAGCTTAATCTGTCAGTTGACTGCAATATACAGCTGTGAACTGCCACTCAAAGAGAAATGGGAAACACTGCAGAGAGAGATAGCCTCATATCTTTCCACTTCATCCCTTATTCAAATACTTTCTGAAATGCGCTTCATCTCCTTCCACAGAAATCACGTCTTTTTTAAAGGAAAGGAAAGGAAAGGAAAGAGAGAGAGAGAGAAAGAATGAAAGAAAGAAAGAAAGAAAGAAAGAAAGAAAGAAAGAAAGAAAGAAAGAAAGAAAGAAAGAAAGAAAGAAAGAAAGAAAGAGAAACAAACAAACAAAGGAAAGGATACGAAATAAATTTAAAGCAAAAGCTCTGAACCAATCAGCTTCACAGAGGCTGAATTAATTCCTCATGCTAATTTAGCATCGGCCAATGTTAACAAGCCTCCTGCAGTCGGTCAGTATTTCTTTTGAAGTGAAACAATATGGTGAAAAGATTCCCCAACTGAAGTTCTTATAAGATGAAAGAGTCTAGACTGCCAGAGTTTATCACTTCAAAGCAACAAACGGGCCATTAACTTAAAGAGTAAATGCTTTGGCAAGGGACAGTATTTGACAAGCATCTCAAATAAGCCTTTTCTAGACAACAGAAAAGGATGATAATTACTGAGGAAATCCACCTCTCCCATGTATACTCAAGCAGGCAAGTTTACACAATGGCATGCATGATTCCATCTGCCAGTCCTGATGGAAGCAGGATTCCGGAGGGTTTAGCGGGAATGGTAATATATACCCCATTATAAGCAAGTACTTTAAAAAAAAGAAAAAAGGAAAAGTAAGTTCGGATCATCTAGGTGGTTTTTAGTGACATATTGTGCCAAATTGAAAACTACAATTCAGAAATTCCAATTACAAAAACAGAAAATAGCATTCCACCAAATAGAAATGCTGGAGAGGAAACGAAGAAGCAGCAGCAGACTGGCAAGCTTCTTGTCTGTTCTTGAATAACCATGAACTTTCAAAGGCCCTACAGTGCTCACAATTCAAGTCACACTGTGGCTGAGATCACTGGACATAATACCGGCTGCGTTCCTCTCTCCCCCCCCCTTTCTCCCCCCTCTGCTGCCTAAATATTTACACCCAATCTTGCTTTCTGTCAAATTCCAAATCACTGCTTCCTATTACACCCCTGAGTCTTCCAGTTCATGCCATAAGCTGATTTTGATCTTTGGGATGGTACTTAGAAAAAAAGGGGGGGACTTTAACCACAAAGATGAATGGGGTTTTGCTAAATGGGTACATACCAAGGCATTCAAGAACAGACAAGAAGCAATCAGTAGAAAGCAAAGCATTACCCAAGGAATGATACAGCCCTGGCTTGCGACAAAAAGCAGTGTCTGTTTAATGTTTGGCAAAGTTACACACTTTAACTAATCCTACCAAGTCTTGAATATTCATCAGTCAGGGTTAATTTGCTGTAATTAACATAGATGTGAGGTGAAGAAAAGGAGGAACTAGGGTTTTTCCAGGTAGTACTTCAGTTTGTTGCCCTGGGGGCTGCAACCAGATTAACTGTCCCAAACTCTGTCAACCTCTTAGAATGCCCAAAGCCAACATGGTTACTTCTGAACACTCTGGGAGGTGAAGTCCATACCTTTGGGAATCTATCCAGCTTCTGAAAAGCTGGGTCAGATAGACCAAGAGTCAGGTCTAGTCAGCTTTCTCTGAACATACTGAATATCAACACTATTAATACAAACTTTGGGAAATTAATAAGTGAAGAAAGATTCACCATGTTAATATGTGTTCATCTTATCTAATACAATATCTGTGTTTTCTTTTGTTTTTGTCCCAGGGCAAGATCTTTCCTTCCCCTTTTCCTTCTTTTCTTTAAAAAATTCAGTTCCTAGAATAACATTGGGACTTTTTTTTTTTAAAAAAAAAAAGATTAATTATGGTTAACCTTATTTACCTCTTCTGAAAGGAATATATAAACATGTTTTGTGTTTGTTCTCTGGAATTTTAGGTACATTAATTTTCAATGTAATTTTATAATACACACTGGAAAGGTATATTTTACAAAAGCTTGTTAGAAGTGGGAAGTGGCTTTTCAAGAACATGCAAATTGTTGGCATGTCTACACAAAGATCAGAATCAGAGTTCAAGCGCAGAATCCTTAATAAACATTGCAATATACTTAAGCCGCAGCATGCTTATTTGGAGATTGTCTTGGGCCTTTCTTTTATGAGTACATGGATAAATTTGTCCTCCTCTCGCTGTCTCCTATGTTATCTAACAATCCACAGCCTGGGAGCCATAATGTAGGTGACTGGAAAAAAAATATTATGGCCAGGTTGAGCCTGCTCAAGTCAGCTTAAAATTGAGAGAGGTAAGGGAGCTCAAGACTGCATAAACATATGTTTCACCATCACCATCACCAGTTTTGAGATTCGTAGGTGCAAGCAAACATCTCCAGAGACATTCAGAGAGCCTTGATCATTCTTTTCTGAAAATTATGCTTTCCTGATTGGTGCCTTTCTGCTCCAGTTTACCGATTGGTGGAAATTCAACCAAATCTTGGAGAAAAGGCTTTGTAGCATCACATTCTAATGTGCTTGTATTTTTAGTGCTGGAATTAGAAGAAACGGCAATATATCAACCTCAGACATAGCCCATCTTTCATCCTACACCATCACAAGTTCATTTATATTTCATGGGGCTTGGTGGGGGGGGAACCTCTTTGCCCTGTCAACCACATCTGAATGGAAAACCATGCAATCACACACAAAATATGAAAGTGAGGGAGAGAGCTTCCCTACCACCACTACCATCACTACTCAGCCACCCAGAGCAAATGTCTGTGTTGATTCACAGCAAGATCTGGAATGAGCCCAGACAATTTTTCTGCAGGGATAGAACCCTTTCCCACTGTTGAGGGTCTGCTGAGTTGTTTTCAGTGGAATCATGCAAACCTGAAAGCGAATAAGGATGCAGAGAAAGAATCTGTTTACTTAACGTCTTTTTCAAATTTCCTCATATGTCAAATGGAGACAAATATTTGTATGTGTGTGGCTTAACTTGAAATAAACCGAGCAAAGAAGCTTTCAGCACCACTTCGAAGGGTACAGCTGTTTGTCTCAGGAAACCTTACAAAAAAAAAACCCTCTGCTTTCCCCTGGATCTCTCAAGGATTGTATTGTGAAGTGGGGTGAACAGCTCAGTGCACCTCTGTGTGAGTCACTGATCTCCTTCCAATCCTTCCAATGGGACAAGCAGAATTACTTGGTTGAGAATGATCTACACCATTCCTCTAAATACCCCTGCAACTAATAAAAAACACATGAGTTGGGTAATTTACAATATACTCTTAAACATTCTAAACGAGCCTGTCCCAACCTCATGCCCTCCAGATCTATTGGATTACAACTTCCATCCTTTACAAAATAACTTCTAGTTGTCCTATCTAAGGTCAAACATGTACATGACAGGAGTAGGGAATGTTTGCTCAATAACAGTACTTTTTTAGATAAAAAAGTATTCGCTCTATCTTAATTCATTAAAAAAATGGGTGCGCTTTGGCTATCAAAAGCTTAAATCCATTGGAGGGGGGGGGCATACCTTGTCTATCATTTTACACTCTCCAGACACTTGTAAGCAATCTTTTTAGTCATCATTTAGCCTGTATCTGCCATCCCTTTAGTAATGTACCTCATCAATCCTCTGCAGCCCGTTAATAGCTTCTGCTGCTCTTCTCTAAACTCCTAATTCATCAACAACATTTCTAGGGAATGAGAGACATGCACAATTTAACACAGATACAAGAGACTAGTAGTCAAGAAGGATTTTTAACCTCCTTTTCAGCTGTCCATTTGCTATAAATAATGTAGCCACTAATATTCCCTATGATCACTCAGAGGTTTTCTTCCTGACTTGCTCTTCAATTGGCCCCTAGCATCTCCCAAACTGGCCCCAGAGCTTTCTTATTCTTTTTTTTCTTTTACACCTAAATCAAGCTTTTCTACCCACTTTCCCTAGGAATTCCTGGATTTCAGTTCAGTGCTTCTTCTATTCCTTCTTCAACCATAAAACTGGTTCCAAACAGCTTCTGAGCCCTTGTCTCTTCTCCCCGCATTCTTACCTTTCTAGAAAAAGCATACAAAATGTCCTTAACTCTCTATAAGTTCCCTTTTTCCTCCCCAATTCAGAGGTGGGTTTCAGCAGGTTCTGACCAGTTCTGGAGAACCGGTAGCGGAAATTTTGAGTAGTTCAGAGAACCGGTAAATACCACCTCTGACTGGCCCCACCCCCATCTATTTTCTGCCTCCCGAGTCCCAGCTGATCGGGAGGAAATGGGGATTTTGCAGTATCCTTCCCCTGGAGTGGGGTGGGAATGGAGATTTTATAGTATCCTTCCCCTGCCACGCCCACAAAGCCACGGCCACAGAACTGGTAGTAAAAAATTTTGAATCCCACCACTGATCAGCAC
>QLTV01002279.1:4189997-4204887 GCA_003457575.1 Thermophis baileyi | reverse complement strand
CCCTGCCCCAATTGTTTGTTTTCTTCTGCTAAGGCTGTATTTTTTTAACACACACACACACACACACACACACACACACCTCTACTAACAACAGTAAGTTCCAGAGCAGTTCAGAAAATGGCCTCAGCAAATATAGCACATGTGAACATAGCCTGCCATTGGTTTGTAATAACCAATGCAAATTTTTATTTATTTATTTAGTAAATGAATATAGTCTCCTATCTTAATTGAATAATTCTTTATGCAGCTAGCAAGGCATAAAAACAAATACATATGTAAACAGTAAAAAGGACAATGGAAGATGCAAGGGGCAACCAACACACTATCAAAAACAATGTATGACTGATAAATATTTATGTTGCTTGCTTGCTTGGTTGTTGTTGTTGTTGTTGTTGTTGTTTTTGAATGAAGGATATTTTATAAGTGAGCTGTGCCTGGCAAAATGATTCTGTTCTATGAGCGTTTACCATGAGTAGAAAAGGAGCCAGCTGTTGTTACTTCAAACTATTGGGTTTGGGGGGGGGGAATTGACTACTGGCCATTCAGTTTTTCCTGACAATCGGATATAGAAACATAACAAAATCAAACCCTGCCCCCTTCACTCAATTGGTAAAAAAAAAAAAAAATGACAATTTTTTTCATGAATTGGGTGCACAGTTACCTTGCCTAAAGTCCACATGACTTCAAAACCATTGTTGAAGAACAATGTGTATCAGATCAAAGAGAATTTGTTAAGCTGCTGTAAAACTCATTGCTAAAATAAAATGTGAAAATGGGTCTTGGCTTGCCCATTTTCTTCCAGCAAACCAATCAGGTCCAACAAATGCCTACTTTTTATAAGCCATGCTTCAAATCAGAGATCATAGGATTTATTCTAAGATATCAATTGGGATGCAAAAGCAGCATCACATTCCTTTCTTCCCTGTTTCATAAGAAGTTAAACTTTGCGTGTTACTAAAATCTGACCAACTATAACAATAAATTATCTTTAACTTTGGAACTGAAGCCATTTTTTTCAAAGGAGTTTCCAACCTGGAATTGGAGCAAATTGTGGTTCAGAAGTAACAACAACATGGCTTGGCAGATGCAATGAGAGGATGAAGAAAACTGGCAGAAAAAGCCAAAGAGCCTTAGAAAGGAGAGAACTATATGTCCAATATAATTTGTCAGCCTGGTTCATAAAATTTGTGAGATAATCATCAGTTGGATCATAGATCTTATTATCCCCAGGCTGTATCACTAGCATTATAGTTATCTAACATATCTGGGTCATTAAAAACAAATTTAGGAATAACAAAAGAGGAAGAAGTTAAAGGGGAAGAATATAATATTGATTGAACTACCTTTACTGTGTAGCCGTTCCATTTCTAATATCCTTCTTTTATCTCCCTAAAGAATATAGCTTTTCTGTCAGCATGGTTCAGAGTAAAACACGCAAGGCACAGATGGAGCCAAATTGACAAAAGAGGTGGGAAAAAAGTCCCCTATAGCAACCTCACCCTGTAGTGCTAATTTTTTTTTTTTTCATGGAGAGACAGATTCTGGAAACACCAACAGGCGTCCAATAGCCATTTCCTAAATGTACCCATTACCAGCAAACTGCAAGAGATTCTCAACAGCTTTTTAAACATGCTGCTGTTGTAAAATATGGATTAGCAGCGTGTTCAGGTGTTGATGAGCAAGCCCGTTACCATTGATTTTTCTGCCTTACCATGAGCATCTACCTAACAACATATTGAGTATCTGAATCAGTCAGCCTCCTGAGCACAGATCATTCACACAGGTCCTTCCCATCTGTCAAGAAGAGCAGCAAAGAGATTGTTAAGCACCTTGTTTAATAAATTATTGATGTTTCCTAACAAAAGCTAAGAAAAATTCCTTATTTATTTTAATACTTTAGAGTAGTATTATCCTTCAGTAGGACAAAATGAAATAGCACAAACAAACTTGCATACTTCTGAATCCACTGGAGTTCTTCACTGAGCAATATATTATTGGAGGAGAAGGAAAAGGAGAGGTAAAAAAAATCCCCCAAATTAGTTTTTTAAGCCATGAGAGGGCCACGTTTTTAAGAATCCCAAGACAGAGAAAGTAAACCAAATACAAACTCTATATTGGGTGTTTGCTATAGCAGACTACATCTAGTCTTTGGGAGCAAACAAAATGAATTTTTGTTTCTTCTCAGTTTTCACTTATTTCTCAAAGCAACACAGCTACAATTATATTTTTGTGTGTAGAAGTCAGGTTCTGAGCCAGATGAAACAACTGAGCATAAGGCAACATATTTAGTTATAACGGAGGAAATTGGAAATAAGCATTTAAGTGGGGGGCAAGCACCATTTTTGGACATCTAATGTGAACTTCCATACGTTCCCTCCTCTAAGCATACATGATCCAATTACAAATATACAAGCTCAAAAGATATGAATATCTAAATAAATACAAGTTTCAGTTTTATAACAAGACTATATGCTAAAATACTGGCATTTTCTAGCAGAGTCTGACCCTTTTCCTTTTAATTCAGCCCTCATTTTAGAGCTGCTTCAGCAATTTGTGGTCCCAAATGTTGTTTGTCCTTCAATTTTTTTTTTAATTCATTCACAAGATTTCAGAACCACACATGATCTATAAATACAGATAAACACATTAAGTGCAATTAAATGTTAATTTTTCCCTCATACAGGGGTGTCTTCAGAGAAGGGATCAAAAATTGGTTGGGCTTTGATCACATAGTTGTAGCTGTTACCTTGACTTTTTAAAAATCTCCCTGCAGGAACTCTACCCTCATACTAATGGCATAACAACTGGTGGCTGTACTTGGCAATTCTCCAATGGTCAACATTAAGATGTCCATATTGTTGTTCTGGGCATATGACATACCATATGGTTTCTACACCTGTCACAGGAGTCCATTTGCTTTTAACTACTTTTTTCCTTGCATATTTATAATTTAAAAAGCATTTCATAAAACAAAAAAAGTCATTTTGTTCCACCTATGATCAGATACCTCTTACACGATACTGAATTAAGGACAAATTAGAGCTCCTTGGAAATTATAATTAGCTATCGCGGAGTAGAAGGAAAGAGCACTGAAGGAGATGTGAGATAATTTAGCTGTTAAATTTTAACAGCCACAGGATCCCAAATAAACAAGAGTGCTCTTAATTTTCTGATAAACTGATGAAAATTTCTCCTCAACAATCAATCAAGGAAAGATGTAGCTGGCTAAACTGACACAGTCAAGCTCGCAGAGGCACAAGGATTGATAAAATGAGCCACATATTTAGATACTGACTACTTTATACGGTAGTGATACAGCCTTGAGGTCTCGGAGTTAACTAGGAAGCCAGATCTGTGTATTAATAATTGCCACAGGATGGATTTCTGCTCGAAGACTTAGGGAAGAGGTAAAGATGAGTGCACAAATGGCAGTGCATGTTCAGAATGACTGAGGCTCAGAAGAGAAAGCAAGAAGGATGGCAAGGGAGGTGTAATGAGCAGGTGCTGTTTAAAAAAACGTGTTGGAGCAATCTTGCCCTGCATCAATTCTGTGTGACCTTCCCAGATGGGGAACACACAGAGAAGGAGGGAAGAAGGGAGAGGATGTGAAAAGCCAGAGGAGGTTAACAAGCTACAGGCAGCCGAGTTTCTCAGACAAAGAGGTGATGGAAAGGGAACAGTACAGAGCAGCATTTTGTGTACAGGAAAGGGAGGAAAAAATCTTTGCAGGGACATGTGTAAAGGGATAAGCAGGTGTCCCTTTGGAATTACAAGCAGCTCTCTGACAAAGCCATTTACACCTCATCAATTAGCAAGACCTCCTTCAAGGCTTAATACAAGAGAAGAGCCCAGCTGCGGAAGGGCCACTTTATACAATCAGATGAATCAACTGGTAAAGCTTTTGCTAGGCTGCGCTCCTTTTCAACCTGTAGGCAAGAAAAGTGTCTCTGCGACACTGTACAATTCTCTCCCAGTGCAGGAAATTTATCCCAGTGCAACAACCAGGAACTGTGAGACACTCTGATCTGTGACAGCATTTTAAAAAAGTTGTCTGCAATTTAAGGGTTCATTTGCAAAAGATTGATATTCCAAAATATTGTAGGTTTTCTTTTTTTAAAAAAAAATCATAATTAATAGCTGTTTGGTTTTTTTTCCAAAATGAAAAAAATCCTACCACCTGTTGTTATTGGGGTGGGTGGGTGGAGAGATTGCTGGATTGAAAACTGCAGATCTGTTAGAAGACGTTTCTCAAGTACTTCTAACAATACATTTCTGAACAGTTATTGCAAGGTTCTTCTCAGTTCTATCTCTTTGGCAGGCAAAAAACACACCCACAGGCAAGCTCACTTTTTGTCAAAGCAAAAAAGGATTCCTTCTCGATTAGAGAGAACAACTATTTTTTGATCCAATAGCTATATTCAATCTTGTGCAAAGTGCAAACAAGAGCAGTAAGTATAGCTCAGTGAAGCAAAGATGAAAGTGAACAGAGCCAGATTTTTTTTAAAAAAAAAAAAAAAGATCCAAAGCTGTAGTTAATCAAACAAATGAATGAAAACGTAAAATAAATATTTTGCTTCCAGAAGTGCCAGCCAGATGCTCCCACCAAGTGCAGAAAGAACGTGTATAAGCTTTACCAGACAGTACAACACAGATGTATAACTATTTTTGCCATTTTTTTTTCTTAAACTGCTTTCAAAAGAACTGCATATATTTAAACAACATCGTCATCATCTTTGCTTTGGTCTTTGACCGGCTTATATTTTAACAAAAGCAAAACCCACATTTAGTGTTGGGGTTTTTGTTTTTGTTTTTTGTCATTAAGAGGCTTTTGAAAAGACAAAAAGAAAAGTTTAAAAAGTAAACAGTTCGATTCCAAAATACTTCTGAGTTTTAATTGTATATAATCAATCCTGGATAATTTCAGAGATTATTAGATTGTGATACAATCATTAAGTAACTGCACTGGTACTGAAGACATCCAAGTTCAAATTCCCCCTCAGATGCTCTCTGGGGGATTTTGGGCCAGTCATTCTCTCTCAGGTCAGCCTACCTCACTTTTTTGTGTGTTATGTCTTTGAGTCAGTTTTTGATTCCTGGCAACTGCCGAGACAAAAGTACTTGCAGTTTTCTCAGAAGTCATTTGCCATTGCCTTCTTCCTAGGGCTAAGAAAGAGTGACTGGCCCAAGGTCACCTAACTGGCTTTGCGTCTAAGGTGGGACTAGAACTCACAATCTCCTGGTTTCTAGGCCAGCACCTTAATCACTACACCAAACTGGATCCCTACCTCAACTAGAGATGTGAAGGCCCGGAAAAAACCCGGAAAAATTTGGAAAAAAACCGTTTTTTTTTTCCTGTTTTTTTCCTGAAGGCTTTTTTGTTTTTTTCCAAAAAATTGGAAAAATTGAAAAAAACAAACATTGTGGAATATTTTATTTTAACATGATGAATAAAATATTTTTAGACAGGGTGTTCAAATATTTTCCAAATCATTTCTAAAAAAAAATGTATGATATCAGATTATTCTAATTTCTGTGCAGAGTGAGGACAAGCAAGTCCTAGGTAACAAACTGAACCCTCCACTTATAAAAAAGTAAATTCTGTTTGTGATAATTGTTTGGCTACACTATATTTTTAATATGCTAGTTGTGATAATTTTATGCCAAGTCAAATTGTCCATAGTCATATTTTATGTTCCTAAAGTAACAGAATGACTTTCAATCTTAAAAAGACAAAAAAGTGCTAATGTAGCATTTTTTTCAATTTTTCCGAAAATTTCCGTTTTCCCCCCCCAAAAAACGGGAAAAAAACGAGTTTTTTTCCGAGCTTCAAAATTTCTGGAAATTTTACATCTCTAACCTCAACTTACCTCATAGGATGGTTGCTGAGGGGGGAAATGGGAGAAGGAACTACTATATTCTACGTTGACCTCCTGAAAGGAAAGCAACATATACAACTAACAAACACATTCTTGCTATTTCCTTTTGCCTTTGGAAATTCAGTGGGGTAGTTTGCTATCAAACTTCAGCAACAAATGAGTAGCTCCAGGAGCTGCATCAATCCATCTCTCTTCTAATCCACGAATTGCCCACCTTTTGCCACCTTATTGTAGAAGCTGCCAATGACTAGCTGTGCCCACATACCATTTTTTACTTGGGTCTTGATAATTAATCATATCTCTTGTCTGGATTCAGCATGGAGATATCTAAATTGCATCTGTTTAGAAACAGTGCTACGGTCTCGGTCAGCCAATCATCCAAACCAAGGAAGATTACAAGCAATCCTTCATATATATCAGATTCACCTTATGGGAAAAGAGAGTAAGGCTTTTTGTCTCTTCCCTATCCATTATATACTGGGGAGCACGTACATCTGAGAGGGGTTTACACACTTAGATATCTAGAGGAACAGGCTTCCCATAGAAGCTCAGCCACATGAGTTTTCCTTTCCTGAGCATGCATATACAACCACATCAGAGGTGGGTTTCAGCAGGTTCTGACCAGTTCTGGAGAACCGGGAGCGGAAATTTTGAGTAGTTCGGAGAACCGGTAGCGGAAATTTTGAATAGTTCGGAGAACTGGTAAATACTACCTCTGACTGGCTCCGCCCCCATCTATTCTCTGCCTCCCGAGTCCCAGCTGATCGGGAGGAAATAGGGATTTTGCAGTAACCTTCCCCTGCCACGCCCACCAAGCCACGCCACACCCACCAAGCCACGCCCACAGAACCGGTAGTAAAAAAAATGAATCCCACCACTGAACCACATGGACACTAATAGGCAGTGCTGGGGAGATGTACAAACTTATCAGTGGAGCTCAAAGCCCAATCCTGCTTTCCCTTTCATTAAGCACATGAGTCTAGAAAAGGAATATGTGCTGATTTGGATCTATCTGTAATGTTGCACATAGATCTCTATTGTGCAACAGATCTCTATTGAACACATGTTGAAAATTGCAATATGCAAGGAATTCACATGTGTGCCTGAAACAGCCCTTACAACACAACTATTCAAAGGAATTTAAAAATATAAAAAGTTGCCTTAGTTTTTCACAAAAGAAAGAGAAGAAGAAATAGTATTCGAAATTTATAAATTTTAATCTGCTGTCTTTCCTGTGATAGACAGATATCCCCTCCAAGAAAAGACATACAGAAATTTTTATTTGCTTCTTCTGCCTTGCATCTGTTATAAGTATGTGCAGATAGATCTGGTGAAACAAAGCAATATTGTTGATTTATAAATGACAGATACTTATATGCAAGCTTGTCTCCCCAGGGAAAAGAAATCCATTATTATTCTTAAGTGTTTACAGCTTACCTATCCTCTTACAGAATGTTTTCATGGCAGCTTCCAACAAAGTATAAATTCAAAAAGTAGCATGGTAATATATAAGGCATTAAAAAATTGATTACATATATGTGGGAAAAAGTAATTCCACAAGTCCCACAGCTCCAAGCTGTGAAGATCAAAACCAGGGTTGTTTTTTTTTAGAAAAAATGGGCCTGGAAATATACTAGAAGCTACTGAAGAATAACTAAATTAGATAGATTTGGTAGCTTAACTTTTGCGAGTGGCAAAACAAGTTTAAATAATCCTACATAATTATTACTACGGTAATAGACAATATGGATTGTATAACAAATACTTCAGAGTAAAACCATGTCATTTCTCCCTTTGATAATTTATTGGAAAATAGCATCCAGAAATCAATATATAATCAAATCATATTATAAATCCTTGCTGAATCAAACAGTGTGTGTGTGTGTGAGACTATTATACTCGGGCCCACAGAAATAGAGCAATTTGGCAGTGTACAATGTGTTTTTATTGCACAAAGTATAGCTTTTTCTGAAAATGAGAGTTTCTTGAAGATATAAAGATTTTTAAAATCAAGAACCAAGATTTTTCATGACCAAAGTAGAAACTTTCCTTCCCATTCCAAAATCAGCAGAAGCAGTCTAGTAAAATTAGCATTATGGATTATGAAAAGACAAACTATGTGAGTTTGCATAATTTATAAGGCTTCAAAATTCAGCATTCTTGGCAGAATTGGGATTCCATACACATAGAATTTCATTTGTAGCCCAGACTGCATATAATATGGCAACCAGTTTAGTAGTTGGGGAAGGCATTAGAGGCTTCAATTATGCAAGACAAAGTGGTGGGGTCTCATCATGCACATGTATAGTTCTGGCTTTCTAGATGGAGGTGGAGTTTTTGCTTTATTGTAAACTATAAGAAGCCTATTTTATCCTTCTACTATAGCAATCATGTGTTTTGTAGGATACCAAGTCAAAGAGGATCCGAGTTATGCAAGAAAAAATGGAGGTAGCAGATTGCCTATACTGGCATGTATCCTTGACCATCATCAACCAGATCCATCCCTATCAAATAAACTTCATGCCAGCATTATACCCTTCTGTAAACAGCTGTTCTTGATAGAATGTGTCCAAAGAACCCAGATTGTGAGCAGCTCTGGCACATTAAGGCCATCACATATAACCAGTGTTGATATATGAAGAAACATTTGTGTTGAGACCATAACATGATAATCAGGTAGCCCACCAAACGTCTCTGAAAAGAAACTTGGATTCAATCTTGTTCAATAATTTTGATACTGAGTCCGGAATATGCTTTGATTCTAGAAGGTCCTGTAAAAATACTGGAGAGAAAAACTAGAGGCAGGATTGAAACTACAAGCAACCACTAAATTCGGAGCATTGGAGTGCTACTAATAATTAGGAATGTCGAATAACAATCAGTAGACCAGCTGTATTTCACAGGATAGTTTTATTTAATATGATTACCTTCTTCAGAGGGTTGGCATTTCAAAACTGATAGATAATCCACAGTTCAATTAATAAAAAAACCTAAAAATCCCTTAAGATTACTTGCATTGGAACTTCAGACTCCAATAGAACACCATGACCAAAAGTGAAGCAAATCAGAGGAAACAGGACGTGCTATAAAATACATTTCTGGTCTTTGGCTCAAGTGTCCACAGAATAAATATCAATACACACAAAATGCAAAACTTTTTGAGCTTCCCTGAAGCATCAAACTTTTGGAAAACAATAATGAAAACAATAATGAAAACAGACAAAATAAGACTTTTTTTCTGATCCAGCAAGATTCCTGTTTTAGTCTGGCAATATCTCTATTACACTCACAAGATACATTATCTAAACAACTTAGTATTTGAATGGGAAGTCCTCTAGGAAGTTCAGGTAGGCTAGCCTAGGGTTTCTCAAACTCAATAATCTTAAGATATGTGAACTTTAGCTCCCAGAATTCCCTAGCATGCTGGCTGGGGAATTCTGGGAGGAGAAGTCCATACATCTTAAGATGGAGAAATACTTGGCTAAATCCATATCATGACAAGAAAATATCATGGGCCCAAGTACATAAGTGACCAGAAATCAAGCTCAACTCAGAGAAGACTATCTCTTTAGAGAAAACAGTGCAATGTAAGTTGAATGTAAGTTCAGCATGCAAGACAAAGGGAGCAACAATCTTGCTTCAACTTGGCAGTAAAAGTTGTTTCTGTTGGAGGTCTGGGGTCAACTGAGGAAGCTCTACCAGCCTATGCAGGGAGCAGACTTTGCTGCCAGTAGAAGCAGCAAAGTGTGATAAAGAGAGGGAGTTTACATGTTACATGGATCATCTAACAGGGAAATTCACTTGCACAAGCACCATTAGGATGAACAGGATGTTAAATGTGCATAGCAAAAGTGAGATTATTCAATCTAAGACCAGTAGATAAGGAAAAAACGTTATGATCACAGCAATATTTTGGCAAAGAATTGGAAAGGGATAAAATAGATTAAGAAAGCCTATATCCCAAAGGGGCTTTTTCAAAAGGCACCTTTTTTTTCTCCTTGAAGACATTTTGCTTCTCATTCAAGAAGCTTCTTCAGTTCTCAAAACTGAAACAAGCTTCTTGGATGAGAACTGAAGAAGTTTCTTGGATGAGAAGCGAAATGTCTTCAAGGAAAAGCAAAGTCCAGTTGCTTTTTGAAAAAGCACTTTTGGGACAACCATGACCTGGATGATTGAGAATCTCCATAGACAAAGAAAGTCTATACTAACACTTGTTTCAATCTCTAAAATATTTCTGAAAGGAGAAATATATTCTCAATTGTCCACCAACAGAAGAATGCAAGCAACTTGCTCAGGTAAACACCAAATTGATTGGAGCCGGGCAGTGAAATGTGTCTAAGTACAACTGGACAGCTGTGTTGCCCAATACAAGTTGTCAGTTGTGTGAGCTTTGGTAGAGGAACGCCATACGAGGCAGAAATAACTTCACCTCAGGGATGGTTTTAAGTTAGCAGTTGTGGGCAACTCAGCTGGATTCATCTGTCTGCACAGCCCAGTTCTGGAACATTTTACAATTCTATCCATTCATACCAAAATACAGGAGCGTCTTGCACATGGAACTGTACAGCAAAAAGTCCAAAAGCTGAATGGCAGGTGGCATACAAATTTAATAAATAATAATAATAATAATAACTTCCCCAAGCAAGAGGTGCCGAATGGAACCCAGCACGTCGCTGTATGTTCTGCACTACCGCATAGAAGGCTGCAATCTTATAAACAGATTCAGGGTTAAACTGTTCCTAGACTGTATAAATTATGTAAATTGAGAGTGCTGAAAAGGCATGTGAGAGAGGCAGCCCTTTTCAAGCTACACAGAACATATATTTGTTCCACTATTACCTCTGGTTCAAACTGGTTTTGCAGATTTTTTTTAAAAGTATAGAAATCTGCTTAACAGAGTTGAACGGGGATTAATAGACACAAAACTACCAATGGTTCTTCTTTCAAGCCTCCTTCTAGTCAGTCTCTGAAAAAATTCATTTGTTCCATAAATGTACACCCTACTCTTAGGTTACCACAGAATGTTCATCTTAGGCTATTGCTATGAGGGCTGGATCCTGCAAGCTTCAGCATTTGCAGCTACAACATAGTAAGCCTTGCTCAGTCAGAAACAATTCCGCCCTATCACAATACATGGAAAACTGGACATTGAAACCAGAGGAAACACAGAAAAGCAGCTCACACAAACACCACTGGGTTGTGTAAAAAGGCCAATGGCCACCACAGCCCTATCTAGCAATCTAAAAGCATGGTAGCAGATCATACTAGCTTTCCACTGGATTAACAAATCCATGTCTGTGTGATTCCCACTGCCTTTGTAAATGCAATGCATAATCTGTGCAAAGACAGGGAAAAAAATCATTCATTGTGTATCCCACATAATAGAGAGCGGGGAGCCAGTCTGGACCAGCCTAGCAGGGGGAGTGGATTAGCTGTGATTTAAGAAAGCTTTTGACAAGTTTCATGTTTTGACTCGTGTTTCTAATAAGAAGGGGGTTCTCCCTCCCCCTCCCCTTCAGGCCAGGGCAAACGGAGAGGGGGAATTCCAGGTGATGTAAGTAATACTGTCTCCAATATCCATTCGCTTTTTCTGTCAGGCAAAGGGAGCTGCAAAGGAAACATTGCAACATTGCAATGGGGTCGAGAAGAATCTCTTTTTCACAGAAGAGGGAGAGATGCAAGCAAGCTGACCTATGCTTTGAAAAAGAGACCACAGATGTTTGCAAATCCCTCTTCTCTGGAGGAATTCAAAATATATTAGCAGGGCAATAAAGATGCAAGGTGAGGCAGCTGGTATCGCAAACCCTCCCATCAAAGGGCATTCTTCTGCTCTCCTTAGAGATCCTCAACCCCCACCTCTCCTTAGAGACCCTCAACTCCATTGCACCCCCAATTCTCCCCAGGCTCTTTTTGCCCTGCACACAAAGGAATATGCATTTATCTAACAGGATGCAATTTCCCCCAACAGACACAGATCTCATCCTGGGGGCGGAGTGGGGGAAAACAAGTCAAGCGCAGCTCAACAGATGCTCTTCATAAACCCTCCAGAATTCTGGGGGGTTGGTGGGGTGAAAAGAGAGAGGGAGAAGATTATAGCTACAGAAGTGTATTCAACAACAATAAAACACAGCAAAAAGGGCTGCCTCTATGCTGAACATGGAACAGCCAGCTGTGCAGCAGTTTGAAATCATGACCTGATTTTTCAATTATGCCTCTTCTCCCCACTTCCCTCCCCCTTTAGCCAAGCCATCTGACACAAGAAAGAAGCCTGATCTGTAGAAAGGAAAAGGGAGGAAGCAGAACCCGAGCGTCGATGGACTCAGCCTCCTGGGGCCACACTTCCAGGTTCTCCAATGGGCCCCAGGACCCTTTTCCCCAAGCAGGAAGGCAAGCAGCGAAATTGAGCAGTTTGCGGCTCAACTCTGCTCCAAAGTACCCACCTGGCTGGTGCGGTCAGGATGCTCTATCAGAGTGGGAGGATCTCTCTGGGAAAAAGAAAAGCGGAGAAGGGTCGCTCAAATCTGTGGTGGAGATGAGATCCTGGAAAAGTGCTCCTCCGATCGCTCTTTTCTCGCTGCTCCCCTTTCTCTTTCTCGCTCAGACATATATATTTTTGTGGGATCCCTGAAAGGGATCCACGATCCACTCACTCGGATCTCGCTAGCAGCAACCTTTCCACAGCGCCTCCGCGAGACGGGAACCTGCCAGCCGGCCGCCCAGCGAGCCTGTTGTCTGGGCTCCTAAAGCAATCCTCGGAGAGAGTTCTCATAGCCCAACGCTGGGATTCCGGGTCCCCCTTTTCTGGCCCGGCCTTTCCCACTCGCCAAATCCGGAGTCTGTCGTCCAGTCCAGATCTTTGGCTTGGGACGGGAGGTGTCTTGTGGCTACCAGCCTTTCCCCCCCCCCCTGTCAAAGCGCCTTTTTGCCAGCCAGCTAGCCAGGTTTCTTTCCACAAACGCTCCTGCTTGGCGCTTCTTTTCGGGACTTCGCTCCCCTTGGCAGAAATTCCCTGCTCCGAGCGGGATTGTGAGGATCCCGCGATTCGAAGCTGCGGGGGCTCCGATCTGATTCTCTTGCAAGCAGACCCCGCGAGGGCAGCCGTGGTCTTTCCTCCTCGCTTCGCACCGGCTTCGTCGGCCCCAAACGGAGCAGCCCAGCGTCCTGAAGGCGGAGCTCCAAGCGGAGGCCCTGCCCTACCTTCCGCGCTCCCAACCAGCAGCAGCAGCAGCAATCTTGCGAGGAATCCGCAAAGTTGTTGTCGTGCACCCTTCCAGGCTGCTGGCAAAAGGCTCCTTCAGCCGAAACCCCCCCCCAAGGCTGGAGCTCTAAGCCAAAAGGTACCTGGACTCAGCCGGGCTCTTGCGCCGCCACCTGCGCTGCGCCGCCACCTCGTCACAGACTTCCGTCTCGCCCAGCTTCAGGCTGCAGCAGGACCGGGGACCATAAAGGTATCTTGCTGGCCGCAGGGAGTAACAAACGGTGGGGATACCTGTGGAACCGCTGAGGCGACTCTCAGCAGGAAGCCCTTCATAAAAGCTCAATGTGAAGTTTTCTTTCTGGTAAAGTTAAGGCTGCCAGTTAATTAAGGAATTGTCTTCAACATAAGTAATTTGGCCCCTGGCCAAGACGTTAGCGTAGATTCCAAATTTGAGTATTGAAGGAAGTCGAAAATAGTTTACCACTGAACAAAAAGGCAATTGCTCTTTTTATTTTTGAATACTTTCATTCTCTCTTGCTGAGAGGTTCCAGAAGCAGCAGATACTCATTTTCAACTCCTCCAATTACATTTGCGAAAGATGAAATTAGTTGCCTGCGATTAGCTGTAGTTGAATAATCCACCAATTAAAATTTGTATGTTCAACTTTCTCAATTATGACAAAACAGTATACTTACTACTACGCAATTTTCAAGGCTGCTTGTAGAATATCAAAACCTGAACTTCCTAAAAGGTACTTTTCCAAAGAATTTAGAAAATGTATACCTCAAATCTGGATATTTTCCATTGAGTCATGCAATCACAGCTCCCATATAGTTTCACATTTCCCAGACTTTAAAACTGAAAATGCGTTGAACTACTTTTGCTTGATCGGGCCAAACAGCGGGTATTTTACCAGCCAAATAGTGCACAAAAGATAAACATACTTCAGGAATCCTATGGGAAGAGAAAGAGTAGCTAGAGAAAAACCATAGACAGTGAGAGAGTTAAACACATATACACTTCCCATATGTTTGGATCCAAATTGCCCCCTTCTGAAATAACTTTTCTCTAACAAAAGCAGCCATCTGGATTTTGTTACATTTGTTTAAAGGCTAAATTGCATGAGAGCATGTTTCAGAATTAGGTACAAATTCACTGTACCACAGCTAGCACATGTGGTAAAGAAAATAGGATGATTAAATAGTAAGGCAGGCAAATGCTCTATCAGGATAACCAACAAGCCAACAACCAAGTTGGCAAGTTCTCATGACCAGTCTGTGACACAAGTAGAGATGCCATTTTATCTCATTTGTAACTTCTCCTCCTCCTCACAGTCTCCCTCCATTTCTCCTAACTACAGCTAGTCCTCAACTTACGACCACAATTGAGCCCAAGATTTATGTTGCTAAGTGAGAAATGTGTTAAGTGAGTTTTGTCCCATTTTACAACTTTTCTTGCCACATTTGTTAAGTGAATCGCTGCGGATGTTAAATTAGTAACATGGTTGTTAAGTGAATCTGGTTTCCCCATTGATTTTGCTTGTCAGAAGTTTGCAAAAGTTGATTGTATGACTCTGGGACACTGCAATGGTCATAAATGTGAGTCAGTTGTCAAGCATCTGAATGTAAATCACATGACCATGGGGATGCTGCAACGGTCATAAGGGTGAAAAATGGTCATAAGTCACTTTTTTCAGTGCCGTTGTAACTTCGAGTGGTCACTAAATGAACTGTTGTAAGTCGAGGACTACCTGTATAGTCTTTGGTGCTGAGGTTACCCTGAAAGATTAAGACTTTGATCACAGTCGTAATCTGAG
>QLTV01002279.1:4161704-4187475 GCA_003457575.1 Thermophis baileyi | reverse complement strand
CTGGGTTGGAAGAGGCTGACTGGGTAGAGAAGATCTCCACCCCTAAGACCCTCCATCATCTTAGTTTTCATAGCTTTTCTATTCTTTTTTTTTAATATGGATTGCTTTATAGTGTTTCTTACATTTTATTATATTGCAAGCCACGAAGAATGGCTACATCAGTGAGATAGGCAGCATAGAAAATAAATGAATGAATGAATGAATAAATAAATAAATAAATAAATAAATAAATAAATAAATAAATGAGATGTGCCTTCTCACTGCTGAATGGAACAGCCTCTTCACTGAGATTTGAAAGGCCGCAACTCCCTTGGCCTTCCAGAAGGTTGTTAAGCCATGGTTTTTTCTGCAGGCATCAGGGCCAAGATGTTAAAGGAACCCAATAGAAACATATTTGTTTTGGCAAATTGCTATATGGTGCTTTGGTGGGGGTGGGGGGGGTTAGAGCCGAGGTGGCGCAGTGGTTAGAGTGCAGCACTGCAGGCTACTTCAGCTGACTGCTAGCTGCAGTTCGGCGGTTCAAAATCTCACCGGCTCAAGGTTGACTCAGCCTTCCATCCTTCCGATGTTGGTAAAATGAGGACCCAGATTGTTGGGGGCAATATGCTGACTCTGTGAACCGCTTAGAGAGGGCTGTAAAGCACTAGAAGCGGTATATAAGTCTAAGTGCTATTGCTATTGCTATTGCTATTAACATTGTTTTATATTGGATTATTTTTAACTTTTGTCATGGGATACTTTTATATTGTTTTCTTTAATCAGTTATTCAACTTATGTATTTAAGATGGGCAGCCTTACGAATTTTCTAAATAAATAATTCCTACATTGTAATCTATAATCTAAGGCAGCTGTAGGTAGCTCAGAAAGGCTGACCACAATCCTCTGTAAATCATTATGTGCACACATTACGCTATAACTCTAAATGTTTTGCAACAACTTGAGCCATGCAGAGAATTTTCTAGAAATAAAATGATGTGATAAACTTGAAAGCAATTGCATTGGTTAGATTTATAGATGCTTTTTTCTGTGCCTATGAATCTATAAACAGAATGCAAAAGATACGTTACAAAGGGTCATCTCATCCGTTCCTCCTCAATGAAAAAAATATTCCAAATATAGCTATCTAGTAAATTAGCACCACTAGCAATTAACACAAAGGTTATGGTTCAATATGCAAAACTGAAACAGAAATATACATCATACCACAAAGGCCCCATAAACAAAAAAACATACTAACTCAAATATTTGGATTCAGTGGAAGTTTTTAACCCAATTGCTTTCCAGTTCTGGTTGAAGTGTATTGAAATTAAAATCAGTGTTAAATCAGTGTTGAATTCTTCGATAAGGCTCAAACTGAATCTTGCTTGCTTCTGCTCTTCTGAGAGAGCCATGTCAAGTTTTACTTTGGATTAATTTGTGACTTTATTTTGGACAAAAGGTATTTTGACATGTACATAACAGAGGTAAAAAAAGTAGCACAGTATGGCTAAATTTATAATTCTTTAAATTGAAAAAAGTGGAGAGGATGTCTAAGTGACATATTTTGACAGCTGTTCTTCATTGTAGACATGAGAAATTGCTCCTGAAATTCTGTGAGAATTCTTTCGCCAAATGAGGTACCATATTGGTTTAGACTCTGAGAATTCCTTTTTAAAAAATGATAAAAAAGAGTGTAGAAAATACAAAAAAAGCGTTGCATACTAATTTATAAAGGGCATAATCCATGTAAAATATCTGAGGAACCATGGGATTGGCTCACCCCACCTGCACTAACAAAAGGGCATGCTGTGAACCCTGTCGGTCAATTCCAGCTGACGAGGTTCAGAAGAGCCTTTTCTGTCATGGCTCCAGCCTTCTGGAACATTGTGTCCCCTGAGGTAAGATCCGCACAGACCGTTTTGGCCTTTGAAAAGGGCCTGGAGATGTAGCTCTGCCAAGTGGTCTGGAGCCCCAATGCAGGTGTGGCATTTTGTAGTTGGTTAATGGAATAAGATAACATCCCACCCCCATGTGCATCTTATTCCCTTCCTCCCCATCTTTTTTTAGGCAAGATGGGCAGCATATGATAAATACATACATACATACATACATACATACATACATACATACATACATACATACATACGCAAGCTAGCAAGCAAGCTTGATCTTACTGATTGAGAACTGAACATTCTTTTCACATGCCCAGCTTTAATTGAGATGCAGCTCAAAAACAAATATGTAGTCTACAGACTACCCTTAAATACTTTAAGAAAATACTCAAAATTCAAATAATGTGTCCATTATTTGGCATAGCTCATTAAGGCATAGCCCTTTCTGTACCACTTTTGGGAGAGAAGTAATATTTCATGGTCCTATGTATCAAACTCCACAATGATAGAAATCAACTATATCTCAAACAACATTTTTCAAAGTGTTCTTGCAATGGCCTAATTTTCAAAGTAGAATAATGCTTTCTTTACATTTGGATAAGCATTTGAATTTGGAATTCTTATATGATTTTGAAAAGATACGTACAAGAGAGCTAAAATGCATTATATTCCAGAAGATATGATTTGGTCACCAGAGATGAGGGTGACTTTCACTCATTTGTTTCCTCTTTAGTCATCTCAGCTGATAGCATGTGGCTGGCCTTGACTGGATTCAGAAGTTAAGTAGGGCCTGACCTGGATGAGGGATCACAAGGGAACATCAAGTTTTTAGGTTTCACTTCATAGTGAAAATACAAAGACAAATGAAAACCCTGAAAAAGCCGCAGTGTCACGCTACTTATGTGTTATTGCCAGGAAAACTTCATGAATGTGAGCATCAAGGGTCAAGCTTGATTTGGGGTCATCTGTGCTTTATTAAATGCATAACATTTAGAAAACTAACCATATATGAAGAGATTCTTTTATTTAAATGGGTAGTTCTATGGGAACTTCTGAAACTTTTCCTGTATAAAGAAAAAAAGTAGATGTGTAAGAAAAAAATAATAACAACCTGTGCTTATCAACTTTTGAGTCAAACATTCATTTTCCTCTATCTACTCTAATATGTATGTCAGCAAAAGATATTTTCAGACTTAAAGCAAAAAGGCAGATTGCTATCCTTACCCAGCACATTTTAAAGATGAGGGGTAATAAGATGAAGACAGAAAAATGGCACCCCCTCTGGTAAATACTGGATGAAGCAAAGGCCTCACTTCACTTAATTTCATAGCCAGCACAGGATCCACAATATTCATACAATGCTACTGATTTAATAGTTCCACGTATGTAGTATTATAATTCTGAATTAGCTACAGACAATTCTGAAAAGATAGTCCTTTTATAAAATGTCCTTATGCTGTATGATATAATTTTGTATGAAAATAAAAAGAAAGCATCTAATTCTCTTCACCCACTCCTCTTAAATGCTCTACATTTCATGCTTCGGCATAATTACTGAACCCATTTCCATTTGGTTATTCCCTTTTCTTCTTGTTATCCTTTTCCCTGCTCCTCACATATTCCTTCACGACTTCGATGGACTTCAGATTATCGGCTGTTTTAGATTTCCAGCTCTTTCAGGAGATTTATAGCTTGGGCCACAGGAATAGATTACTGAAACGGTAAACTTTACATGGAGGTGCCCTTGAAGAGCCTTCAGAAGCAGCAGCTGGTCCAGAATGCAGTGGCATAGACAGTTTTTGGCATCTCCCATTATGTGTACATATGTCTATGCATGCTCCATGAGCTCCCAGTAGACTTCCAGGTGCGATTCAAGGCACTGATTGTCATCTATAAAGCCCTGCATAATGTAGGGCCAGGTTACTTGTGGGACTGACTTCTCTCATTGTTTCTGCTCCCTCACAAGATGCTCCAGGTCCCTTCTATTAAACAATGTCATTTTGTTGAATCCAGGAGTTGTGCCTTCTCTGCGGCAGCATCTGCTTTGTGAAATAGCATCCTCCAGAGATTCAGATGGACCTAACCTCTTAACCTTTTGTAAGGCTCTCAAGACCTGTCTATTTCCCCCCAGCGTTTGGGCCAGGTTACTAAAGCTTTGTTGTGGTATGGGATTTTAGGACTGGAATTGATCATTTACCTTGGGCATCATGGGTTATTGTTTTGAATTGTTGGGGTCTTCAATCTTTGTATGCCACCTAGAGCTACTTCTGTAAGATGGGCAGCCCCACATATTATCTGAATAAATAAATACAATCTGTTGGAAAGATCCTACAATACCCACAATAAAGGAATAATTAATAAAGATGACAGAACTGGCAATGATACAACAATGGCTAGATTAATATACCTGATGAGAGAAAAATCACTGAAGAAATTCATCTATAATTGAAAGCTTTTTGTGGATTTTTTGCAGGAGATGGAGAAACATCACATTTTGACATATGGATTTGATGATTGCTAAAATTTATTTCCCCCTTTTTGGGGGGGAAGGGGAAATGGACATTTTATTATAGTCTTAAACTAACAGTCAAAAGTGTTTTTTATATCCTTGGAAGAAGAAGTCAGAAGTCATTGTACAGTATATATTTCTGTTTTCCTTTATTTTTCTTTATATTTTTCACACTTCTATCCCTACTCTCTTTTTACTCTTTATCATTTCTCTTGATTGTTAGTTTATGTTGTTTTTATGTGTATCCTCAGTAAAATGTAATCAAGTTATTTAACGGATAAATAAATAAATAAATATGAATAGATGATGCTGGATCACCCACTGTATTTTCCCATGAGTAAGGCCTGTGACTTCTTCAGTTTTGAATGGAAGCTGGGGTTCTCAACTCTGACCTCAACTCAAAGTGGTGAACATACCTAATTCTCCTTCCTCCTCCTATTTTTCCCACAACAACCCTGTGAGGTAGTTTGGGATGAGAGAGACTGGCCCAAAGTCACCCAGATGGCTTTCATGCCTAAAACGGGGCTCAAACTCACAGTCTCCTGGTTTCTAGGCCAGCACCTTAACCCTGCACCAAACTGGCTCTCTTTTGGCTCCAATTACTAACCTATTTGGTGTTATTCTCTCAGACTTGGTAAAACGGCTGAATAATTGTGTTCCCTGACCTGCCAGAGTACTAAATGACACTCCCTGACCTATCAAAACCACCTGCACTAGCTCAGTTATTGCACATCCTGGGTTTTACCCACAGAGCTGGCATTTTTAGGCCACTGGTTGCCCACCTCAGTGGAAGCAACACTATATGGGTTCCGGTGTCTTCCACTACACAGCCAGTGATCCTTAATCCCTCTCTGTGGGATTTGAGTCACAGCCATTTACTATGAAGCTGCCACTCCACCCCCACCCTCTCTGTTCCATTCTCACGGCTGGATAACTTGACACATATTAAATAGGGTCTGATTCTGACAGCTGCTCAAACAAAGGAAATTGGATGAGCTTTTGCAATTAAACTGGAGCTACAGGCATTCAGCTTGTCTCAGGATCAGTGCTTTTGGTACAACATGCGTAGTAAATTTCTTCACGTCTCATTCCCCTTTTCTGCTCCATTTTTTACTACAAAGAAGAGCAGCTGACCCATACAGAAGAGCATGGGCTTCACCACTGCATCAGAGGTAGGGAAAGGAGATGTGGCCGATTCAGCCAACTGATTATCACAACGTTTCTCCCCTTCTGTGCTTAATGGAATGGCCAGCAGTTCCCCTTATCTCCCCCTTCTCCTCCTCATAAAAGCAAAGGCTGAAAAACCTACTGCTTTGAATGAAGTTTGAGCAAAGTTCCTATAGCCATAGATGTACATCCTCATGCTTGTTTTCAAGCTTTTCCTTTGAATTTTATTCCAAGGCATTTCTCCTTATCTCTGTTTACCTCATCATTAAATATAGCTGGGCATGCATGCTAATGCAAGATTTGCCTCTCTTGCTGTAAACTTTCAAATTTGCCATGTTCAGAGGAGAATACAAACTACATTGCAGCTAAGATACAGATTGGAATATATCATCCCACTATTCCAGTTGTCTGCTTCCTAAATTAAATATTTTTATTTGCTGCTAGACAGCAGTATTATGCACATTTCTGGCCTGTATAAATTAAATTAAATTAAATTAATTATGGGTTATCTGAAACATGTACACACAAAAATAGTACACACATGAGCCTATAATGCCAGTGCCTTATTTTGTTTCTTGACTATTAAAAAGGAAAATATTATTGAATGGATTTGAGTCGCAGCTATTCTGTAGTTAATCCAGGCAGTTTCACTGAGGGATTACAGCATTCCCTTAAGCATAATATACATTCTTTACTTCAGGAATCAGTGAGGGACATATTCTGTAGAGTGAGTGAAGGCACCATATAGCTGGCTGGTTGAGAAAAGTATCCAGCAATATTGAATGGAGTGGTGGGATCCAGCCACAGAGATCCACCTGGTGAGAATAGTACATATATGTGTATTTTTCTGTCTCTCTTTCTCTCTCCTTCTTCCCAAGCACAGAGAAGACACACACACACACACACAAATGCATACATGAAACAGTGGAATATAAGGACCTAATCTTATGCAGATATGGAGTAGTGGAAAGTGAGTTAGCTTGTGTGTGAAATTAGTAAAGAAATTCAATCCAAAAACACTCATGGAATGACATATGTCAGAAATACCAGAAAAGCTATGTGTATTGTGAAGTTGGTATATCTGAGAAACAAGAGGGAAGCAAGAGGGGGGGAAAGGGGGGGAGTTGAGATTTTTTTAAAACAAAGCCAGAATGAAAAGCATAATCCATGTGATAAATCCCCTTTCTGCGGGGAACATGTCAGGTCCTGAGGAGAAAAAGAACTGGAATGTACAGGGCAGACCACACAAACCAGTGAGACAAAACCACACGTGAGGGAGAAGGGAAGGGAGGGGGTGAGCCAGACGAGGGGAATGGAGCTGAAAGAGAAAGAATGAACAAGACAGGCACAAAGAGGCCAAGTGGCACAACGATGCACAGAAAGGGGACGAGAACTGCATACCGAAAAAGGACATGGAGCAGAGGATGAAGGATGGCAAGGAGGAGGAGGATGGCGAGGAGGAGGAGGATGGCAAGGAGGAGGAGGAGGAAGAAGAAGAAGAAAAGGAAGAGAAGGAGGAGGAGGAGGAGGAGGAGAGAATGTAGCAAGGCATAAACTTTGGTAGGATGGGGAATGAAGGAATTCAGAACATCTAGGAGTCAGATCTTTTCAAACATTTTGTGGAAATGTGATTCACATCTCACTCTTGGCCATGATTGGTTGACTAAGTCACAATTTATTTATTTATTTAAAACATTCATTTAGCTGCCTATCTTATAACAAACTCTGGACAGCTCCCAATCAAAAATTAAAACAACATAAAAATCATATTACAACTATAACAACCCAAAACATTAAAAAAAATGTGATGCCAAGTCAAGCTTCTGATATGCAGTCACATCATCTTATCCCAGTGCTTGGGGCAAAAACCAGGTCTTCAGTGGTTTATGGAAGGATTATTTATGTAGCACAATGGGCTGTAGCCACATATTTTTAGCTAAGCTAAAAATAATGGTTCATGTGGCAAAGGGACTCATTTAGACATTGCATTAAGCTTCAGTCAAATAAGCTAAAATGGCTTGCAGCAACATCTGGCTAGGTTGTGGATTTCTGCAGCAATGTACAGAAGTTCCAGCAGAAATTTGAATGTATGGTTTCTCCTGCTTCATATTGCTACAGGTTTTCAGGGCTATTTTTTCCCACAACTCAGAAAATACACAGAGTTTTGAATACTCACAAACCTAAGAATGCCTAAAAGGGAAAACCTAAGTTTTACACCAATAACTTTAAATTTGAACTTCTTTTGAAAAACCTTTTGACACGATTCAGAAGTTGCCTCTACCACCAAGCTACCCAATATTGAAAATGATTGTTATTTCCTTCAGACCTCAACATTCAGAAAATGCTGCTTTCAGACAAAGAAAATACATATATTTAGCACTCATTTGTTCAGATTTTTATGGTGGGGGAAGGGGATAGGAAAGGAAAGTCCACATAATGCACTCATCCATGTGCAAGCTTCATGCATTTTCCCAGTCTTCTTTCTCCCCCTCTTTATTACAAGTAATAGAAAAATCTTCTTGTTTAAAAAACAGAGAACAATTATGCCGACTTCACACTTTCTCTTATCTTTTCCGCAGTGCTGTGGTTTTGACATGGACAATCAATCATATACTGGATTTAGAAAGTGATCACATCCAGCATATATCCAGGGCAGTTCCACGCTGTCTTTAATCACAGCTTCACTATCTAAAAGAATAGCTTGCTGCCTGCAAGTGTCATTAATAGCTATTGCTTGTCTTGAGTGACCAAATATGCCCTTCTGGTAGCAACTTGGAAAACATCAATAACTAGAAGAACCAAAATCCTGCTCCCCACTCTTCATCTCACCAGATAGGCTTTCTACAGCCAAAGAAGGAGGAAACATTAGCCTCCACTCTTACTGGTGGAGAGCAGCAAAGGTATTTCAAATTCAATGCAGAAGGATAAAGAAAGAAGGTAACATGCATGAGCTCTTGGCTTCTGGAAGGAAGGATCTGAAGAAATCCCAGGAAGACAAACTGAAAGTTCTCTCTAATGAAGCTGCCCCATCCTGTAGTTCTAGAAGTGTGTGGGGGGGGGGGAACTGCTGTTGTAGCATTTTCTCTGCACTGAGCATTGAGCTGGTCAACTTCAAGACATCATCAGCACAACTTCCACTGCACTTTTGAAGCCCGTGCAGAACCACTGGGACTTACAAGAATAGCTCTGATCCAGGATCAGTGCTTCCCTCTGTGTATGTAGAAAGGCCCTGAGGGTAACAAGTAGTCATCTCTTACTTGTTTAGCTGTCAAGTACTGTGGTGCTACTTGAGCAATTCGAAAATAAAGAAATAGGGCATATTGATGATATCCTCTGTAAAAGATCCTTGAAATATCTGCTGAAGTCAAGCTTTTTAGTGATTAAAATGGGAGAACTCTACAATCACTGTCATTTCATTACCTCTGAACGCATCTGGTGAAAGCACAAAGAGATCATGTGGCATTGAGAGGTCTTCTGGATGATCGATGTATTGTGCTGGCAGAATGCTCTGTTTACCCAGAATTTACCGATTGTCCTGTTGATGCTGAATCATCCATTATGTAGCTTTAGTATTTGTATGACCTTCCCTCACCCCACTGAAAGTCTGGTTTACCTCAGAAAAAGCATCCTGTTGTTAATATTGTTCGGATGTTTGAATGTTTCACAATATTTCTAAAATTTTACATCTTTGTCACATCACTTCCACCCAAAATATTTCTCTTCACAATTGCTGCTTTGAACCTACAGAACTAAGTTTTCTAGAATGCCCATTGCTATGACATTGTTGTGGCAGTTTGTTAGGCCTTAGGGAGAGACCTCTTACACATAAATGTATAGGGAGAATTCTGCATGTTGCAATGATTATGTTAGCCTGAAAGGAAAGCTACAAGTAAAATGGCAGAGACTGATAATGAATTTTATGAATTTTGTTTCTAAAACACTGTCTCTCGTGTATAAATGATCAGAAGAAGCAAGGGCAGATGCTTACCATTATGAGAATTTAGAAGGAACACAAATGGAACATGCTGGGGAATCGTATCTTATTGATTCATGGAATGGGGAAGTAGATTCATAAATGGGGAATTAGAATGGGCCACTGACACAATTCCCCTAAATGTCTTGGCCAGTTCTGTGGAAACCTGATTTGTCCACAATTCTTTAAGATCCCTGTGCCCTGAAACAAGCAAGGAGATAGTTAGATTGCAGGTAGCTTAAGTCACCTCAGGAGAACAACTGCACAGGTTTATATGCATATGAACATGCCTAGTGTGTGATGGTGAAGGCTCCAAAGAAGGTACATTTTGTGGCCTCCATGATTTCCTCATATGTTTATCCAGGAGAGCTCTTTGGGTGATGAAGTTCTTATTGTCATCTCCCCAAGAAAACTCATTAATGCGGCCAGGAAGACCTGCTATGATAGATTCGCAAGGCACTCGGAGGATAAAACTGCTTGTGTTTATTGTGGCATAATAAATTCCTTATTTTTGATAAGGAATATATTGAGGTATTCGGTACACCATCTGGTCCAATTATATGGGATATTTTAAGTTTACAATGCCTGCAACATGGAAAAGATGATTGTAGCTGTTTATCTGCCTCATGCTCTCTTAGCCTAATTGGTCTGCCTAATAAAATGTCAGAAAACAATGGGCTGATTTGAGTAAGATTTGGGAAGGTCACAAGGGGCAAGAGAAGGTTTCAGTACCCTGCAGAACTTCATTCCTTCTTTTCTTTTCCTCTCCCGGTCCCTCAGGAAATAAAAAAACAGAATTCAGCTTTTCTTATCACAAAATGAAGTTATACTGAAAACACCCTGATGAACTTGACATGAACTTATTATGAACTTATTCATTTATGAGAAAAGCCTTTAAAACAAAATAAGGTTGAACAGAATGATTGGCTAATAAGAGAAGAGTGAGTGAGAAACATTACAAATTTCATCTTAGGCCAATTACAAGCTGGTGTAGGCCATCATCTGACTGAGACCAGCAAAGAAAAAATACTTGGCTACTTACAGTCCTTGAACCTGCTTTATTGATATTAATACTGAACATGATTTGAAACAAATTGTTTCAGTTTGTTTTTATGCTTTATGGTGTACACTGCTCAGAATCACTGGTTGAGATGGGCGACTAAAGAAATCAAATAAATAAGTTTTTAAAATGATATTGAAAAGAGGAAATGCACGTCTTGTAAATTGGGACAATGCACATTAATTTAAGATGCCTTAAAAAATCATTAAAGTATCTGGGATCTGTCATTTTGTCATTCTTAGGTCATCTTGACAACAAGTTATAAGAACAGTTTTAGATTGGAATTCACTTGGAGGGCTTCAGTCTCACGAACAAATATTTGTCAGAAAGAACAATGTTTGTAAAACAAGCAAAAAAAAGTTTATTCACTCATTTCAGTACATTTTGTTTATGTATTTATCAAATTAAGGCATTACCCATCTCATTCTCAGTTTCACTCTCACATCCTGGTGAGAAGATTAGGATATGATTCCCCCCCCCAAGTAAATTGATAAGTCTAATCAATGAGAGCACCATCCAGTCCAATTATATTGAGGACAGAAAGTGGAGTGAGTTCGGGTTTGGGAATCAAGGCGGCTTATTTAATGCTGCCTCTTCTAAATGTTCTCTACAACCAACAGACCTGCAAGATAGGCTGAGCTGAAAGAGAGTGTCCCAAATCACCTGGGGACCTTCTGTGATTGACGGTACACTTACACTTGGTCTTCCTGGTACCAGTCTAGCACCATACGTTTGTACATTCAATCTTCTGTACATGTGAATGTACAGAAAATAAATTTACAAAAGCTGGTGTAAGCATCATTTGCAACAATGTCTTTAAACAGATTTTTTTTTTCTTCCTGTCTCAAAGACCAATTTATCACAAGAGGTACCAGTGTGCTGTGCCTGAATATGAACTTGTTTACAAACTTTTAATTTGCCATCAGCCAGGGAGATACAGAGAAGTAACTTTGGAGCAGGGATCTTCATGGCAAAACATTGTTGCATCCTGATGACAGTTTGCATAAGTCCATAAGGTAAGGTGAAACGCCCTGGTTCCTGTAACAGAAAATAGGGAGATCATTTCAAAGAAGAAAATGTTACTTTTAGCACAGGAAAAGACTCCATTTGAGTCAGCATTATTGCAATGCTTTTTTTGTGTGTGTGCTTTTTTTTTTGGGGTGGAGACAGGTCAAAAGCCAGAAATCAGGGCTTAGAGATCTAAAGGTCTTCAATTTTAAAGGAAATCCCAATGGCTTAAGGAAAAAAAGACTATTATGCTGTCCAATTTCCCCTAAAGATTCTGGAATAGAGTTCCTGTTCCTGACAGATATACAATATAAGTCTGTTAAATGTAGACCTATCAGTTCTTTAAACCATATTGATATTCAACAAAACTAAGGTCTCAAATATAGTTTGATTGCTAAATTATTTCCTCACTTTCCAAAATCCAAAGGATGTCCTGATCCAAGTGTTTAAATCTTTATTTCCAAATCTCTTTAAAATATCTGAGATGTACCTAGAAACTCCACAGATTTGGAGGCCCCAAAGGATGAATAAATGTATGTGTGTGTGTGTGTGTGTGTGTGTTTCTGTGTAAGTACAGTATGTATATCCAAAGTGTGTTTTGCTTTATCTGTTTTTAATCTACCTTTTGTTCCCTGCAGTTCCTCAAGATAATTTATAGCAGAAATAAAAATGCCTAAAAGTTAAATCAAGGACAGAGTTCCTATTATTTGCTTAGCAGAGGAACAGAATTTAAAAGCTTCTCTGCTCTTCCTGCCTTCAAAACAAAACACCTCACTAATTTTATGACACTGCTGTAGTAGAGTCATGGACCTCAAATGACAAACAAGAAGAAGTTTTAAAATCTCTTATGTCAATTTAGTGGAGATAAAACCCCTTCAGTCCTTTTATTGCATTACACGTATTTAAAAGAAAGAGAGAGAGAGAGAGAGAGAAGTTTACAATCACTCTTCAAACAAAGTAGAACAAAGAATATAGCAATATACCCTTTTAGCTCAGGTTTTCAGTAATTGCCGGGTCTGGTTTATAAATGCACCACAAACATGGGTGTCTGTAAGGTGTAATCAAAATAGTCAAGATAGAGGCTGATGCAATTGAAGATCTGACCATTCCACAAATAATTGGAATTATTGTTTTACCAGCATTCAATTCTGAGTACACATTTCCCAAGGTCTCTGGCTGAATTTCTCCCTCCCTATCCTTTTTGCACTCCTTTTGACTAGAAGACATTTGGCCTCTGGAGAAAGGAGCTTGGAGCTTTGACATGTATGCACTTGTATTTCTAGAATAAAATTGCTCTTCCCAAGATCTGAACGTATACATATTAGACCACTAAAGCGAATGCTCTAATCACTTTGTATGAGATTTCAGGTATTTTTGAATAGCTCCTAAAGCGATACCCTACAGTACATACCACAGCAACACCCATCGCTTTAACCATTTCCATTCTTTTAACTGGTATTTCAACTCTCTGCTAAAAAGCTAGGTATTAATACTCAGACCTGCATTTTTAACAACAACATACCATCTTCCCACATATTTATCACAAGATGCTTTTCCCCTAGCATAGAGAGGAAATTATTTGCTTGCATAATTTCGCCATAAGCATAGGATACAGCATTGGGATGCAGATAACCATCCACGAATCAACATTGAAAGATTTCTCAGAAGTACAGCTTGCTACTCCACTCACAGAAAATAGGCTGGCACCTGCTCCAAAGCTTTACAACTTCCTCATAAGTAGGAGCTTTCTAACAGTTTCTCTGTAACTGGGCCTTTAAAAGTGTTGACATTAATCACTCTACTGTGAAGACATGTAGTATTACCTGCTTTCCTTTGATCCAACTGATGAAAAAAAAATATTCCAGCTTGTTATTTTCCCATTAGTTGGCAACTTTAATGAATATTTTTATATCAGAAAAAGTGTGACAAGCCTTCTCACAAGCACAGCAGGCTTCTTCCAAAAGCATTAAAATGCCTGCTGTGTCAGACTGAGACCAGTCAAGATTAACTAAACACTCTTAACATTTAGACCCGAGGAAGTTCCAGACAACCAGTTTTCCATCGCCAAATTCTGATTTGGCTTTAAAAATGCTTTTTGGTTTCTATAGGCATAGACATGTTTAGATAATTGTGAGTACAGCACTGACAGTGTACTCACAATCAGCACCCACTTTTTCTGCTAATAACTGTGTAGCCAAACAGTGATTGCTTGCTTGCCAGCCACTTCTGTTTTGTACCAAAACGCCGCATTTCACTTCCCTATCTGAAAAAATACAAAAGAGATTAAACACTGATGTTCCTGTCCTGGCCATGCCCACGGTGAAATATCTCCATTGTTTTTTTAGATTCTTACTGCCATGAAGGCTCATCTATATTTAGGGTTCCTTTCCAAAGAATGGGGTACTCCAATTTTATTTTGAGATTGCTTTGTAAATATATTGCTGTATGAATTAGATCAGCTTTTCCATGAGCCTCGGTGGTGCAGTGGTTAGAGTGCAGTACTGCAAACTACTTCTGCTGACTGCCGGCTGCCTGCAATTTGGCAGTTCAAATCCCACCAGGCTCAAGGTTGACTCAGCCTTCCATCCTTCCGAGGTCGGTAAAATGAGGACCCAGATTGTTGGGGGCAATATGCTGACTCTGTAAAACTGCTTAGAGAGGGCTGTACAGCACTGTAAAGGGGTATATAAGTCTAAGTGCTATTGCTATTGCTTTCCCAATCCAATACTGAAACTCCCAGAATTCCCAAAAATTAAGGCTTAATTTTAAGATTAGGGCTTACGGAAGGCAGCAAGGTGGAAATAAGGCCACCATGTCTGGGATATCTAAGTGGTTCTTCCTCAAGCATTGGGATCAGGTGAAATGATTGTTGTTATTGCTATTTTGGAGTGTTATATATATCTCTCTCTATTATTTAGTTTGTTAAATTTATTTGCCACCTAGCTCACAGGGGCTACACTAGGGAGCTTACTATAATAAAAAAGGAAGAAATGAAAAGAGTGTAAACAGAAGTAAAATAATAGAACAATAAAATAAACAATGAAAAAGAGCATAATGAGAATACCTCAATATGATAACAAAAAGATGTATGGGTGATTTGCTGATGTAAGACAGAGTTTGGATATTCTTTATCATTGTTTCTATGTGGTTTTGTTATGAGCCATTTGGTATGTAAGATCAATAGCTATACAATATAAATTTTCTAAAATAAATAATAGATAAATACTGTATACCCCATCACCACTACATGGGCAGCAAAGTGAAACAGAAAATTCTTTGCTCTGATGTAGGAACTGCAACCCAGATTTGGTAACTCTTGTTATATGTTCACTGTATCCAAAGCACTATGAATTTAAGCTCTTTGGTGTAGGATTTCCATATCATATTAAATCCAAATGTAATTTATTGGTTTATGGTTGAATCTAGAGCATGAACACGGATAACTATGATCTCTTCAATAAATAAATCAGCATGCTAAGTATACTAAGCCTACTACGTATAATGCTGAAAAATTGATGCTAAGAAATTGAACCAGGTCAGTCTTGAAATAAAAAAAGCAAGGCTGTTATGCTAAAAGTTACAAACCACTACCACCCCCTCTTTCTCTCTCTTGGGTGTGCTGAAGTGGAACATTCCTTTGAATCTTATCGCCTCTGTAAGGAAGAGACTTGTCTTCTAATTTTTAAGTGCGGCAGGCTCACATGAAAGGCTTGGAAGAAGGGCTGAACAAGAAGAGGTAGCCAACCTGTGTTAAAGACCCAGACATTCTATACATATGACAAAGCAGCTTCATGTTAATTTTCAAATATAGTTCATTGCAAGATTTATATCTTGCCTTTCAGTGTGGATTAAAAACGCTTGAGGCAGTTTGGGCATGTTCAAAGAATGAAGAATTACAAACTGAGAGAGAACCATGTTTGGTCCACACATATATAAAAAAAAAAAAGTAGGAAAAGAGCCCCAATCCTTATAATCTCCAAAGAATAATTCTTGGTTGTATTGGAGTGAACATTTTGAACTAAGGAGCCCTCCAACGCTCAGCAGAGCTACCATTCTTCTGGGGACTAGGGAGAGAAATTATGAAGCCATTGAATGTTGCTCATGTCCATAGTGATCTGCTTTTCTTCAATGTAAGGCTCCACTAGGTGACTTCATATCTTCAAATATTATCCCAGAGCACTGCAGCAGCATCCCTCTTTCCTATCCTATTCCTATTCCAGCAAGAGTGTACACAGCAAAGGGGTGATTTATTATTGATTATGTACCAACCAGAGGTGGGTTCCTCCTGGTTCGCACCGGTTCTATAGAACCGGTAGCAAACTGCTGGTGACGTCACAGAGCCGGTCCGTGGACGCTGCCATCTTTGTTTTTTGATATTTTTTTTTTTTTTTTTTGTTTTTTTTTTTTTGAATTTTTTGCTATTTTTTTTCTTCTGCGCATGCGCAGAAGCCGAGTCCCCGGCACTGTGCATGCGCCGCCATCTTGTTTTTGGATTTTTTTGGGGGGGGGGATTTTTTTGCAAATTTTTGGCACTGCGCATGTGCGCGCCCGCACGCGGCCGTGCAGTGCACAATGCCCACGCGGCCATGTGGCGCGGGAGGAAGCGAACCGGCAGCGAGGTAAGTTAGAACCCACCCCTGGTACCAACAAGTTGTTTTCAACTTCTAGTGACCACATAGATTTTTTTCCCCCAACGCAATCCATCCCTATCTTGTTATTTCAAGTCTCCTAATGGTGCAGTCATCACCTCTGTAACTGAATCCATCCATCCTGCTGCTGGTCATCCTCTTCTTCTTCTTCTCTTTTCTTCTACCTTTCCCAACATTAGAGCCTTTTTCACAGAGCCAGGTCTTTGAATAATGTGCCCGAAGTAGGTTAATTTGAGCCTGGTCCTTTGTGCCTCAAGTGAGAACTGTGGGTTGATTTGTTCAGTGAGCCGAGGTGGCGCAGTGGTTAGAGTGCAGCACTGCAGGCTACTTCAGCTGACTGCTAGCTGCAGTTCGGCGGTTCAAATCTCACCGGCTCAAGGTTGACTCAGCCTTCCATCCTTCCGAGGTGGGTAAAATGAGGACCCAGATTGTTGGGGGCAATATGCTGACTCTGTGAACCGCTTAGAGAGGGCTGTAAAGCACTGTAAAACGGTATATAAGTCTAAGTGCTATTGCTAAGTGTTTTATTGCGGTCCATGATATTTTAGTCAAATATCAAGTTCAAAAGTGTCAATACTCTTCCTATCTTGTTTCTTAAAAATTCAGGAAAGAGATAAAGCACTTTCAAATGGAAAGTGGAAAAAACAAAACAAAAACAAAAAAAGAGAAAGGAATGCATAACCCTAGAATAAACTTTATATTAGAGCAAAGGTTAAAGTGAAAATATGATTTTAAAAAAGGAAAAAATTAAAAAGGGGAAACAAAAAAGGGAAAAAGAAAACTTTACAGGAAAAGGAGTTTTAGTGCCCTCATTTCTTTTCCCTTTCCTGAATTTTTCCCCAACTGCTAATTACTGTTTAAATACTTTTTTGCTATGCTTTTCTATTTTTATACTTTTATATTTATATTTATATTTATATTTTTATACTATGAACAATAATGTTATTGTTGTCATTACTATTTGGATTGTTTTAATTATTTTTTAAAGTTTCTTTTTTTTTCTTCAAAAACTATATTCTAAGTGTCTTAGCTTGCTAAGATTTTTTTAGCGGTACCTTTGCAGTTAATGGTAGCCTGAAATCCATGTGTATAGAAGGAAGCTTTTTAAACGTCTTGCCAGAAAGCCAGGATCTTAATCATTTACATACAGTAGATAATATTGTGCCAATTTACTTTAGGCTATATTGAATCTTAATATATAAAAATATTAAGGGAGGGATCACTGGTGCATGTTGTGTTATTGTATCAACTGTACGCTTAAACATACAATATATGAATTCAAAATTTCTGCATGCAAACAGATGAAAAATGCAACTGAATATTCTTTGGCTGTTATGTGTATTAAAAGAGAGAGATAAAAAGATGATATGTAGAAGATTAGGTGATAGATAGATAGATAGATAGATAGATAGATAGATAGATAGATAGATAGATAGATAGATAGATAGATAGATAGATAGATAGATAGATCGATACTGTAGATGATAGACAATATAAACTTTTTTACTAGTTTCAGCTATGTTTCAGCAGAGATAGGCTAAAATAACAAGGACAATAAACATGCAGTCAATAGTGCACTTACTTGATCTTTGAAAGCTTGGAGCTAGAAAATACATCATCCCAAACTATTTGCATCTATTTAAAAGCCAATATTCATTTAATCATTCATAACCATAATGGTCAAGTTTCATTCAAGTTAAACTCAGTTCTTGTTATCTATCAGGTTTTCTTGGCAGCAACACAAAAGTGGGTTGCCATTTCCCGCTTTCAGATTTTTTTTCTATTTCCCACTTCAGGTCATAGCCCTGATATTCCATGGTGATTTCTCTTCCAAGTACTGAACTGGATTGTTCCTGTGTCATTTCCAAGGCCAGACACGTGCCATCATTTGCTGAGCCTTCCTAACTCCATTATACCTAAAATCAGCAACAAAATCCACTTTGTCAAGGTCAATAAAATCTTAGTTTTACAAGCTAATTGGAGGAAAGGGGTTCAGTAAAGCCAAATGGCTGTTAAATCCAAATTTACCCAATGTGTGTGTAAGTTTTATGTATTTTACATTAATGTACTGTATGTTACATTTACATAATTTACATTGCTGTTCCATAAATTATCCAGCATGCGTTAACCTGATCCAGATTGATTGACCATACAACAGGCAAGCCTTTTGTTTGGCAAAGCAATCTGACTTCAGCCTTTGTGTGACAGCAGCCAAAGTCAGCTGAATGGCAGCTTATAAAAGTCAAGTTTTTCTGCATCACTGCTCCATTTTTGGCCACTGCCTAAAGCAGTTCTGTCCTTCTGCTCTCCCTTCAGTATTCCTTCCTTTCCCTTTCCTTCCCCACCTCTCTGAGCAATAGCACTTACGTTGTAATATTCCTTTCCCAAGACAATACTGCATGCATCTGATGTTGCGAGCTGTGATTCACGAAAGCTCATGCAGAAGCAATTGTGTTTGTCTTTAAGATGACACTGGATTTGTCTTTAAGATGACACTGGTTGTATTAGCCCTTCCCAATGCACTGTGCTTTATTGCTCAGTTAGGCTGATGCTCCAAATACATATTTTCACTCCATGTCACGTATAGGGCCTGCTTGTTGTATTGCACCTACAAAGCAAATACAGAGAGGGTGTGTGCGTGAGAGAGAAATAGAATTAGAGACACTGCTGCCTTTTGCTCCAGGTCTGAATGTCTGCTGGATCAGTGAGAAGGAAGAAAATCAGCCACTTCTGCAAAAAGATCTATAGGCCAGCTGGGTGTGTTCCTTAACAGCTGCTGGCTCTGTGCATACCTGAATGCCCAGTCTTGGCAGATTTGTTCAAATCTCCAGCACTAGAAAACACTGCAGGGTTACTGTAGGTACAGCAGAAGTAAAGCCTGTTTTATCTACTAAGGAATAGAAACCTGACATTTACAGCTGTGAGGTAGAAAACTATGTATGTAAGGTTTACTGCATCTTTCAAAACTTTAGATTGTGTTTGCTTGGCTGGCTAATGGAACAGTGGTTTATTGAATTAACTCAACTGCCCGGATTCACACAGCACACTATAAAAACATACACATTAATCTAGTAGATGTGTGCAGACCCAGCTCTGGAGAAGCAAAAGTTCTTTTGTTTTCTATCCCTTTTCCCTTCTTTTTTTAACTAATCCATTTCCCATTCTTTGCTACCTATGGATCCTTAAAGAAATCTCATTATTAAGATTTTCCCCTGCTGCAAATTCTTCATTCTCTTTCAATTTCCTCTAGAATGAAAATTGTCCCGTGAGCAATCAGCACCAATGGTTACTATTTCCCCTCTTGCTGATACCCAAATCTCATCTATTGAAACCCTGGCTGTCCTTCCTTGCTAGTTTGCTTATGTTTATTACATCAGAAAGAAACCGATACTATGTTTGCACAAAAATATGCATGTATATCATTTTGAAATTTAATATTCTGATGCATTATGCATGGAATCAGATTTGTATTTTCCACAAAGGTGATCCCCAAATTAATCAGTTCAATTAAGTGGATAACCATGGCCAGATATATGAGCAATTCATTAAACAGGGCTGATTTGAATGAATGAATGAATGAATGAATGAATCACCCATAAACATTTCATAGATTTTGACTCCTCTCATCACAGAGACAGTTTTGCCATGCAGATTCTAGAACTACATCATGTCCTTGCTTGAAAGAAATTTTTGAAGATCTTTGTAAAAAAAAAAAAAAGTAATTGATGCTTATTAGTCTGGAAAAAATTACAAAACTCAGATTCTGCGAGTCCAGTGAAACACAGTCAGGGTTGTAATCTTGATATTGAGAAAAGCCTTGTCTTCTCAAAACCAGTCTAAGAGTCATAAAGTCATGTAGGAACTCCCAGTTATAACAAAATAGTATCCAGGGATCTGCAGGCCCCACATGTGTGTACACCTCTGAGTCATTCATTGATTCTGGAAGGTGTTCATTTCAATTAGGCTAACTTGAAGCTTCTTTCCCAATAGCTTAAATCTCTTCCCACCCCGCCATCTGTGTCTGTGTATATATATATGTGCCTTCAAATCAGTGGCAACTGTCTGGACATGTCCCTGCAGATTTCTTGGCAAGGTTTTTTGAAAGTTTTGAAAGTTGCTTGACATTGCCTGCTTCCTAGGGCTGAGAAAGAATGACTGGCCCTGGGTAACTCAGGTGGTTTTTGGCCCATAGTAGGCCTAGGGTTCTCCTCTAGTTTGTAGCCTGATGCCTTAACTACTACACCAAACTGGATCTTGAGTACAGGCCCCACAAAATCAGTATTCAAGATTCCACCATTAGAAAAAACTTAGATTAATCTCTGAAAAATGAGAGATTAGTAAGGCATATTCCATGGCTTGCTAAGAAGGACATTGATGCTCATTTCAGATTTGCTAAATAGCACTTGGATGATCCTCCAGACTCTTGACAAAATGTTCTATGCACAGATAAATCAAAAGTGAAACGGGGGGAGGGGGCAGGGGCAGGCTACATAGGTGTCATTTTGTATGGTGGAAACCAAACACCACATTACATAATAATATCCTCTTTCACCTGTCAAGCATGGAGTGACACAGTTTATGGATGCCTGAATACCTGGAAGACTTGCCATCACAGAAGGAAGCATGAATTCTCTTTTGTATCAGAGAATTCTACAGGGCATTTTCAAACTATCTTTCTATCAGCTGAACCTGAAGAAAAAAATGAGACATGTAAAACACAGTGATTCCAAAAGAATGAATGAAGAACAAATCCAATGGTTTACAATGGCCAAATCAAAATCCCTTAGATTCAATGACTGATTTTGTCATATTTTGGCTACAATAACTTCAGCCAAATACTTCCAGTACCTGTCATTGTGTAGAAATTTTTGCATATTTCTCCATGGCAAACTGCTTGCTTTCAGTAAAATGTTGCTTTATACAGTATGAATTTCTCATTTCAGGTTTTGCTATGGCATTTTTATGCCACTTCTGAAATCTTGCCAAGGAAATTGCAGGGATCAGTCCAGACAGTTGCCAGGAACCAAGACTGAGACAGAGTCAAATACCAACTTAAAAGCAATGAAGATTGTAGTGCAGATGGTGGAGTTTTCAGTTAACTATTGGAATACTAGGAACAGTTCCATCTTTACAACAATGGAGAATATTTGTAGCTCCGGGTTGAAATGAGGGGTCCTTGGTGCTCTCTGAGCTTGGTTGTTTTCTCACAGATGTTTCATTACCCAAACTAAGTAACTTCATCAGCACTGATGATTCCATCCACTCAGTTCCATCTTTATTTCATGGAATCATGGATTTTCTCTAGAAGGAATATGATGAAAGAAGCCCCGAGGGGGGGGGGGAGAGGATTACAAGTGGATGATTATATCATCAGATCCTTCCTAAAATGTCATGAGTAGCAAGATTAATCAGGCAATAAAAGCTTTTTTTGGAAATACTCAAATGTTAAGATGCTCTTAAAGGAAAAAGTGACAGTCCTACTTCCATGTTGCTAATTATTCTGTGCTGTGAAACTTAAACTGTTGTAAAAACAACAACAACAACTGGAGCAGCAACTTTTAAAATCATGTTACATGCTAATAAGAAACTCACTCTTAGAGTGCCAATTTTATGTATTCAAAATTGTGCCACACCCATGAGAAGGAAGTATCAGCTTGCTTGGGGGAATCAAGATATGTGCAGGAGTTTGGGGGCGGGAGGAGGTAGAAATTAAGCACATCTGAAAGAAAGAGGAGGGAGCCAGTGGAGTTTGAGAACTGAGGTTGTTCGGTGGACACAATGCTAGTGGGTTATTTTGGGCTGGCGTTGCAGATGAAAATGAAGTGGAACTACTATGAACAAAAATACACCTTGTTGTAATTTATATTATATTTATATAGCCACCCAGCTGTTGAGATGGGGAACTATATTTTTTCTTTTAATGACCCTGTAATCCCTTGCATCAGGGTGGAGTTGGGGCGACTGAATGGAGCTGAGCATTTACTGGCCGGATGCCCTGCCTGACACCTATGCGGAGTTCGCAGCAGATATTTTCTTTTTGCCTCTAGAGAGAAAAATATCTCCCATTAACTAGTATCGAACTCACAGCCTCCTGATTGTGAGGTAAGAGCTCCATATCTAGGCCCCCACAACATTCAGATGGGGAACTACATAAATTGATTCAATAAATAAACAATAAAAGGAAAAAAAAACTTTGTTTGCTTCCTTCTAGTAACTCTCTAGATGATTTCTCCCAAGGAATGGAACCTTAATTTAGGTTGTCATGTCATCCCTGCAGTACTTTATGACTCAGCACATTGTCGATTTTGCCATGGCTTACCAAAATTTGTGCAGAGAGGATATTTAGTAGGTACAGAATATGCTCAAAAAGTGAGAACATCTCCAGAGATTCTCCTGGCAACGTAAGTATTTAAAAGTACATAAGGCAGACAATCCATGTCATCTAGGTATCACAGGCAAAACTTCTCAGTGTCTAAATAAATCCTGGAAACTGAGATCTCTTGTTTGCAGATCATAAAAAGCAGATGGACTGCTCTTGGCATGTTTGCTTGTCCCATTTACATCTCTGTCTTTTGGAAAAACTGGATTGGCTAGAGATAACAGTCGGATTAAAAAGGGTTGTCCAGTTTTGACTAGTCTTTGCAACTGGTTTGACATGCAGTGATTAGCCAATTATCATGTTTATCCCATGCCAAAAAAGAGAGATTAATGTCCTGATTCCTGCATATCAGGACCGAGCATGGCATTTCTTGTTTTGCTTGGCTGGTTGCAAAGCCAAAGATGAGAGAAGAGAGTGTACATTCCTCCCCGGTACTTTTTAACCTCTTAAAATGGCATTTCCTCAAACAAAACAACAAAAACAATTTTCCACTAGGATTTTCAAATATTCAGTTGCCATTAAAACACATAGGGCTGGGAGAGTCATTTCCCACTTTTAAGTGGCTCTTTTATTTATTTTAATTAATCACTTTTATTTTGACCATTATGCTAAAACTCCAACTTCTACTTTGATGCTATAGAAATGGTTTGCATCCATTAGAGATATAAAGCAAAAATCTGAGGCTGTGAATATATTTTGTAGTCTACTGCACCCAAAAAAAGTTGGAAGTCACTGCTTTTTTTCCTTTTCCTTTTTTTCCTACTTTGCACTACTTTCCCCATTCCCTGCTGAACTTTATTTTCATGCAAATTTTATGTTACAATAAACGCTAATAATTTTTTTAAAAAAGCCTACAACTCCAGCTTCTAGTGTCCTCAAACTTTTCCAAAGTTTCTAGGCCAAACTATATTAGAGAGATTTTAACAGCTTCCCAAGCTCACTGCTTTTTTTATTCTTTAGAACTCTACCATAGTAAAATATTGGAAATAAACACTGGCAGTAAAATATATAAAAGGTTTAGACTCTATCTGCCTGCCTGCCTGCCTGCCAGCCAGCCAGCCAGCCAGCCAGCAGTTAGTTCTCCAGAAACAGAACAGGACCATATCTGGTGTAGGGAATATGGTCTAGATTCAGCCAGGGACTTCTGTGAAAAATATTTCTCTTATGGTAGAATGCCTGGGCAGTAACTGGGAGTATTACTGATTTTTACATTTTTAATCCCAGCTTCTTCCTGATCACATGTCCCAGAGTGGAGCCACTATTGAGAGGCTAGAAAATTTTTTATTTTATTATTTCAACCAATTTGGAAAGACTAGAGGTGGCTTACATCAGAACTCCATAAAAAATTAATCAGAATGGAAAAGGTATAACTATTAAAGAATGTTTTGAATGTAACATAAAAAATCAGTTTCATCAATCCTTTAAAGGGCCACCAATATGGAAAGACTCAAGGTGGCTTACATCAAGAACTCAATAAAAAACAAATAATCCAAATGGAAAAGATATAACAGTTAAAGAATGCTGTGGAAGAAACATATGAAAAAAAATCAGTTTCAGTCATCTTTCATCAATCTTCACACAGTGAGGTCACAAAACACCTCAGCCAGGCCTTTAATGCTTTTCTAAAGTAGAGCAGAGAGGGGCCACCCTGAGCTCTGCAGGAATGGTATTCCACAGGGCAGGCACAGCAACAGAGAAGGCACACTTCTGGGATTTGAGAAAATAGTATTGTTAACCAAAGGGAACTGGAGCATGCTCACCCTGTCAAATATTACCAAAGAGGCAGGGATAATTGGAGAAAAGTGATCCTATAAATAGGTCTTCTTCAATACCAGGTACTGTGTGAGGGATTTTGTGGACAATCACTTAAATATGAGCCAACAGCATGCGTCAGCAGCCCAAAAAAGCCAATACAATCCTAGGCTGCATTAATAGAAGGACAGAATGAAGATCACCTGAAGAATTAGCATCACTTTACCACACTTGGAATACTGTACTCAGTTTTGGTCACCACAATATAAAAAAGATGTTGAGACACTGGAAAGAATACAGAGAAGAGCAACAAGGATGATTAGGGGGCTGGAGGCTAAAACTTATGAAGAACGTTTGCAGGAATTGGGTATGTCTAGTTTAGTGAAAAGAAGGACTAGGGGAGACGTGATAGCAGTGTTCCAATATTTGAAGAGCTCTCACAAAGAAGAGGGGGGGGTCAACCTATCCTCCAAAGCACCAGAAGGCAAGACAAGAAACAATGGATAGAAACTAATCAAGGAGAGAAGCAACCTAGAACTAAGGAGAAATTTCCTGACAGTGAGAACAGTAAACCAGTGGAACGACTTGCCTTCAGAAGTTGTGGGTGCTGTGTCACTGGAGGCTTTTAAGAAGAGACTGGAGAGCCATTTGTCTGGAATGGTATAGGGTCTCCTGCTTGAGCAGGGGGTTGGACGAGAAGATCTCCAAGGACCCTTCCAACTCTGTTATTCTATGTTAACAACAACCAGCTCCTTGAATTGCACCCAGAAACCCACTGGCTTTCTCAGTATGGTTCTCAGAACAAAGGTGTCAGATGGGTATTCCAAATCCCAGAAGCCATTCTTTGAAGGATGCCCTTACCTCCTTCTGTTAATAAAAAGCAGTTTTGGAGGCTATGGATTACATCATGGTGTCTGAGGTGAAGGCGATGGTGGTAGTAAAGTGGATTATGCTTCCCTGAGGACTGTTGTCCTCCATACAATCAACCTATTTTCCCAACTCTGTTAGAAAAACATATGGGTGAAGATTGGACTTTCTTTAACATATATGCCTTCGGTGTCTATGATTTTTAAGAGTGTGATGAAATTCTCCAGGTACAAGGAGTGTATAGCCATTTTCATGCAAAATATTTATTTTATTAGATTTATTGCACTGTTATTATTTTTATAAATAACTCAAGGTAGCAAATATATCTAATACTTCTCCTATTTTCCCTACTGTGAGGTGAGCTGGGCTGAGAGAAAGTGACTGGTCCAAGGTCACTGAGGCAGCTTTCATGGCTAAGAGTAGAATAGAATAGAATAGAATAGAATAGAATAGAATAGAATAGAATAGAATAGAATAGAATAGAATAGAATAGAATAGAATAGAATAGAATAGAATAGAATAGAATAGAATAAAGG
>QLTV01002279.1:4130544-4161489 GCA_003457575.1 Thermophis baileyi | reverse complement strand
CCAACCCCCTGCTTAGGCAGGAAACCCTACACCACTTCAGACAAATGGTTATCCAACATCTTCTTAAAAACTTCCAGTGTTGGAGCATTCACAACTTCTGGAGGCAAGCTGTTCCACTGATTAATTGTTCTAACTGTCAGGAAATTTCTCCTTAGTTCTAAGTTGCTTCTCTCCTTGATTAGTTTCCACCCATTGCTTCTTGTCCTGCCCTCAGGTGCTTTGGAGAATAGCTTGACTCCCTCTTCTTTGTGGCAGCCCCTGAGATATTGGAACACTCCTATCATGTCTCCCCTAGTCCTTCTTTTCATTAAACTAGACATATCCAGTTCCTGCAACCGTTCTTCGTATGTTTTAGCCTCCAGTCCCCTAATCATCTTTGTTGCTCTTCTCTGCACTCTTTCTAGGCAGGACTACAACTCACAGTCTCCAAATTTCTAGGCTGGTGCCTTCACCATTAGGCTTAACTGGATTTTCAGCCTTAAAATACTTATTAAATCATATCCAGTTAATGAGGGTCTACGTTAACATCCTCTAATTTATGGATTACAGATATGAGTTCCTCTAAACCACCAGTGGCAGCTACTCTGAGTTGAGAAGACAGAGTAAGCCCTTATTAAGGAACCGCAAAGACAGAATAGCAGACATTTCTCAAATCCATGTATGGATTGCAGAGACAAATCTTCATTGGAGGGGTAACAATAGAGCAATGGTTATCATCTTCTGGGGGTTTTAGTTTTAGGTAGTTGCTTATGTACAGTCTGGCCTACAACCTTGGGATTTCTTGGTAGCCTCCCATTCAAATCAACCAGACCCAACCCTGCTTAATTTTCCGTGATTAGCCAAGGTCAATTCGTTGTTGCCATCTGCTATAAAGCAGCAATATTTAATAATAGGGTGAACATTAAAGATCTATATCACCTTATATAAGATGTACCAGTTGCCTTGTCCTCAAAAAGTATCTGAGATTAATTGTGAATGAGAGAGCTAAATCTAGGGGGAAAACATCAGGTGAGTCCTCTATTCTTCTGGAAGGTCTGGAATCATTGAAGAAACTGGGAACTTACACTGTGAAAACTTAAGTCCAATTCTGCTGGCTTTGAAAATCAATGTTTTGGACATAGTCTTATTGTCCTTCAAATTATGACATTCCCAGGCTTTCCCTTTTTGAGTCCAATCCACAGCTATTCCTCTGCTTCTAACCATTTTGAATTCTAAAAGTTCAGCCACATGCTTTGGATATGGTTCTTGCTCTTCTCTTGGCATGAGAAATTGTACAGCTTGAAAATCTACCCACAATTTACTCAACTTCAACCTGGTTCCTTTATCTAAACTTATAGGTTACTGAAGCCAATTCATTAAAGTTAATAAACTTTTAAAGCAGCAATAACTTTTATTTAGGTTCATATACAAGCCTGAAAAGAAAAGTTATTTTAATGAGTACCAGAGAGATGCTGGGCCCTCACTCTTCTGAGATCTGAAGCACTTCTTCCAAATTATTCTTAAAAGTATGTACAGCATATGCATGCACGTGTGTGCAAGGGAATGACACTGTGCATATTTAATACTTAAATGTCAAAGGGAAAACAACATGGGAGGACTTTTGTCATTGTTCCTTGCTTGGATGCTTGCCATACATATGCCATATGTAATAAATGAGATGTGCTTTCACATTGATGCAACATAGCATAGCTACTTGGAAACAAATAAATAAGAGGCGGTCAGAGCACTCCTGTACCCTTCATAGTTGTGATAAATGAGGGATATCAGGAGATACAGCTTGGCCTTTCCTTTCCTCCAGAGCCATGAAAAATGCCACAGCAGCCTTCTCCTTTTCTAAATATAATTTCTTGAGCAAATTCCAGATTCTGAGAAAAAATGCTTGACACTAAATGTTGTATGTGTGCCTATTCTGGAAAGTACATGGGATGAAAGAAGTGGCAATCGTGGTAGTGAGTGAAAGGTTCTTTCTTTCTGTTTATAGTCTTGAGTTGCTCAACATCAACCATAGAACAATTTTTTGGGGGGGGGGAAATGGAACCTCTTCTGCAATTTCTGACATTTTTCACCAGGGGTCACTATGAGAGTAAAATATGTATGCAGCGAGGAGAAATGGGTTTATAAAAGTGTCCCCATCGAGGAGAAGGAAGAGATTTTCAGTGTCAGCAGCATGACAGAAAGACGGCTCATGGCACACATAGGGTCTGTTGCTTTTCTTCTTTCTTTGGCAGGAACAGTTTTATGTAAGTAAATTATCTCTTCCCCATCTTCAATTCTTCTTGTTTAATCATTTAGAAGTATGGACTTTGAGTACAGAGTAAATCAATAATGTTATGAGGAACTAATTGGTAGAGCATTGAAACTGCAATTTATTCAAGCTATCAGACACAGTAGAAATATTTGAGTGTAACTCCCCAATGCAAGGATGTGGAGAAAGGCATTTGATGGGCAGGAGTAGAAGATTAGATAACCAATATGTAAAAGTCTTGGGATAAGAATCTTGTCAGAACTGTCCTCTCTTATTAAGCCACCCAAAACATGAACTCAGTCTGAGAAACAAATGATTTCTCATTTCAGGGTTGCTGGGATTATCAGATTTTAAATTTAAAATAAGTGGAAGTGGGTTGAAAATGGAATGTTCATGCTCATCCTTTTTGCCCAGGTCAAATGGGCTTCTGCAGTAACAGAAAAACTCACAAAACCTCTGACACTGGATCCTTTGGGATCAAATCGAAGGTTCAGATAGTTCAGCATCCCATTCCAAAAGCATCCATCCAGATGCCTCTAGCAAACTCCCCAGAGAAAGCAGGCAGGCATTAGTGTATGATCTTTAGTGCATCATTTAATTATCCTTATCCAAACAAATTTAAGATAAGAAAAATCACTGCTTGTATCACAACCAGGATTGACTAACCTTTAAATCTGACCTGTGAGTCTTCATTGCTTTTGTTGGTTTTGTGTGATTCCAAGGATCTACTCAGCAACCTTGTTCTTTTCTGGAAACCCTGAAGACAACTACCAACACTTTTCAGTTTTGTTTCATCAGTCCATATGGTATAAAATATTCTAAATGGACTTTTACATTGCATAGACATCTTAAGATGCAACGGCAGAGGGTTTTTTTAATCCAATGATTACAACTTTTTACGTACAAAAGTCCATAAAAATATTAAAGATAGTGGATTTTAGTGTAAGAAAACCCAGTTAAAATGAGTCATGGAAGCAATTTATTTCCCCATGAAGGCAGTGGCAAAATTCCAATTTTTTTTTCTTCTTTGCGTTGTCTTGAATTCACTAGACACAATTAAAGGGTTTTTTTATTGAGAACTGTAATAAACATTATAGCTCTGCAAGCTTTTAAATTACTTTAGTAATATAATGCATGAGCCACAAATGCAGAATGGCAAACAAATTAATAGTTTAAAAAGGTAAAACAGAGAATCCATAAGCAATTAATCTGACAATTTATTGCTATGTGAAAATGTTAATTAATTTCTCAAGCACTGAAGAAGGAAGAGGGCTGTAGTATAGTCGCTGCTAAAATATCTCTGCAGTGGAAACTGAGTGCTAATTTTGGGCTCCTCACCATCGGAGGGATTTGAAAGGCTGCTAAAAGACTTTCAATTTGGCAAGTCACATTTATCATCATGTTCTAGCATGGTCTGTGTTAATATAAATAATTTCTAAGTGTACTGACCATTTCCAATTTCTTTGGAGAGTCATAGGTGAAGACTTGTACACCATTCTCCAGAGACCAGCATCGGTGGTGATAGAGGAGTTTGGCATCGACTATTCTTTGGAATGCTCCACAAAGACATCATCCATTCTCAATTTTTACTGGTTCCGGCAAATATCCAGTGGGTCAATAGACCTGCTTGCCTTTTCAATAACTACAAGTTCCACAAATAATGTTGGGCCAAGCCATATCAAAGGTTCAAGACCAAGCAATGAGAACTTTTTGCTGAAAATCAGAAGCATGACAACTAATGATAGCGGGATATATTATTGTGCCTTGAGCCTCACACTGTGCCAAATAATACAATCTCTCAACAAAAACCTTCTTTTTTTCTTTCTCAGTGGGTGGGACAAATGCATTGCCCTACTGTGAAACAGCTAACAAGTGTCTGCTTTGGAGAGATCAGGTTCCTTCCTGATGTAGCTGAGAACAGACAACCCTGGTAAATACTTTTTGAAACCAGCAGTTGAAATGAGGAAGGCATATCTCATGCTGTCAGCTGAGCTGCTCTATTATAACCAAACCAAAGAGGATTTGGTTTGGGGCCAAAAAAATGGTGTGTTTCTGGTTCAGCTATGGAAATACAGAATAACGGATGGGACCTCCAACCCCTTCTCAGGCAGAAACGTATACCATTTCAGGCATGGCGAAGGACACATTAAAGGAATATTAACTAAAGTAGCAATATTTTCCAATAGCAAACTTGGTTTAAGGAACAAATCAGAAGCTGTTCTCAATACTCAAAGAAGCACAAACAAAGTAAATTATCTATCTGGGTTCATGTTCTTCTGATAGGATAAATGGCTGAATGGGCTTAAATAAAATCCAGAAACGGGAGAAGGGGGGACTTGGAGAGAAGTGAAGGGAAAGACTTTCATTAGCTCTTGTCCCACAAACAGGTCAAAATAGTTAGTTAGGCCTTCTGCACTTTGGAAAGGAGAGCGGCAATAAAGCATCTCAGCTAATGCCAGAACAGGTGCCAGCCTGCTGCCACTGACATACTAATGTGATCCCAAATGCATTGAATGGCTATGAGGAGAGCTTATATGCTTGTTTGGGTTAGTTGTTTACTAATCAGAAGTGATGATGGCTGATGGTTTTAGGAAGTAACTCATGCAATAGGCATTAGCCATTGTTTAGTCTTTATCATAGCCTATCTGTTTAATTGGCTCTTGAATAAGAACAGATCTGATCTCCACATCCCAAGGGTCTGATACTCTTTATAGTTGGTAACCACTGTGAAGTTGACAGGACTGAATTTGGGCAGATTTTTCACTGACTGAATCAAAGCAGGAGTCTTGTAAAATGGATTTGAAGTTTAGCCCTTTCCAACACTTCATTAATATTTCAGAGTTTTATATCAAAGTGGGCAATGGCTTAATTTGTGCAAATTGAAGTGTATTTTATTTTAGTTTATTTTGTTAGATTTATCTCCTTGGACAAAGCTGCTTACATAGCAGTCATTCCTCCTATTTCAATTTCCTAAGAATTTGATTTATCTGAAAGAGAGTGACTGACCCAAGGGAGCTCCCATGCTAGGGGTGAATTAGGAACCTGGGCCTCCCCAGTTCTAGATCAACACCTTAGCCACACTGATTGATTGAATAAACCACAATGGCTTGGGATCACAAACCCACTAAGCCATAAATTAGGGTTTATGAACTTCAGCTGCCATTACATAACATAGTAAACCAAAGAAACAGTGCTACTGGCTTAAGAGAATGTGAATTTTTCATAGGTGCTGTAAAAAAAATATCAAACAATCTCTTCCCAGACTTTCCGAATGAAGAAAATTTCAAGATGCTGAAGTGAAAGAGACTGAATTGTTTGTGACTACCAGCTCTAACTTCCATCCAGATTGAATCAGAGCTGCCAACGACAATGCCTTGGAGTGAATATTGTAGCAATGTATTCACAAGGCTATTCTAGAATTCTCATTTTACTATTTCTCTTCCAGCAGCAAGTACACTAAAAGAGCTTTACTGGAGTTGGTAGGAACAGAGAGGGAGTTTGGCTTGGACACATTTAGATGTTCAACTGCTTTTGCCTCTGTCATTACATATCCCATGGCCTGATCATGCTGTGATGAAATGGCAGCTTACAAAGTCATGTGACTTGTTGGCTAGGTGCTTCCTTATAAGGGAGGCAAGGCATAAAGCTAAGAGAAATTGAAAAGTGGAGAGGAATTGTTCTAGGAAAGGAAGGTGATAGTAGCCCAGGTGGAAAAGTAAACTATTATTCTATAAATAAGAATGAATTTCTGTATCTTTAAACAGAGACCAGTTTTATCCTATTTAAACAATGTTATTCTTAAACAACATTCTAACGGTTTATAAACAATTGGTCGCCTAAGTAAAATTAGAAAGAGAATATACTACACCCTCTCCACCCCACTTGTACTCCACAGTACAAGTCATGGGCATCCACATATTTTTGCTGCTACCATCACAATAATAAATGTAACATTGCACCATTGCACTGCAAGCTCTGCCTCTTTTGCATGTGATATTGTAATGCCAATCCTAAAGGGTCAGAGCTTGTATTGTGATGACACAATGCTGCTTTTGTCAGATTGACCTGTTTATTGCACACGCACACAGAGAGTGCTATCAGGAAGATGGCTGATAAGGGAGAAGAACAGAACAGGAAACTGGATTTATATGAACAGAAGTCGTGTAATTTCCTATTGTTTAAAATCATATTGCCATCATTCCAAAATGATAAGTGTATGGTCCTTCTACTGGTGTTATCATTTGTTAACTGCCTGAGACTTTATTATGTGAAGGAGAACCTTTTGCATAAGCCCACCTAATCAGCTGCACATACAGGATGGTGCCTGTTTTGGAGCTGGATGAAGAATCACCAGGAAAAACTAGAGTATTCCCTAGACCAGGGGTGTCAAACTCAAGGCCCACGGGCCGAATCCGGCCTGCAGGATGCTTAAATCTGGCCCATGGGGCCAGCCTGCAAATAGCAAAGTACCGGCCCACGGTACCTCTGGCAGCCAAAACGGGGCACGGTGGGCACGCACAGCCCCCCGTCAGAGGTGGGTTCCTACCGGTTCTAACCGGTTCTTTAGAACCGTTAGTAAACCGGTGATGACATCACAGAACCGGTTCTTTCGCCGGTCTCCGTGGGCGCCACCATCTTGGATTTTGCATGCGCAGAGGCTATTTTTTGATTGCTGCGGGTGTGCGCACCCACAGCACAACTCTGAGCGAACCGGCAGCAACAGGATCCACAACCCACCCCTGCCCCCCTTGCCTCGTTTTGGCCGACAAAGTGCTGCAGGAAGCTGCCCAGGCCAGAAATGGGGCATGGGAGGCTGCGTGTGACCCCCCGCACCCCGTTTTGGCTGGCTGGATGCTGCAGGAGGCATCCATCCCATCTCCCCCCCGGCCAGCCCTCGGAGAAGAACTATAATGCTGATCCGGCCCTGGAAGAAATCCAGTTTGACACCCCTGCCCTAGACTGAGTAACTGAAACAACATCCTGGAAGAAGGTAATGGCAACTCACTTCTGTACTGCAGTCAAAATACCCCACAGGATGTATTCATGAGTCAAGTTCAACTCAAGGAAGCTAGACCTCTTTCATAATCATCTAGAGAAGATTTGAAAGTTTTGGTGTAATGGTTCAAGCACCAGGCTAGAAACTGGGAAACCAGGAGTTTGAGTGCTACCTCTGATATGAAACCAGTTGGATGACTTTGGACCCGTTCCTCTCTCTTAGCTCCAAGAAGAAGGCAATGGCAACCTACTTTTGAAAAAACGCAGGGACTAGTTCAGGCAGTCCCCAGGAGTCAACACACACTCAAAGGCATCCCACAAAAAAGGGGGATGAGGTTTAGGCTGCAGTTGGGAAGGAAGCTTTAGTTCAGACTGAATTGAAGCATGCAACTTCCAGAATTAATTAATTAATGAAGTTTTAATGTATATTGCACGATCTACGCACACCCCAGTGCTAACCTAAAGGAATCTTGCCCTGCAAAAAATAAGAGGGGAGGGGAATTCCAATGGTTGCCTTTAGAGCAAGGATATCCCGGAAAGTCGTTTCTACAACATGGGGCCCTGAAAGACAAATCTCATCTAAATTTGAATTGAGCTGAATTTAACTTTTTCTACTTTAATGTCTAAGCAAGCAAGAATATTTTAATTTAGCACAAAAAATAAAGTGGTTTGGCACCAGTTGTGTCTTCTTGAGACATTTATACCAAAATCAGAGAGAAGAGGGGATTTTTGTTTGTTTGTTAGTTTGTTTTTGCAAATGCACACTGAATTTCATCTACATGGTACTTAACTCTTCCACCTCTCTCCAATTGCCTCTATCCGTTTCATCAGATCTGGCAGAAGGGGCATGCTCCAGATCCTGTTGATTAAAGAGTGTCACCAGATGGGACCCGGGAAATGGGCCTCCTCTGCAGCTGTGCCTGCCCTTTGGAACATCATTCCTCCTGAGATTAGATTGGTCCCAACCCAGTTGGCCTTTTGCTCTTGAGTTATACAAATTTATGGTTAGTTGGTTTATCCTTGGCAGACATTTTTCTTTTACTTTTTGATGTGTTTTATCTATTGTGTTTTGTTATTGTATTGAAGTTTTTATGGCGTTAGCCACTCAGTCATTTTATGTGAGATAGGGAGCCATATAAATTTTTTAAATTTACAGCTCAGGGAACAGCTTCCTCTGAAAACGCACATTAACACACATGAAAAATATTGTAGGCCTTGATACTATCCTGTAACCACTAGATGGCTCCCGGACTTTTGGATATTAAAAAAAATAACCTTGTATGACAATACATTTTATTAAGAGGAGTAAGCTTTTGTGAGATGCAACTAGCTTTGTCAGATGATGAATGCATATATATTATGGATATAGCAACTCTGATCAAGTGAAGTCTGGAGGCATATTTTTTTCATTTAGAAACAAAGATGAAAAATTAATTTCTTGGGGAGGGGGTCCTTGGTGCTCTCTGAGCTTGCTTGTTTTCTTGCAGACGTTTCTTTACCCAAACTGGGTAACATCATAGGTGCTAATGGTTGATTTAATTAATTTCTGTAGCAGAAAAGCATATTGTTAATTAGCTTTCCAAGCTGATCACAGCCTTTAAGAACATAGAGTATCACAAGTAGCTAAGCCTATCTGTGAGGTCCTTGGTTCAAGTAGAGAAAGCCTCTCTAATGAAACTTCATTCTCCCCTCTGCCATTTTAGCACACTTTAAAAAATAATAATATTCTGATTCCACCATACACAGATACTGAATTGATTGCTGAGATAGGGTGTAGAAGGAGTTTGAAGAGCAGTACACTTGCATATTAGTTCTGTTCTTGTTTAGAAGCCACTAGCACCATCATAATTAGCCAAACAAAGCTTTAGTAGGTATAATTGATTAAGGAAATACCTTATTCTGCCTGTATCTGTTCTAGGGTCCTTTGTAGCTGCTCCCCTGATATTTCAGATTTGCGCCTTGTGAATCTCCATTGATCAGCTTCAGTTGATCACCACCAACTGGGTTGGGACCAGTTCCTCTGCCGTGGTGGTGCAGTGGTTAGAATGCAATATTGCAGAAAAACTCTACCCACAGCCTGGAGTTCGATCCTGCATGAGGTTGACTCAATCTTCCATCCTTCCTAAGTCGATAAAATGGGGACCCAGATTGTTGGGGGAAATATACTGACACTGTAAATGGCCCAGAGAGTGCTATAAAGTATTATGAAGTAGTATATAAGTCTAAGTACTACCGGTATTGCTATTGCTATTCTGGCAAAGAAATCTAAAGTCCCTCTAAATATTTATTTCCTGCCCAAAATGGTGTGATTATTTGATTGCCAAATTTCCCAATTTATAATTTTCTAAATATGTTGCAATCCTCACCAACCTCCATCAGTATATCTTGTTAGGCATGATGGACAGTTTAGTTGAGTGACCATAAATCCCTTGCTTTCAAGTTTGTCAAAAGCCTAAGAATATTGCATGGTGAATACGACTGCTTCTATGTCTGTCTGTCTGCCTGCCTGCCTGCCTGCCTGCCTGTCTATATCTATCTCTTATCTATCTATCTATCTATCTATCTATCTATCTATCTATCTATCTATCTATCTATCTATCTATCTATCTATCTATCTATCTATCTATCTATCTATCTATCTATCTATCTATCATCTATCTATTATCTATCTATCTATCTATCTATCTATCTATCTATCATCTATCTATTATCTATCTATCTATCTATCTATCTATCTATCTATCTATCTATCTATCTATCTATCTATCTATCCTATTAAATTCATATACTGCCCATCTAACTGTTTGGGGTAATTCTAGGTAGCTAATCCTTCTCTCCTGCTCCCATAAATTAGAATAAATGGTTGAATAAAGAAATAGTATGAAAAGGTTGTAGCAAAAAGCAGTGTTGAGTAATGCTGGGACCTGATGTAAGGAGGCCTGGTGTTCACACTTTTCTGGCTCATAAAAACTCTGCAGCTAGGCTTCTCTGATTTCAGATGAAGGGACAAGAGAGAATGGGAGCTGATTGCCTTTTTTTTTAAAAAAAGGTCTCTGGGTCCCTTTTTAGGAAGTACTATGGCAAGCAACAAGGACAATAAGAAGAAAAATTGGAACCTTAGGCCACAGAGCATTTATTTATGAGAAATGTCCCAACCCGACCCCTTGGAGATAGCTGAAATTGCTTCTTCTTGCGAGAAGGTATCATCCCTGAAATCCAATCCGTTTTCATAAACTAAAGTCAAAGCGCCAAATATTACTGTATATCAAGCTTGTTGCCCACAGCCAACTTTGTTCCATAAAATAGGAGTAGGATGTGCTCCACATATAGAGACCATGCAGGTCCTGAAGAGATTTTTTTGTACCTCAGAAAGGGAGAATCAGCAATAGACTGCCCAGCATGAAGACCCAGTTTTGGGGGGGAAGTACCATCTTTAGCTCACTCCCACAAATTAGTTCTTAATTGTATATATTGTGAATCTTCTTTCAATGACATGTTTCATCCACTCTTCCAGAGTAAACCAGGAACCCACTAGGAAGAGTTGTTAGCAAGCAGTGTCTTATTTCTCAATCCCACAAGATAACAAATACGTGGCAGGAACATCATTTCTCCCAACCAGAAACTCTACTAGGAACTTTCAGGAATCCATCAAAAAATAATTCATGATGAGTTGTACTCAAAAAAAACACGTTAAGCATGTTCATGATTTGTGAACCTCAGTTGCTTAATTCTTGCAATGCATTCAGCCACATGTAATTTAGCATAAGAGGAACCCACCCAAAATTGGTTTTCGGTGGATTCGGGTTTGAATTTTTTACCAACTTGAAGCAGTTGGAGAAATCATTGGATTCATTTCCTGTCTCTGAATTAAGCACATCATAAGCTGATGTTTGTTATCACTAAGATCTTAATAGTTTAAAAAGAGTTGGTGCTCCATGCAAAAGGCCTGCTTCCAAAGACATAATATTTTAATAAAGGAACTACTTCATCTCTGTGCTAAGTATCATGCCCAGCTCTGCTTAAACTAATCAGATGACAGATCCAAAAGCACAATAATGTATGGTGAATGCTGGCAAAGAAGCCACCTCTTTAAATCATTCGTTTTAAATTGTATTTAAAGTTTAAATCATCCATTTTGGGCTTCGAAAATGTTACTTCGCTATTAATGAGATTTATTTTTCTGCAAGAAGGGCCTACAGAATTCTACAAAATTCTTATTCAAACACGCATCTGAGAAGACAACCCCAAATGTAACATTGGCAGATTAAATCTAAGCAATTTCCTGGGTACATGGATTTGATCTGTTTGAAATTTATATCTTGAAATGTTTGTGACCCATAAACTAACCATATAAACATCAACTTTTATGTTGAATAACACAGGTCTACAATGCTTCATTTGTAATATAATCCTTTTTTAAACTTAGGTAATGAGTTTTATTCCAGCATTCTCTCTTTCAGCATATTCAAGCCAGTTTTCTCATTATTTCTTGCTTGTTGTTTTTTAATATCAGTTACCTATAGGAGTCATGTTGAACCTGCTTATGCCTTAAGTATCATTTTAATAAATACTTTTTAAATTTATGCACACCTCCATGTTTTTAATTATCAGCATGCATTCTCAGTTGTTCTTCGCTAGGCTTTTCCTAACACAGCAGTTTCTATTACTTTGGGCTAAAATCACTTAGCAAATTTACCATAAGCTTCCAAACAATTCTAGTAAAACTATTTTCCATCACAATATCCAATGCCATAAAAAATTGAGGGTTCTTACTTCTGTATCTAGATGCTCTTGATAAGCAATTTTATGGAGGAACTGGTGTTGCTGTGAGTACATCATCATTTTTATGCAGCAAACTAAAATAGGAATGAATGCATTTACATTCAACCAATACATTAAATGTAGCAGTGCTCAAAGTTTAACAAAAGAATCACTTGACAAGTAGAATGGAATCAGAGGAAGCTTTGGGTGTCATTCATAAAGATGTATCTTCAGTTATACAAACAAAAAAAACCTGTTCTTATAACTGACAAGTGGTGGTAAAAGACCATCCGAGGAAACAAAAAAAATGGGGATAATAATGTGATATTAAGCTGTTACAGCACGATAATAAGCACTCTCCTTAATGTTGTCTCAGTGACATCAGTGTAACGTAGTGTCAGACTCAAACCCAAAGGTGAGACAGTGAGATCTACAGTATTTGAGTCCAATCCTTTATTTGCTTACACCTAACAGACAGAATCTTGCCAAGCTATAGCTATAACCTTCTAACCTACTAGGTATATCCTGAGAGATTGTAGGGTATGGCTACCCTGAACCTCTTTGCCTGTCCCTCCTCCAGCTTGGGACTGTACAGTTTCTTGATCCGGGTCTCCTTCTGAGAAAGTTCTGAGTTGGCAAAATCCTCCCCCTCTGCTGCTGCAGGTGCACATTCCATCACACTTAAGATACGCTTCTCATTGGCTAGATCATGCCCAACATTTGCAGGATGATGATGAAGCTTGTTATTTACATATAGAATAAATTCACATTCCAGCAACAAAAAGGTTTGAAATATTAGCAAAGTAACCCATGTCGGTTACTTTATATTTCAGACGACTTCTTTGTTGCTGGAATGAATCCATGTGGGTTATTGCCTCATTTTTCAGATATGGTCCCTGGTCCAGGATGGTCAACACTGAAATGTAACAAGACTTACAAAAACTTTTTGCTGACTTGTAGGAAAGTTGAAATGGGACAACCACATCCTGATTTAAAAAACAAAACAAAAAAACCTGGGTATTTCCCTGCTATGTAGCCTGCTTTTAATTCATTTATTTTCTTGGTGCAAAGTATTAGCAACATCAACCATACTACCATTTACCACTTAAAGGCAAATGTAGAGATTACATGATGAGGACACTACAGTCCCATAGTAACAAGCCCCAAGCAACAGGGAAGTCTTCTGAAGGACAGAGTAAGATGTCACTGAAACCTAGAGCATTTGAGGCCACATTTTCTTTCTTTAAAAAAACAACAACCAGAATAGGAGATAGCTCAACCCCAAAAAACATTGATCCTCTCTGTTTACCCAAACACATCAGCAGTAACGTCTAATCCCACAAACTTTCTATTTGAAACATTCTGCCTTGTCTTTGCACCTGCAACATCAATCAAAAGGTTTGAGGTGAAGCAAAAGATGGTGTGATAGCTCCAGGCAACAAAACCACTTGCAGAGGTGAGATATGTAGATATATGGCTATTTAAAACCAAAGCAGGAAGGATGACAGATCACTGAACCTCCGTACTGTAATGGAACATGTACCATGGTAACCACTGCTCAAAACAAACTGTTATACATGGAAATATCAAGCCACATCCTGTTGTGCACTACAAGCCCTTCTTTCCCCTTTTCATACAGCAAGAATGACAGATTGACTACCAGTGTGAAAGCGTTTCATATTGTAATACGAAAATAATTTACCCAGGGAAAATAAATTATCATTCCTCTCCTGCCAGAAAATAAAAGATGATTTACTGAGTTAGGGGTTTTTTTTTTCATGTCAGTTGAGCTGAGGCGTTGTAAGGGCGTCCATTTTAGCATCACCATCTAGCCTACAACTTCTTGACCACCTATGCTTTTCAGAACGACCACACCTAAAATGTCTGTCTTTTACAAAAAAAACCCCTAACTGATGAGGCCTCCCAGACATCACTTGGATTTCTCATTTTACAGTATATAATTTTATTATGGTAAAATAATGTAACATAAATAAATACAATGATATCACTGATGGGTGAGGAGGAGGAGGAGGAGGAGGAGGAGGAGGAGGAGGAAATGCAAGAAAGGACCTGGGAAATTATGTTAGAAGCAAACCATGTTGTTCAAAAAATTGTCTTCCTTGTCTCTTTGTTGATAAAAGTATTCACATATTGCTATTTCACAGACAAATATTTCATATTTATGGCAATGGGCATTGTGAGGGGTCAGAAGACACAAATCAGCCAGCCAAAGTCTAGGAGGGTTGCAGAGGGCTATTGTAAAACCTTGACATTACTAGGAAGTGTGTGTATGTTGTTAAATTTTTTCTGGCTTGAGAAGCCAGGGGTCTTGGGCACCCTTAACCACCACTCCAATGGCCCAAAACTGCAATGCTGAAATTTCACTATTTTGCCACCTAATATTAGCCATGTGATGTCAGGATGCATTATGTGAAACACATGCTTTTACCCACTTTATTATAAGGAAGTAAACGTTAGATATATCAAGAGAAAGAATGTAACTTGAATGCAGTAGGAATGGGAGGGAGGGAAGGGTGAACTGTAGGTGGGTTTTTTTTTTTTAAACAAAGAAATAATACAGTCAAGAATAAATAGATGCTGAAAGAATGTGGATTGAATACAAAAATGAGTGATCCAGATGAAAGAAGAATATTGAGGTGCCTCAGTTTTAAAGGCAGATGAATTAGGACTGAATCGCACAGAGATCATGCCATTTGCATGAATTTTAAAAAGGAAGAAGTATAAGGAATGGTGTTATTGCTGTTTTCTTTTAATTTCCTTTTAATTACTATTTCTTACTCCATTTGTACAGCTGCACAGTTCCTTTCTCAGAAAGAGTATAGGGTGTATACATGTGCTTGTATATGTATGTATACGTTTCGAGCAAATATCAAATATAAGGTTCCTCCTGCTGCTCCCTTGATCCCTTGAGATGTAGGTCAGTCACCCTCCTCAGAGCTATGCCATGTTTTTGGAAAAGAAGAGGATCCTAACTGTGTGTGTGTGTGTGTGTGTGTGTGTGTGTGGTTGTATCTGTGTGTGTGTGTGTGTGTGTGTGTGTGTGTGTGTGTATGAGAGAGAGAGAGAGACAGACAGACAGACAGACAGACAGACAGACAGACAGACAGACAGACAGAGATCAGATTGTTCTATTTCCAGAATTAATATCTTGCTCTAAGTAATAGCAATATCTCACTGCACATGTAGCTCACCATATATCACACTACAGTATGAACCAATCAAGATCAAAGGGATGTCTCCTCTTGAATGCTGTTTCATGTGCAGTAAAATATGAAGAAGTCCTACTTGGGGCCTCCTCACTCATAGCATTATGAACCAAATATGCCTAGTTCTTAAAACTTCCTAGAGAAAAACACTCCAGAGCTGCAAGCTATTTCTCCTGAGAAAGCTTCGTACTTGTTTTGGTTGTTTGGGGCAGGATGTAGCTCAAGGTACTACGGTAGTTAAATGAGGTAGTTTTGAGAGAGAAGGAAAAAAAGAAGGAGAAGGAGAGACAGACAGACAGACAGACAGACAGACAGACAGACAGACAGACAGACAAAGAAAGAGACAACTGCAGCAGATATCAGACATGTTTACTTTTGTCAAAATATTGAAATGATGTTGCCCTGTTGCAATGCAAGCTGCACCTGTTTCATATCTATGTGCAACATCACAACACATGTACAAAAGAGTCAGTGCTTATAGAGGTATGCTGCTGCTTATACCACAAGCTCCTTCCTGCAGACACCTCCAGCTACAACAACAATAGCAACAACAAAGTTTATATACCTGATCACCTGAACTGCAGGAAAAAGATCTGGGTTACCAGATTTTATCTATATATAATTACAGAGACAGGCTTCATGTTCATTCCCATCTAATTGCCTTTGGTTTTATAACACTTTAATGCCAAAATTTATTGAAAAGTATTAGATAAGTATTTCACTAAAAACTAGGGCATCTTTGATCAGTTAAAACGGTAAAACCCTTCAACATCCCCCTCCACTTCTTTAAATGATATTTATCTTAGAAGAATTAGTTTGCAAGATTTGGTCATTTTAAATTTGATACCTCTGGATTTATGAATGAAACACATGAAACTCAGTCAAAAGTTTCTGTTAGGAATGATTTTACTAAAAACAGGTAAAGAAATCAAGATTACTGACATGGGCAAAAGTCAACATTAAGCATTTTAAAGACTATTGATTTCAGTTATGAGAATTTTAAAAGGTCAAGATGCTTCTATGTTTTGCACTTCAATCTCACCCCATCACATTCAGTAGATTTTGCATGCATCAGATTGTGTGACATCTCTATAATTCTATGGCACCTCCCTGGGGAAATGACTCTCACTCAATTCAATGGAGGCCATGTTCTGTGGTGACAGGTTCATGTTCAGTGTAAAGCTGCAATTCTATGCATATTTCCTTCCAAGTAAACATGGTTAAAATAAAATAAAAACACAGAGAGACATGAAAATGCTATGAATGTTCCTATAGAGACAGTAACAAGAACAATAAGATAAAGTTGGGAACAACCAAACATTTTTTATTTATTTTAAAAAAAGAATCAGAATGCCACTTCAGACTCTTAAAGGCAAGAATCATTCTTCTTCTCTCTCCAGTTTTCATTCAACTCAGACATGATGTTCCCAGGTAAAAGGCTTCTGTTGTATCAACTGCCACAGGACTGAAAAAAGGAAACAAGGGCAACTAATTAATCCTGGATTAAATACCTTATCTTATCTTTTTTATTATCGCCACGATATAAAAATATGTTGAGACTCTAGAAAGGAGTGCAGAGAAGAGCAACAAAGATGATTTGGGGATTGGAGGATAAAACATAGGAAGAACGGTTACAGGAATTGTGTATGTCTAGTTTAAAGAAAAGAAGAACTAGGGGTGACATGATAGCAGAGCTCCAATATCTAAGGGGCTGCCACAAGGAAGAGGAGGGGTCAACCTATTCTCCAAAGCACCTGAAGACAGGACAAGAAGCAATGGATGGAAACTAAGCAAGGAGAAGACTAATCTAGTACTAAGAAGAAATTTCCTGACAGTTAGAACAATTAATCAGTGGAACAACTTGCCTCCAGAAGTTGTGGGTGCTCCAACACCGGAGGTTTTTAAGAAGAGATTGGATAACCGTTTGTCTGAAATAGTATAGGGTTTAAGCAGGGGGTTGAACTAGAAGACCTCCAAGAATTCCCATAGTGCAGTGGTTCTCAACCTTTTTAATGCCGCGACCCCCCACGACCCCCTCCCCGCTGCCGTGACCCCCTCCCTGCCCCCTCCCCATGCGCGATGAAGTGACAAAGGGGGCGTGGCACCAGGGGTGAAATGCTCCCAGGCAGGGGTGAAATGCTACCGGTCCGCTCTTACCTGTCGGTCGCCGTAGAGCCGGTCGCTAAGGAAGCGGGAGACTTCGCCCACCCACCCAGACGCCGCCATTTGAGTTCTTTTACCCTCTGCGCATGCACAAAGCATTCTGCGCATGCGCAGAGGGTAAAAGAACTCAAATGGTGGCGTCTGGGCGGGTGGGCAAAGTCTCCCGCTTCCGTGGCTACCGGCTGTCCGACGACCCGCAGGCACGGCCGAACTGGGAGCATTTCCAAGATGGCGGGCTAGCGTGCGGGGCGACCCCTGTGAAAAGGTCATTCAACCCCCAAAGGGGTCACGACCCACAGGTTGAGAACCGCTGCCATAGTGAAAGGGAAAATGTTGGAAGAAACTGGACAATCTGCCTTTTTCTTGCATGATGAGTCCTCTGCTCCAATTCAGTTCCAACTTCTAGCAGATCTTGGATAGTTGATTCCATAAATTTGTTTAAGCTAGAAGAACTTTACTTTTCAATATCCGTTCTGAACATGGTTTAGATTATGATAGCATATATTTTGGGTTTACTTTCCAGAGCTACTTATGCAATCTTGTATATCAGTGATACACAAAGATACCTGTTAGGAATATCTTATGCCTATAGGGAACCATATCCAGAATCTTGTGGAACCAATTGATTATGACTATCATAAATAACAATTCATTTCAGAAATGTTAGAGTAGAACCCTGATAATACTCCCTGCATCCAATGAAATGGACTGGGAGCCATAACATGTTAAGTAATAATAAATTGGATAGATTTGAAGAGCCAGTTTGATGTAGTGGTTAAGGCATCAGGCTAGAAACTGGGAGATGGCGAGGAGGCAAGGGCAAACCACTTCTGCAAATCTTTGCCATGGAAGGTATTAGTCCAAGCAGTCACCAGGACTTGACAGAACAACAGCCAAAGTTCTGAAGATGTCCAAAAGCCTGCCTAAACAGACAATGACTATGGTGAAATAAATTTTCCCTCTTTGTGCTAGTCATCCAAGATTTGGGTTCTTTATGGATGCTATTGTCCAGATTGCCATGAGGGAATTGGGTCGTGTATCCATTGTCTTACCTAGATTAGTCTAATTAAGGGCTTTTCCTCCCATCCCTTTCACCTAACCGTGTTAGAAGCTCACACAGCAGCTTTGGTTTTTCTGCCGTGTCCCCATGATTTGCCTTCATCTCCTCCCCAGTACACATGAGTAAGGCAAACACCCCTCTTAACCTCCATCCAAAGTCAGGTTGTCCTCCATCACCAGGGAGGAAAATCAAGCGACTGACAATAATTGGGAACTGAGGCAGAATTGAGATTGGCAATCATGTTCTGCTTCAAGAGTGGGTGAGGAACATTTTAACTCAGTTGCAGGGAAAGATTGTAGGAGTCTACAAATAATTTAATTTAATTTAATTTATTTGTCAAGCATATATGATTACAAGCAAAGTATAGACAAAGTATAAACATGATTGTATATATATATAATAGTACAAGCATGATTATGAGTACAAGAAGTATGAATATATGGGTACATTAGGACAGGGACGGTAGGCACGATTGTGCACTTATGCACGCCCCTTACAGACCTCTTAGGAATGGGGTGAGGTCGATGGTAGATAATCTAAGGTTAAAGTTTTTGGGGTTTGGGGAAGAAACAACTGGGTCAGGTAATGTATTCCAGGCATTGACCACTCTGTTGTTGAAGTCGAATTTTTTGCTATCAAGTTTGGATCTGTTTACATTAAGTTTGTATCTATTGTGAGCTCGTGTATTGTTGCGGCTGAAGCTGAAGTAGTCATTAACAGGTAGGACATTGTGGCAGATAATTTTGTGAGCTACACTTAGGTCAGATTGAAGGCGTGGGGATATCGTTAAGGACAGGATAACACATACAATGCATTTTTCTCAAGAATTGGATAAACCTGGATATACAGAACACACATGGCATATTACCTTTTTTCTTATTTTCAAATGCATTATAAATGCCCCATACAAGGCACTCTTGAAAATGAGAAGAATATACACCAGTTTTCCAAGATTGGCTTGTCTGAGATATGATTCTAAATGTGAAGGAAAAATAAGGAAAAATAACAATATAAGAATTGTATAATTTCTATAATTGTATAATATATACAATTGGTGAAGCTAGACAGTGTATCCTCCTTCTGGTGGACTGCTTTTCTCTTCCTCTCTTCTCCAGCACATTTCTTGAATACATGATTTCAAGAGGCAAACTATAAAGCATGCAGAAATATTTTGAGCTATGGCACCACATCTCTGCAATATGTTTAAATGCTTAGTCATGGAATATTACCTTCTTTTTTTTTTTTTAAGAGAGAGAGAGAGAGAGAGAGAGAAACTCTTTGAGAAAGATATTCTGGGAGCAGAAGCTACAGGGAAGGACAAAATCTTTCCTTCTCCCAGGTTTTTTTGAGGAGGGGGTGAATTGTTTTGTTTTGCTTTTACTGAATTGACAGCCTGTCATCTCGCTCTTGTCCCCATCTTTCCAAACTTCAACCCTATATTTGTCTTGTGCAAACCCACACCTGGAGCCAGGAGGAGGAAAAGTGATTGCATATCTGGTCTAATGGACACTCTCTTTGCTTCCATTTTAAAATGTCAGAGAATTTGCTTGGTTTTTTTTTTCTTTTTACAAACTGTTTAAAAGAAATAAACCATTGCTGATGCTTCTCCTATCATCATCCCAAATAGTAGTCATTTGTATTCCATCTGCCCAAGACTCCAACTAAGTCAAAATAGCTTTTAAAAAATGTAGACATGTTGCTGTGTTTTAAGGTAGGATTTTGTTTTTCCTGAAGACAGGGGAAATCCTTAGTGATACTGAAATCAAATCTACATACAAATGTCCCTCCCTTTTGGGTTAAATTTCACAGATATATTCAAATCATTTGCAAAAATTAAATGTATCTGTCAGGAACGTAACATGTTGAATTTTGCCACACTTAATTCAAAGCTCATTTACTTAATTCAAAGCTCCAGGGGTCCTGGAGAAAGTTAAAGTTTCAATATAATATACATTTGGAATCAACAGACTGAACTTGACTTACCATTTGTGGGTGTCTGGCTATCACATTCTAAAAACAGAAGGAGGAAAATTCTCATTAGCTATATTTCATCATCATCGTCATCATTTCTACTACAACTAATAAATCCTACACAAAGAAGAAAAAATAAAAAAGAGAGTAAACTTGTGCTCAAGATTAACAGAAATATATAATTTCTAAAGTGTGTGTGTGTTCTATAAATTCTATCAATTTAATATTAGATAGATACATTCGAAGATTTAAAGGCAATGTTTCTAAAGCAAGGCTCAAAAATCACTCCTTAAAGACACTGTTCTGATTGGCCTTAGAGGCTACATGTAAATATTTTTAAGAGATAATAAAAATGGAAAAATAGTAAAAGAATTTTGCTAGGTTCTGACATTTTGCCTGGGTCATGGCTGTATCAGAAACTCTTAGACATAGATCAGAAAATTATCAAAGTTTGCAAATGGACAGATACAACTGAGAGAGAGAGAGAAAGTAATAGTTGATTATGAGAGAATGAATCAGTACAAAAAAGATTTAGTGTAAGCTATCACATTTGCTTAGGAATTGAACATGAAAATGTTTTCTAATATTTGTAATTTTGTTCAGCAAAATGTATTTTAAAATGCTCACAAGGACAGCGTATGGACAATTCTAGCGAAGTGCAGAAAAGCCCTAGAAAGTACAAATTGATCTTCCTTTCACCCACCTTCTCCAGTTATGGAAGCTTCGTAACTTGTGCTTTCAGAAGAATTGTAGAAATCGACTTTGCACTTGAAATTATTTTTTGAATTCTGCCACTGGTTCGCAGTGATTCTTAAACGGCTGATCAGTGAATATTTCTTATTTTCATATTTGGGCTCCTCTGTCTTTATTCCCTCTGCTATAAGCTTGTTATTTAGGGACCATGTAAGAATCACGTGATCTGGATAGAAATCAGTGGCCAAACACACAATTGTAGCTTTCTGCTTTTTTTCCAATTCTCTTTTGGATGGAGAAAATACGGTCACAGTTGGGGGTGTGAGAATGTGTCCCTTTTCTGGAAGATAAAGCAACATATAATGAAAAAGATGGCAAGCCTCCTCAAGCTATGGTTGACCTACATATGCCAGCTTGCCAATTGCATCATGAAGTAATATTGCTGGCTCCATCTTATTTAAGCACAGGCCGTTTCAGTGGAATGAGCTTATTCAGATGCAGTCATTAACTGTTGAGAATCAAGAAAGAGTGGCTAAATACCATACATGCACCTACAAATCAATCTTGCAGTGATGGCATGAGTTCTGTGGAGAATCAGCAGAAAAGTGAGATGGGGAGGAATTCAAGTATTGTCTCTGTTTCACCTGCAGCCCCAACCACACAAGCATTACTCAAGCCTTGGTATTCAAACCTATACTCAGAGAATGGTAGAACTTCATGTTTGCTTGTTTGCTATGTTTGTTTGTTTGTCTATTTATTTATTTATTTATTTATTTATTTATTTATTTATTTATTTATTTATTTATTTTGAGCCAGTCCTGGCAACTACCTGAACAAGTCCCTGCAATTTTCTTGGCAAGTTTTCAGAAGTAGTATGTCATTGGCTCCTTCCCAGGGCTGAAAGAGAATGGCTGGCCCATGGTCACCCAGCTGGCTTCATGCCTAAGCTAGGGCTAGAACTCAGGGTATCCCACTTTCTAACCTGATGCCTTAACTATTACACCAGACCTGGCCTTCTCTGAGTTTATATGCCACCCTTCAAAATGGGGTTTTCCCACAGAGACAGGAATGGCCTTAGTTTTTATAGTTAAGGCAGTTCAATCTGTGGAAGTATCCACGCTGTCTATCAAGATTCTCATTCATCCACTAAATGGCAGAAACTGTGGGATAGAAATGTTAAATTGACTATGTCAACTTTATATAAAGAGAATTTGTATAAAATGTTCTATAGATGGCATTTTGCACCAACAAGACTGGCAAAAATGTATAAAGATAGATCCGCTAAATGTTGGAAGTGCAATCAAACACCTGGTTCATATTACCATATGTGGTGGACATGCCCAAAAGCTAAAAAATAATTGGACAAAAATACATACATGGTTGTAAAAAATGATAAAGCAACACAGACGTGAAACCAGAGACATTCTTGTTGGGCATTGTACCAGAAAAATATGATAAAAGGAAAAGATATCTTTTACATGTACTAACTGCAGCCAGAATTGTATTTGCACAACAATGGAAGAACGATGAGATCACGACAGATGAGAGTGTAATTAAGAAAATATTAGAATGTGCAGAAATGGATAGACTAATGCTTACTATTAACGACAAAGAAGAAACTGAATATTTTTTGATATCGGACCTATTTTACCAATGGTTAGACAATAGAAACAGAAGTTAGAAATGTGGGGACATAAAAAGGATAAACGTTAAAACAGAGATTTGTTAAAGTAGATAAGGTAAATATTATTGCTATTATAGTATTAATGTTATTGGGATGAATACTATTGTAAACATTTTGATTATGATTGCCTAAAAACAATTGTACCCAAACAACACACTGTTTGATGGAAATTGAATTTTTATATGTTATATAAATAAAATAAATAAAACATGAAAAAAAAAGATTCTCATTCATCCAAGTCATATTTGTCCCAAAGATGTTTTCTCAAAAGACAACTGTACATTCTTGTTTTTACTTGAAGACGTTTTGCTTCTCATCCAAGAAGCTTCTTCAGTTCTGACTGAATGATGGAGAACTACCTTGGAGGTTTATCTTTAAGAGGCCATCTATCTTAAGATTGAACAGCCCTCTCTCAACAGAGGGGGAGGGATATGACACCACCTATCTCCTGTTTACAACACAGTCCTTTCAACAGTTCCAAGAAGGTTCCACACCCAGTTGCACAATTCAGGTGACCCCCCCCCCAAGGGCACAGATAAATCTCCAAGTGGCCTCAACGACTCTCAGAAAGAGATGACTGCAAGGAATATAAATCCTTCCATTCCCTTCCATTAAGTCAGAACTGAAGAAGCTTCTTGGATGAGAAGCGAAACATCTTCAACAAAAAAAAATCCAGTTTCCTTTTGAAAAAGCACCTTTGGTATATCTACACTATCCAGCCCACATTATTAAATAACATCAGTTTTTAGGACCTGAGAATGTAGACCATATAATCAAGGACTGGTTCCCTTGCTCTATATGCCTTTGTGGCTTAATATATATTGAGTAGGGAAGAGTAGTGTCTAGAGTTTGTAATCCAGAGGTTACAGGTTTCTCCTTACAAAGGGAATATATTTTTGACAGGGAGTAGTAGCAGTGAATCTACAGGTAGACAAACCATTGTTGGACACATGAAATCAATCATTACAGGCTGGTTAGTAATTTTCTCTTACAGGATAAGATGCCCGGCTGAGTATGAGTTAATGAAAAGGCAAATGCGATTTTAAGCTGACTCAACAAAAAACTTCATTCCAAGTCACAGGAAATAATAACTAAACTTTATTCTGCTTTGGTCAGACCTTATCTTAACTATTACATCCAGTTCTTGGCACTGCACTACAGACTATATGAAAACAGTTTCTGAGAATACCAATAAGAATGACCAGGAGGTTTGAAACTCTTCTGAACTGAGACTGAAAAACTTTGAGAAATGCAAAAGAACTTGACATCCATCATTAAAAAAATCTTTTTTTTTTTGCTGCTGTCTTTCTATATTATAATCTCTTCAGCATCATCCAGGTATTTAGAGACCAGCATACTATAATTCAAGGGAGGACTACAAGCCTCAGATCCAAGGTTATACGGTAATATGGAGTAAAAAAAAGTCATATTGTCCTCCCTTATGAATCATTGCTACTGTAGGATAACTACAATTGCATACTGGCCCTTGAAATGTACACCATACAAGTTTCTTATGCCCTTAATGTCATCCTTACCTAGAACAGTAAGCCGGGTTCCTTGACCAAAGTGCAGCTTCTCATTGACACACAGTGTGTTTTCCATGTATCAAAGCAAACATCTCACTCAAAAAGCTTTGTGGTTGTGTTAGAACAGTTCTATTCTCTGACCAAAACCCTGATTTGCAATATTGTTGTTATTTTAAGATAAATGGATTCACCTCTTCACTGGGCACATTGGCTGGAACTAATAGAAACCAAGGTCCAAAACATCTGGAAGAAACCAGATGTTAGCCCTACACCATATTATCTTGATGGATGTGCTAAATAATTACTTCAGATCTCTTTTATTCCCATAGATCTTACCTAGTACTGTCAGTTGAGTTCCTTGTCCAAAATAGAGCTTGTCACACAACATGTCTGTCCTATAAATGAAACCTTTAGGAACAGCTATGTTGAAGGAATGTCTCCTGTTTATTAACTATCCAACCTGTTTCTGAACATTGCCTTGAGTGTCTAAAAGAAACATCCAAAGCTGAAGTATTAAAATGAACCTTCTGATATTATCTTGATATGTTTATGTTGGAAGTTATGCTTGCTCTTTTCTTGGGGCCCTGTGGTTATTTATAGATTTTATATAGCATTGATAGATTTTGTGTGAGCATTAGAGTTTATCAATGAACATTTGTTTTTTATTGTTAACAGTTGCAGACATCTGAACCAAGAGCATGCAGGTTATAAATTCAATTGTTGAATAAACTAGCACTTAGCCAATTGTGTGCTTTTATTGCCTTTAATATTATAATAATTATAAGTACCCCACAGTACCAGTTACCCAGTATTAGATAATCCTTTCAGCTGTTCACATTTTCTATTGTCCAATTTGTATGACGAAAAGAAAAATAATAAGCCATAGATCTACACAATCATAAAAACAGTACTGCAGAAAGAAAGAAAGAAAGAAAGAAAGAAAGAAAGAAAGAAAGAAAGAAAGAAAGAAAGAAAGAAAGAAAGAAAGAAAGAAAGAAAGAAAGAAAGAAAGAAAGAAAGAAAGAAAGAATCCATGATTCTTGGTATTGAATTCTTATATATTTCATATAGCCAAGGAAGATGGTATGGAAGAGATTTCTAGGCTCTTCTGTGTCACCTAGACCCATCACATAAACCTTATTATAGTTCATGGTGACATTCTTAGCATACAAATTATTGATCTGTATTTTACAAAGAGAATCCTTCATATAAGGAGTTCAAAGGAATACATATATTTCCATGTTACTCTCAACACATCCCTGTAAGGCAGGCTGAGGTGAAATGCTGTAATCTATCAATGAAGCAAAGTCACATTTCTTAAGTCCACACCATGCTGTCCCCCTCCTTAATTTTCACATAGTAGTTGCTTCCTAAGATCCTACATGTTATGCCTAGTTTCCATAGCAAAGAATCATTGAATCCATGTAAGACCCCACAGCATATAACTTACCTAACACAGATACTCGAGTTCCTGGGCCAAAGTTCAGTTGAGAATTTACGCACAGCATGAAATCCTATTACTAAAAAAGATGCTTAAAGCTAAGAGAAAACTTCACCCATATACACTAGCAGGAACTTTTTCTCTAGTTACATCCTGGGGAGAAAGCATCTTTCGGCTAAATTGAACTCTGATCCAGTTCTTACATGTTTTGATGCAATTGTGTACATGTTGTATTTATATCCTTCTGTTCTTTCAAAGATATTGGTGGACATGTAGGGAGGGAGAGCTGACCTGGGAAATGAAATGGGGAATTTTGTACTTAAGAATGGCATGTCCAGGTCAAAGCACTCCACCATTCCTAGCGATCTTCATAGAAACAGTATGATTTTATGTAATGAGCAACAGGAGAGCATGGAGGTCATCAAGGCCATTTTTTCAAAAGATCTTATCGCAGTGATTAGAGCTATCCTTGACTAACGAGCTGATAGAGCTGAGCAGGAAGGCTTCTGAAAAAAAATCCACATGCTGTTCATATTCATCTTTGGCTGTCCATGTTGAACCATTGGTTTATTAAAGTTGACACATTTACAACTGCTTCTTCTCCCTTTCTTCTTTTATTCCCCCCCCAGTCTTTAAGGACTTTGCCTTTTGATCTCTGCCAATATTAGCATGTATAACCTATGCTATCTCAGGTTCTATTACTATAGCAATACGGAGCCATGTTTTTTCAGCACATTTCTACCAGTTTCCATCAAATACATTTCCTTACCCCAAGCATTCAGCTTGGTCCCTTCTCCAAAGTACATCTGCTCAGTATTGCATAGCTGGCAAGGTCCTGAAATAAATTCCCCTCTGGATTATCCATAAGGAAGCTGATAGGTTTTTCTTCATCCTATTCTGTCGGTTTTAATTAGAAAGCTGTTCCATCAAAGTTGGTTCCCTCTGCCTCTAGTTCATAGTTTTTCCAGTGCTGGTAAAGCATGAGAAGGACTAAGGCTTGCTGCTAGAAGGCAGAAACTTTTGTTTCCTCTTGATTTGTCACAGATATTTAGTTTAGGAGCACGTTGTCATCTAAGGCCATCTGTTTCCTAAGAATCTCTTTCATGCTTTGAGGCTGAAAGCCAACAAAGCAAAAGTCACAACTGTCATCTGTATGAGCATAAATTTGCTCTTATGTGAAAACTGAAATTATGAGGGGGGGGATGTTTGATTCATAGATGCGGTTGACCATCACTTGTTGACTACAACATCCAGTGTGACTTCTGTGCATGGGGGTGTGTGGGTATGGGTCATAGCAAGACAGAAACAGGGAATGGACCCAAACAGTATGGAATGGACCATACCCAATTTATAGAATTTTCTTAACACATCACAAATTTTCAGGCTGAACTAGATGTGGCAGCAGTGAATCTATCAACTGACTGATCACTGCAAAACAACGGTCAATTCGGGGAAAATCTTAGGTGCAACATGAAAAGCAGGAATCAAATTCTTCCTTTACACAGATTTTTGGTTTACCCATCGGTAATTTTTCTCAATCCATTGTTTTCTCTAGTGGCCAGGACTTCATAAATAGAAATGACTTCTTTAGAGGAAGTGTAAAGCACAAATAAGAAAGAATTCAACCCCAATTTTAATCTCCCCTAAGCTTTCAATCTCTTCTGTCTCTCTTTTATAGAAGGTTGGTATAATTTGTGTTGGAATTACCCCTAATTATATCTAATATTCAATAAACAATTGCCACGATACCTATTGATAAATATGAAGAGACAGATGTTGGCAATCAGTTCCAACAGAGAACATAGAACATTAATGTTTTAATCAGTTGAGTTTTATAGCTTTAATATGATTTTATATTCTTTTAATTTTTGATTGGGGGCTGCCCAGAGTTGGTTGAAAGATGGGTGTCTATGTAAATGTTTTAAATCAATAAAATAAATTAATTAAACTTTCTGCATATTTTTACTAGTCAGCCTCAGCCAAGAGGTTATTTTTTTGTGAAATTTGCTAACAATCTTTCCTCCTTAAACAAATCATAGAAACCCAACAGATTTTCATGGGACTGAAGGGGAGAGAGGGAGAGGGAGGGGGGGGGAAAGGGAGGAGGAGGGGGGGAGAGGTAAGGGGAGGGAGAGAGAGGAAGGGCGAGGGAGAGGGAGAGGGAGAGGGAGAGGGAGAGAGAGAGACATATCCCAACATGCATGATTGATCCTTCTCAAGCAATAGATCCTATGTTGGTCAAGAAAAGCCAAAAGAGATGTTCATGAAATTCACGCATTTTATGAGGAGGGATGAATGCTGGAAGCAATTTGTACTTCAGCAATGTGTGTTTAGAGGGTCAGTTACAGGGATTTCTTCATTCTAGACCAAGGATTGATTAGACATTCATTAACATTTTAAGAAATTCAGTTTTTCTTGTAATAATAAGCTATGATTTTGTCTTACCAAGTACTGTAAGTTGAGTTCCTTTTCCAAAGTGCAGCTCAGCATATGTACACAGTGATGAAATCACCACATAAAATGAATGGTAATTCTAGTTCGGGCTCTCTCTCTCTCTCTCTCTCTCTCTCTCTCTCTCTCTTTCTCTCTCTCTCTCTCTCTCTCTCTCCCTCTCTCTCTCTCTCCTTGAAGAGCAAATGGGGGTGGGGAAGAGAAACCTTGCTGAATTCCATTCCATTCCCTCTCCCTCTCCCTCTCCCTCTCCCTCTCCCTCTCCCTCTTCCCCTCTCTCCAGCTATAGCTTGAATGCAACCTCACATCCCAAATGGCATTCAGATGTCAGTTGACAAGCAAAGGAGGAGAAATAGGAAAAAAAGAATAAGCAAGGCTCGACTTGGCTCTGCTTTGCTCCATTTCAAAGTATCCATGTAGAAAAACTAGAACTTTCTAATTACATGCATCCAGGATATTCAATATTTAATTACAACTAATAATTATGGATAATCTTATGATCAGGGTGGATCTTGGTGATCACTAAAAATTATTTATTTTCTTTTAGAAAACAGTTATCATTTTTAACTTTGGGTGTACAATTATAAAATTTTAAAGTTTTTCTAAGCAAGCTGAACCACACACTTCCACTAATCTCATGTATTTAACAGGGCTCAGGCAAGAAAATTTCACAAAATAATCTTTGATTAACTTACCTAGCACTGTCAGTCTGGTTCCCTGGCCAAAGTACAGCAATGTGTTTGACACAGTATTAAAGAGCATTACAAGAATATTCCAAAGAGCTTATCACTTTGAGACAAATTCACTAGTGTGTGAATCATCTCTCAAGATAAGTGCATAAATGAACAAACTTTTGTGGAAATGTTGGGACTTTTTATCTTTTAATGAGGAAAAATGAACTAAATCAGAGGTCTCTGTCAGTTCAGGTTCTCCCTCTGGGTGATTTCTCTCTTCTTCTGTCTCCAGAACCTCATTATTTATTCTCGTAATCTTGAGTAATTTCAACTAAATCTATTGATCTTTTCTCCTTTTTTCTAAGATGGATGTGAAGAAAATATCTGGCAAACCAAAGAGCCACATTCCAGAGGGACAGCTGTATTGGTCTGTTGTTCCAAAATAGCAAAAAATCCTGAGGCATTTTAGAGACAAATGGCATCATCTTGGAGCAGAATCTACTTCATAAAATACTTACATTATTAACTGCAAATCACATATACAGTCATATAGGCAAGCACAAAATGGCCCCCAAACTAAATTAAATATAAGGGTGACTATGACAAAGTTTATATAGTACTGTTACTACTTTTTTTTTCATTTCCTGATCTTCTGGTCATTCTATTTATAAAGTTTTCTTTTGTCTCTTTATATATCATTAAGTGTATCTATCATGCCAACCTGGCATAGTTCCAGGTCCTCAAAAGTTTCTGTACAGCTATTTCATCTTTTCTTCCCAAATAAACTTTGTCTGCCAAAATATACAAAAGAAATGATATAAAAATACAAAAGAGATCCAAATGGAAAACAATTGTGTCTGGATTGCCTGGAAATGTTATGAATGAGACAGGAAGGTTGTGTATTAAAAATCTCCTCTGGAAACACTATTTGGATAACATGTCTGCTCTTGATGAAGTGGAATCTGCCCTGTGAAAGCCATAGAGGCCATTATTGCTTTACATACCTATTTTTTCTGTTTATATTTTAAACAGACTTTGCATTACACCTCTATGTCCTTTCTTATCCAACACTATTCCTTGAATCAAGTTTCAAGAAAAATGTCCTTTGGTCTTTTATGAAATTATTGATTCATACACTTATTATTTGTCTCCTAACAAACATGCACACATACCCAGTGTGGAAATTCAGAATAATGACCAAGGCAGGGTCAAAGACTCACTAAATTAGTAGACCAGCGAAATACTGTGGACGTAATATACTTAGACTGCAGCAAGGCATTCGACATAGTAGATCACAACCTACTTCTTGGTAAGCTAGAAAAAAGTGGGATAGATAGCATCACCACCAGAGGGATTCGTAACTGGCTGATAAACCGTACTCAACGAGTAATCCTTAATGGGTCTACGTCTACATGGAGGGAAGTAAGCAGTGGGGTACCACAAAGTTCCATCTTAGGCCCAGTACTCTTCAATATCTTCATAAATGACTTAGATGAGAGAATAGAAGCGGAACTTACCAAATTTGCGGATGATACTAAGCTGGCAGGAATAGCTAACACCCTAGATCAGTGGTTCTCAACCTTTCTGATGGCACGACTCCCCCGTGACACACACACCCGCCGCCGTGACCCCCCCGCTGCCGTGACCCCCTCCCTGCCCCCTCCCCGCGTGAGATGAGGTGACAAAGGGGGCGTGGCACCAGGGGCAAAATGCTCCCGGTTCGGGCTTGCCTGTGGGTCGCCGGACAGCTGATAGAGTCGGAAGCGGGAGACTTCGCTCGGACGCCGCCATTTGGGTGCTTTTACCCTCTGCGCAAAGTGTTCTGCGCATGCGCAGAGGGTAAAAGAACCCAAATAGCGGCGTCCGGGCGGGTGGGCGAAGTCTCCCGCTTCTGTCGCTACCAGCTGTCCGGCGACCCGCAGGCACGGCCGAACCGGGAGCATTTCACCCCTGCAGCGACGGTGGCACCAAGATGGCGGGCTAGCATGTGCGGTGACCCCTGTGAAAGGGTCGTTCAACCCCCAAAGGGATCGCGACCCACAGGTTGAGAACAG
>QLTV01002279.1:4084947-4112298 GCA_003457575.1 Thermophis baileyi | reverse complement strand
ATATCTCTGGACATTCTCAATCGTATTAACGTCCGATATGTAGTGTGGGTTCCAGACAGATGAGCTGTATTCGAGAATTGGTCTAGCAAATGTTTTACATGCTCTAGTTAAAAGTACAATATTACCAGAGAAGAAGCTACGCAAGATTAGGTTAACCACTCTTAATGCCTTTTTGGCAATGTTGTTACAGTGGGCTCTGGCACTTAGATCATTAGATATGAGTATNTCGTATTAATGTCCGATATGAATTGCGGGTTCCAGACAGGTGAGCTGTATTCGAGAATTGGTCTAGCGAACGTTTTGTATGCTCTAGTTAGCAGTGTAAGGTTGCCAGAGAAGAAGCTACGCGGGATTAAGTTGACTACTCTTGGTGCCTTTTTGGCAATGTTGTTACAGTGTGCTGTGGCACTTAGATCATTAGATATGAGTACGCCAAGATCCTTTACAGAGTGAGGTTCGTCTACAAGGTTGTGACCGTCTAGCTTGTATTTTATGTTCTGATTTTTTTTTGCCAATGTATAAGACTGAGCATTTGTTGGTTGAGATTTGAAGTTGCCGCTTGTTTGGCCATTCTGACACATAGTCCAGGTCTTTTTGAAGGGTAGCAGCATTGTCGGTGGTGTTGAATAGTTTTACATCATCAGTGAAGAGAACACAATTGCTTTTAATATGATCACAAAGGTCATTTATGTAAAGTATAAAGAGAGTTGGTCCTAGAACCTGCCTTGGGGGACACCGCTGTTAACAGGTACAGGATTTGATAGGGCGCTCCCTATTTTGACCACTTGTTGCCTGTTTGACAGGAATGCAGCTATCCAATTATGCAGGGGTCCAGAAATGCCATAAGATTTTAGTTTTAGAAGTAGGTTGTCGTGTACCACTGAATCAAAGGCTTTACAGAAGTCTAAGTAAATTGCGTCTATGGCAATGGCTTTCTTTGGAACTAGATAACTGTTGTCCTCCCCACTAAAATTCTATACTCTTCCTCCAATATTACAACAAACTTCATCACTAGAGGTGCTCAGCTAATCTGCAATGCATATGTGACTGTGATTGATCCCACAGGATAGGAATGTGATCTAAGCAGGGTAACATGTGATTTTGATGTGGATGGAGACCACCAGGGAATCCAATGACCCTAGGTTAGATTGGGAAGTAAGGAAACATCCAAGGCAATGCAGCTAAGGAAACTTAACAGGGATGCAATCATGAAATCACCAAGGAACAAGCATAACATGTAGGAGATTTGACTTTGTACAAAAAAACAATAAATTTATTTTAGACCGTTGAAGGATTTTGCTGCTGTATATGTTGCCATCTGCTGGCTACAGTGAGTCTTAAAACAGCTTTGGCTTGAGGAACATGATTTAGATCAGTGTTTCTCAACCTTAGCCACTTTGAGTTATGTGGACTTCAACTCTCAGAATTCCCCCATGCATGTGTGGATTTCAACTCCCAGAATTTCCCATGCTGGCTGGGTGTGAGAAACAGAGCCTATTGTTTTTACAGAAACTACAGAAGACATGCTAGCCTGTGAAGAAACTATAGAGACAATCCCTAGGAACTAGGACCATAAAAGGCAATTTGTAAGTAAGGGCAGGGAGCGATAGAATTAAAGTAATGGGAGATGTAATCAGGGGCGGAGATAATGTATTCACTTTAGATGCTTCAGATTGGTTGTGATGGCATGAGTACTAAGCCAATGAGGAAAAGGTGGGAGGTAAATTTGTAACAGCAATAGGGAATATAAGGGAAACAGATCGATGATTTAAGGCGTGTCCACTGTACCTGTGTGTGCATGATGGTACACCCTCTTTGCAAAGTAGTAAATAAAATTACCATTGTTTTTCTTGGGAGTTTTGGCTGGTGTTTGTTTATTTCAAAACTAGACAACGAATCCCACATTGGGGAACTCTGGAAACTGACATCTTAAAGTACTGTAGCTGAAACTGAGAAACACTGATTTAGATCTAATAAAACTTTTAACAAAATATGAAAATACCCGGTTTTCTAGCTGTTTTATATTATTCAACTGATAGTAAGTATCTGATTATTGACCTCTTGTTTGTTTTGCAGTATTTTGTACAACCCCAAAGGACTCAGCCAAGGGAGTCTGTGGTGGTTTATTCTTGAATAAAAACAAGGTGGTCTCTGCTGTAAGGTTCACACTCTACAAAGACACAACATAGCAGGGGAACAAAAGAATGGGTAGAATGGTTAAGGGACCAGGGTAGAAACTTGAAGATTATGAGTTCTAGTCCTGCTTTAGGGACAAAGCCAGCTGGGCGATCTTGGGCAAGCCATTTTCTCTTAGCCCAGGGGTTGGCAACCCGTGGCTCCGGAGCCGCATGCGGCTCTTTGGACACCCTGCTGTGGCTCCCTGTCCCATCACTGGCTGGCCTCGCCCTCCCCTCCCTCACCTGGCCTGAGAAGGTAAGGGTGACGCCGTGAATGGAGAAGTGGGCGTGGCTGATTCTCCGGCGCTGGTTGAGGAACATAGCCACCCCCGGCCGAGGCTTCCCTTCTCCCTCCTCCCTCCTCCTCCTCTCGCGACTCCCTGGCTGGCTGTGGCGGGGGCAGGAGTGTGCGCATGCACGGGGAGACCCTCAAGCAAGTGCCAAGCGCAGCAAAGGTGTGCTCGGAGGGCGGGCGGCTGCTCGCTTAAGGAGGTTCTTTGGACGCGGCTTCTCTCCTGCCCTAAGGATCTGGCCATTTGCCTTGCCATGTCCCGTCCCGTCCCCCCGGCAGCTCTTCAGCCGAGCACGGTGGGCGTAAGCTCCAGCCCGAAGCAGCAGAAAGCGAAGGTTGCCTTCGCTCCGGCGACCCTCCTCCCCCTCCTTCTCCTCTCATGCGGGGTGGGGGGGGGGTGGGTACGGCAAGGCGATGGCCAGATCCTTAGGACAGAAGAGAAGCGACCCTGTAGCTGCCTTCATGCCACATTTGCGCGTAAGGCAGCCTTCGCTTCCTGCCGCTTCAGGCTGGAGCTCACGCCCTCCCCCCTCGGCCGAAGGGCTGCGGGGGGGGGGAACGGGACATGGCAAGGCAATGGCCGGATCCTTAGGGCAGGAGAGAAGCCGCGTCCAAAGACCCTCCTTAAGCGAGCAGCCGCTCGCCACCTGCCCTCCGCATGCGCCTTTGCGCCTTGAAGAGGTTCTCCCCACGCGCGCCACAGCCAGCCAGGGAGTCGCGAGAAGGGGAGGAAGGTCGCCCGAAGAGAAGCCGGGGGTCGCGATCGTTCCTCAGCACACACAGAGAGAAGGGGAGAGAGAGGAAGAAAGAGAGAGATGAGGGAGGGAGAGGGAGAGAGAGCGAGAGAGAGAGATAGGGAGAGAGAAAGAGAGAAATAGAGAGAGAGAAGGGGAGAGAGAGGGACAAAAAGAGAGATGAGGAAGGGAGAGAGAGAGAGATAGAGAGAGATGGAGAGAGGGAAAGAGAGAAAGAAAGATGAGAGGGAGAAAAAGAGATGGAGAGAGAGAGAAAGAGAGGGAAAAGAGAGAGACAGATATCTTTTTCTCATAGAAAACAGACCCACAAAACCTGGGTAGGCGTAGCTGGGGGGTCATGTGATTTGGTGGGAGTGATGTCGAGTTGGCCACGCCCACCCAGGTTTTGTGGCTCCGGGTGTTTTGTTTTCTCTGGGAAATGGGTCCAAATGGCTTTTTGAGTTTTTAAGGTTGCTGACCCCTGTCTTAGCCCTAGGAAGGAGGCAATGGCAAACCCATCCTGTGGATTTGGTTTTGGTCTGGTCAAGCTGCTCTGTAGCTATACCTATTCCCAGGACAACTGAAACTGGCAATCCCAGGGGTAGAATTGGGAGAGACCAAAACTCACAGGAAAGAGCAAAAGGAAGCAGAGATGGAAGGGGCTCAGATGCCTATTACTGCTTCTCTTCATCACTGCAGTGATGGTGTCCTTGAACAGTAAAAGGGACCTAATCCAGTTAAGAAAAGCAGAGGTCTGTTAGGATGGCACCCACACCTAGAAACGGCCCTTCTTACACCAAAACAGAATGCCAAGAATTTAACAGCGCATTCATTCAAAAGCAACTTGATGCTCTTGCAATATGCTTACTGTAATACTAATGTGTACAACCACATTAGTGAATTAAAACTTTTACATGAATGCCCGTATATGATGCCATTATAAATAATTATGGCATATATTGGTGTGAATGAAATATGAATGCTTGGAGGAGAGGAGGAGAGGAAACCCACTTAAGGCAGGCCACGAAGGCAGAAAAGTTTGCTCAGGAGGTTTCAACACATGCATCACTTGAAAAAGCACCAGAAAACTTGAAAGATTTGAATATTTGAAAGAAGACACAAGTTATAGTTCTCACAGCAACAGAAGACCACCATACAACTGACGGTACCCATTAAATTGAATTGGATGAGGCAATAGCCTGCCTGTAGAAAAACACAAAACTAGTTGAAGCTGGTTGGTGCACCTATTGAGGGCTTTGTAAAATGAGAACAACCTAGCATTCGGTCACTAAATGAATGGTTGTAGGTAGAGGATTACCTGTAATTCATTTGGGTTTTCTGCTATGGTATTTATCCTCCATCAATCCATTTTAATGCCCTATCATTGAATACTCCAAGGGCCTCCCTGGTCAATTTCCTATTCCACATGCATTTGTTTTAATGTTTTTATCCCATATGCTCATCAGAGTCTTCCCCCCCCCTTTTTTTTCTACATCTTTTATCAACCACTTGAATAACATTTGCCAGAATCCTGGATGGATTTATACTCAGAAGCTTTCTGTTTTTGCACATTGTATTTAAAAAAAATATGCACACTTTCTTCATTTGTTATTTGAAGGACTTTATCAGACCTGCCCCAGTCTGATCTCTTAGGGAAGTAAAGCTCTCAATTCCATTTGAAGTGAAAAGGCACTTTTACTAAGGAATGCTGATTGCAGTAGAGTCAAGCAGAATCTAAAATTCCCATGCAGCAATACAGAGCTAAAACCCCTGGTTTCCCCAAGCCCTCCCCCCTTGGTCCATCTGAGCGTAGCTGGTGGTGGTCCATCCAGCACCCGCCGTGATGTTGTGAGAAACTCTGAGGTGTTTGGGCTGGTGAAATTCCACATTCAAGGCAAACGGCCTTGAAGATGCCAGCGCCAGAATGAACTGGATTCCAAACGGCTCTGTTCTTCCTCAACTGTCAATTCCCCCCTCCCAATTTCCCGCCATAAAGGTATATAGCAAATTGCCCATTGGTGTCCCCCACTGTCAGAACACCGGCAAGGTGCCAAGCCGAAGCTGGTGGTTCTGACAGACTGTCTTTTCCTGGTCACATCTACCTGACCCATCAAAGTGGGGAGGCAGTGAATGCTGTGGGTCCCCTCTCCTAATGAGATTAAGAAGAAGGGCCTTCTCTATGATGGCTCCCTCCCTGTGGAACATCATCCTTGCACAAATCAAATTGGCCCCCACTTTGACATTTTTTCACAAGACCATGAAGACCTGGTTTTGCCAATAGGGCTGGGGACCCCAGAATGGGATGGAGCTCATTGATTGTTATCGCCAGGGGGTGGGTGGTCATTGATTTTTTATTGGGTTTATTTATTCTTGTAAGCTTCTAGGAGTCACTGAAATGTTATTAAATAAATAAATTCCTCAAATAAAACCACATTGAAACACTAAACTAGACCAGGTAGTCTTGTTCCAGGCTTTCCTCATTGTCAAGGGAAAGGGATGCCTTCTAGAATTTGGATTTACGGTACTTTAGAGTGTAGAAATGTTGCTCTGCAAAAGTGATGGGAAATTCATGTTATTCTGACTCGGATATGGCCATCAAGTGCAGGCAATACTGTTTATAAGGGAGCTTGAAATAACTGGCACCAGGATTCAAGAGCTCTGGATTATAACTACAGCCTTCAATTTATACAACTCTCTGCTATTAAAATAAAAACAACGATCCACCAAATAGTTTTGGAAATCAGCCTCTATTTATTCCCTATTCTATTAAGAGGAAGCACATGAAAAGGTTGGAATAAGAGGAAAGTGGCTGCTTCAGTTAGCAAAAATGGTGTCATGGATCCAGTCAATGTATTTGCAGACTTTTGTGTAGACTCCAGGATAGCCAGGCAGGGCACAACCTACTCCCCAGGAGACAATGCCCTGGAGGAACCCATCACAAGCCACTGGACCACCAGAATCCCCCTGCAAGACCAAAAGAAAGAAGAAGGGTTTAGGGAAGTGCTGAGGTAGTTTCTCCTTTGACATGTTTGTAATGTCTTCCTCTTTTTACTCCCCATTACACTGTAACCAACTTATGGCACTTGTCCTTGTAGTATAATGGTAGCATTCCCCCAGCATTTCTTAATTCCTTTAGTTGCTTCATTTCTCAAAGCGCTGTGGTGCTTCATCTCGGATCTGGAGTCCAACTTCTTTTATTCAGCTCATTGAGGTCATGGTGGGGGGGGGGGGTTGTTTAATTTTAATTACTAAGTGGTACTCATTCTGATCTCCTGTTCTCATCTCCTGATTGTATTCATATAATTATTTCTCTATTCTTCAGTGACCCTCATCTATTACTAAGCAAAATCTCTCCTCTTGTCATGTGTGATACTACATCCTTCTCAAACTGCTGTAAGAAGAGTTTTGGGCTGTAAAGGGGATGGCTGGGCATTTGTACTTTCAGTCTTGCAAAGTTCTGTTCATGTAACTTTACAATAAAGTAGAATTAGATCATCAAGTCATGTTTCCTGTCTGGTCTACCTGGGAAGGCCGACAGGTACTGAGCAAAGGTGGTATTCACTTACCTTCCCTACCAGTTCGCAAATGTGAGCACGATCAAACAATTTGCACATATTATATATAATCCCTTATAGCTGGGTGGCTGTTTTCAAACAAAAGCAAGTGGGTTGAGTATTTCTATTCTGTTTTGTTTTTACAGATGATCAGAAGGCAAGTGTCCTCACCTGACAAGAATCTTTGCCACCCTCTAGATATCCAACACAGACCATGCTTTCACTAATTTGTCCTGGGTAAGCAGCTTTGCATTCCTCATCACTTAGGATTGGAGCATGCAGGCACTGCAGGAAATCAGGGTAGTTTACTAGATGGAAACAAAAAGAAAAAAATAAGGGAGGTAAGAAGTGAGCAACAGCTCATGAAAATATATGCCTTATATTAACATTTGTACTCGTAAAAGATGCCACTTGACTCTTTCTGATTAAAAGAATAGCAGCAATCCTGGAATTCTAGACCAGTAAAAGCAACTAGATTGCTATACGATTTTATGGAATATGATGTCTGAGATGAAGTGTCCAATTCAATATATCAAAAATGTCTTAAAATTCCCATAATAAAAGGAAAAGTGGAATTTGATGCATCTTCATCTTCAGTGCTCTAGAACCATCCAAACCAGCATTTATATGCTTAAGTTGGTTCAAGGCTTTGTCCAATATAATTTTTCTTTTTAATGTTAGGGCTTAAAATTGGAATTTCAGAATAGAGACAAGTTGCCACTGAGCATATCTATCCCTGTGAATATTTAAAGCATGTGGTGATTCAACAGTGATTGGGGAAAAACATTTCTAGATTTAGAAAGTGTTGTTTGCAGAAAACAGACTCTAGCAATTACAGTACTTCAGTTATGTACCTGGGAGTCAGAGTGAGTTATTTTTGTCAATACTCACCACCATCACTGAGAGTGTTACCCCATCCTGAGACAAGGCAGTAGGTGCCAACAGCTGGACATCCATAGCCGAGGGTGATGGGTGCGACACTTTTGGAAAATTCAGGCGCTTTTTCCAATTTGATGAGCATGATGTCATGATCCAAGAGCCAAGAGTTGTAGTTTGGATGGACAATTATTTTTTCAGCCTTGATAATCTGTTCATCTCCTTCCGGGTTCCTAATATTGTATGCTCCCAGTTTCACACTGAGGCGGCTATAAAATCAATAATGCAAATTCTATATTGGTTGCACTGTGCAGAGTTTAATCTCAAGCTTAGCAACAGTTGTATTCTTCATATCAAAGAAGAAGTCAATGATTTCTTTAGCAAGAGTTCAGATTTGAAATGGAAACTTTCCCATTATTCAAAATCAATATCAATTTCCATAAATACAATTGAGTTAGGGATGTATCTGCCAGAATTAGGGTTGTATCTGAACACTCTACTTTCATTTTATTTCACAAATGCTGGCATCAGACTATCTTTGCTTATCTTTGCTGATCTTTGCTTATCCTAATGAAATTCTAAACAAATTATGTTTAAAAAATCCCACATGAAGAAAATACCTGTGTTAAAGCCATATTTAAAGCAAAGAAATCTACCTTTAAAAGTGTGGTGAGGCATTTTGTTTAACAGTTACTTAATTTAATGAAAGATGCATATTGTGAGCAGTAGTACTCAGATCTTCACAAGCCATAACTTGATACCAGGTCAGTTTGATACCAAGACAAGGAAGGTGGACATTCCCGCCCAGAAGAGTTTGACTTCTAGTTTACTGCATCATATTAGTGGAAGAAAGAGATGCAAGAATTTGAACCTCAATTACACTATCAATAAATCTTGTATTTGATTCATAGCAGTCACTGCTACTTTTTTTTCTAATGGCTTCATAAGCTTTTCCTTTAAAAAAAAAAAAACCCAACACATGAGCTTTCACAATCCTTGAAATATCTTGACTAGCTAGTCAAGAAAAGTCAAACACACATTAAGTCCCCATGTATTGCAAATAAACGTTGGTGGGACTTCATCCAAACTACAATATTGCCTTTGTAATGTGGACAATAAAGTGGGTACAATTTTTGTTGTTTTTCAAATTCATGATGACAGGAGAAGTAGATTTTTAAAACTTGTAAACAATGTAAGATTTAAATAATGTTTTGCCGTAATACTAAGTAATTATTAATGAAATGTAAGAACTCAAAGTAGGAATCTCAGGTTTTAAAGTTAGACTTAGTCTTAGCTCTAAGGCTGAAGCATAGATCTAACTTTAAAAACCTAAGATGCCCATTTAGAAACAACTACTTGTTTCTAACGTTCTACCAAACATTACTATACAGTACTTAGGCCCCAGAGCACTCTTAAGGTATGACAAAACAGAAAAAAATATTTCTTTGCTAGATGGTGGAAAGCTTCAGAATGTTACTAGCTAGTTATAATTCTAGGATCTGACATTACCTCCTTTTCTTAACCAAAGAGTACTTCCTGATTGCTACATTTTAATCCTGGGTCAGTTCACTGTCTTTGAAATATCTGAACAGGACTGTGCTATCACAATCTACCACGCAGACATGCATGTGGCCATCGGGTAAAAAAAAAATGTGCTTTTTGAATTAATAGTCCTGAGATGTGACTTTCAGATAATGAATAAGATTAGCAAACTGATGTAAGAAATGGAAGGAAACCCATCTCCAGAAGTGCTTTTTAGGCAATCTTTTTATTACTTTTCCACTTAACTGTCATTGATTCATTTAAGTCATTTACTTATTACCTTAAGTAGGCAGTTATCATAGGGTAGATGGGCAGTTATTTTGATATCAGAGGTGAGGAATTTTCTCTGCTTTAGCATTGTTGTAACAATGAAAACAACAGGCTAAAAAATAAATAAAAGGATCAAAACTGGGCAAGATTTTTTCTATGTAAAGATGATTGATGTATAATTATTAGCACATTTTTAGCTTCCCTAGCTTAAAGACACCTTAAAGACACCTTAAACTTTAACCTTAGACTGTCTTCTGTCGACCTCACCCCATTCCTAAGAGGTCTGTAAGGGGCGTGCATAAGCGCACCAGCGTGCCTACCGTCCCTGTCCTACTGTCCTATTGTCCTCATCTATCTGTATTCACTTTGATTATGTTTATGTTTATACCTATACCTGCTATCTTGTACATGTTTGACAAACAAATAAATAAAATAAATAAATAAAATAAAATAAATAAAAGACATCTTCTTTTTAACCAGAAGCTGCTTTAATAATAATATAAAAATACTCACGATTGGAAGCAATGAGCAGCTGAAAGAACCCATTGGTCATGGATAAGGGAACCACCACAGACATGGTAACCAATATTGAGTGAAACCTGATAAGGGACAGAATTTCTCGGACAGGTAAATCCTCCAACAATCTTGTCATCATCATCCTCATTCAAGGTGGCAGCAACTAATAAGAAAAGGAACATCAACATGTAGAGCTAGCATGCCAAATAGAGTACATGTCTGAAGGCACAGGGGCCAGTTATAGAGGGAAAGCACACATATGTTTTTCTATATATCATAGCAGTTTGTACAGGTAGTCCTCAACTTTCAACCACAACCGAGCCCAAAATTTCCATTGCTAAGCAAAACAGTTGCTAAGTAAATTTTGCTCCATTTTACAACCTTTCTTGTCACAGTTGTTAAGTGAATTGCTGCAGTGGTAGCATGGTGGTTAGAATGCAGTACTGCAGGCTATTTCTGCTGACTTCCAGCTGCCAGCAGTTCGGCAGTTCGAATCTCACCAGCTCAAGGTTGACTCAGCCTTCCATCCTTCCAAGGTCGGTAAAATGAGGACCCAGATTGTTGGGGGCAATATGCTGATTCTGTAAAACCACTTAGAGAGGGCTGTAAAAGCACTGGGAAGCGGTATATAAGTCTAAGTGCTATTGCTATTTATTAAGTCAGTAACATAGTTGTTAAGTGAATCTGGCTTCTCCATTGATTTTGCTTGTCAGAAGGTTGCAAAAGCTGATCACATGACTCCAGGACACAGCAATCGTCATGAAAACATGCCAAATGCCAAGAGTCCAAATTCTGATCATGTGACCATGGGGATGCTGCAATGGTCATAAGTGTGAAAAACAGTCATAAGTCATTTTTTTTCAATGTTGTTGTAACTTCGAAGGTCACAAAACAAATGGTTGTAAGTCAAGGACTAGCTGTATTGCAGCTGCTGAATTCCTATTTCACTTATTCATTCATTCATTGGCCATGATTTGTATACTAGCCATTCCCAACATCCTTGATGGCATGGAAGAAAACAATAGCAGAAAAGAGGCATCTTACACAATAACTATACCTAACATATAAAAGCAACATTAAAGCATAACTAAAGATAATTGACAATAATCAACACCAAGTATCAAATGCCTGTTTAAAAAGCAGTGATTTCCCAGATGCCACTAATGGAAGGGTCAAATACATCTCTGGAGATATCTTTTTCCCTAATTTGGGGGCACTATGGAGAAGGCCTGTCTTGCTTCTTACAAAGGCCAGACTTCAAGCTGACAGCTCAAAATACAGGTAGTCCTCAATGTTGACCACAATTGAGCCCCAAATTTTTGTTGCTAAGCAAAACATTTGTTAAGTGAATTTTGTCCCATTTTACAACCTTTCTTGCCACCGTTGTTTAGTGAATCACTGCAACTGCTGAGTTAGTAACACAACGGTTGAGTGAATATGGCTTTCCCATTGATTCTACTTGTCAGAAGGTCACAAAAAGTGATCACATACCCATGGACACTGCAACCATCATGAATATGAGTCAATTGCCAAGCAGTTGAATTTTGATCATGTGACTATGGGGATGCTACAAAGATCTTAAGTGTGAAAAACGGTCATAAGTCACTTTTTTCAGTGCCTTTGTAACTTCAAAGGCCACTAAATGATATGTTGTAAGTCAAAGACTACCTGTTCCTGCCTAAGTATTCCTAATTTATGAAGCCTAAATCCAAATACACTGGTGATAAACTGTGATCTATGCTTTCTCAACATATAGGTACTTCTCCAGCCTTGTAGCCATGGGTGACCTTGGGGAGAAGGTCAAAAAAGTAAAAAGGGGGCAGATAACACAATTTTGGCAGTCATCTTTACTTTTATAGATTGAAATATAAATATTTTTTATTAAATACTGTAAATTTCTAAAAGAATAAATATTTTGACAGAGAAAAGTAAGGAAACTAAAGAAAAGTAATAAATAAGTGGGGAAAGCTGCAGAGAAAGAAACAGACAAGAAAAAAAAAAGAAAGAGGAGGGGAGGGAAGAGTTTAACTTACAAAAAAGTGGCTTCCAATCTTCTTAACAACAGTTACAATTACATTTATATTTTATCATCTCTCTCTAAAGTTACAACATATTTTCCTTCTTTCCATCATCTAAACTTCGTAATCATCAAACCTTTCTAGACATCACTTGTGAGTTGGGAGTTGGGCGGCATAAAAATGCAACAAATAAAATAAAAATAAATGACAAGTTCATTTTTTCTTTTTCAGCAAAAAGTCCATAAGTGGTTTTCGATCACTAATAGATGTAGTTATTGTCCCTCAACTCCCAGCTGCTCAAATAACAAGTCAACCACAAGAATATTTAATTCCTGGGGGTCTTCTCACAAGGAGCAGCTGGCCAGAGTCAAAGTGGACAATCATGTGGTCTCTCCTTGCCCAGAGAGGCTCCGCTAGACAGAATTGGTCATCTGATCTCTGGTCACCACCACAATGGCATTTCTGCTTCTTCAGAGTCATCTTAGTCCACTATGAAGCTCTTCCAAAAGCCCCCATCTTGATTTTTTGATCCCCCTTGCAGACATCTCTGCATGTACTGGTAGTCCTCAAGATACTAATGGAGCCTACCACTACAGTTGCATGTCACGATAGCCGTTAAGCAGAATGGCCTCACTTAATAATGACCCCCCCCTCCCCAGTCTCTCTGATGCAGCTATTAAATGAATATGAGGGTCATTAAGCAGAGCATTAGATACCTAATGGGAGGGGGAAGCCCTTGGAGGACTAGCACAGGCCCAGGTCCGTCTACCCCAGGCTTCCCAAGGCCTCCACCTCTCCCTGAGACACCCCATGCTTCATTTTCTGCCCCTTGGGTCCCCACCAGAGGTGGGTTTCAGCAGGTTCTGACCAGTTCTGGAGAACCGGTAGCGGAAATTTTGAGTAGTTCGGAGAACCGGTAAATACCACCTCTGACTGGCCCCGCCCCCATCTATTCTCTGCCTCCCGAGTCCCAGCTGATTGGGAGGAAATGGGGATTTTGCAGTAACCTTCCCCTGGAGTGGGGAGGGAATAGAGATTTTGCAGTATCCTTCCCCTGCCACGCCCACCAAGCCACGCCCACCAAGCCACACCACGCCCACCAAGCCACACCCACAGAACCAGTAGTAAAAAAAATTGAAACCCACCACTGGTCCCCACAAGTCATTTCCCAGTCCCACTGGGTCCCCACAGGCCTTAGGCCCAATTCCCACCCTACCAGGCCAAAGACCCTCCTCATCACTTACCTTTTGAAGAACTCTGAGGCCTTCAAGAGCACTGAAACATCAGATCCCTTCATCACGCAGCCATGTGATACGATTCTGAAGCAGCAGCAACAATATTACAGCTGCCAGAATGCAGTTTGGCAGCTGGAAACATGGCAGTCCCTTCCAGAATCATGCCATGCAGCCGAGGGATAAAGCAGAAACCATTCAGTTTCCAAAAAGTTGTGCAGACAGCATTAGCGAAGCGGAATGGGTCGCTTTCTCCCTCGGCCTCATGTTATGGGGCAGTTTTGGAAGCACCACCATGTTTCCAGTGGCTAAATTGCATTCTGGTTTTGCCACTTTTTTGGAATTGCACCATGCAACCAAGGGATAAACCATTCTCTTTTGCTGCCTTACATGGTCTGCACAACACTGCAGAAACTTTCTGCAGCCTTCAGGAACTTTCTGCAGTACTATGCAGACCTCGTTAAGGCAAGCAAAAAGGAGCGGTTTGTGCCCTGGCTGCTACTTTGTCCCATCCACAAAATGGCAGCCACTTTGAGGTTATTGCAGTGTGTCCCAGAAACAAACATCTCAATTTGCTGCCTCAATGAGGTCTGCACAGCACTGCAGGAAGTTTTTGAAAGCTTCCATGCGGTCCAGGGATGTGTGGCCTGATCTTCCATAATGTGAGGTCCAGATATCTTCAAAAGGCAAGTGTGGGAAGAGTGATGGGCACGTAGGGAGCAAGCCAAAACGCTTTGGGGTCCTGGTGGGATAGGATGGGGGGAGAGAGGCGAGGAAGTGCTGTAGCATCTCTGTGCTTGTTTGTAAGGAAAAATACTCATGGGCTGCTGCAGCGGCCGTAACTTTGAAACAGGGTCTTATGTAGCTTGGGGGGGAGAGGGGAACAGTCTGTCACAACGTCAACTGGACATTAAGTGACCAGATTACCTGTATGCATATGTACATCTGCAATATATGATATGTCAAAAGAAATCATACACAGCTAAATATTAACATAAGCACATATAAAAATAGAACTTCAGAGAGAATAATTCTAGGCTTTAAACTAAGTCCCAAATATTCTAGCATTCTATGCATTTTGATTTATTCTGTAAGGAGGAATAATACTTAATATGCTAGCACCACTCACAGTTTAAAATTATACATTTTAGTTCATAGATCAGAAAGTATCTCTTTGGATTTGTTTAGATTTTAAAATATACCACCCAAACCAGAAGCAGGGCAGGGGGGGAGGGAAGGGAAGTGAGAATGATGAAATGACTGTCTCATTGTTACAACACAAGCTTCACCCCCTTTTATATGTTCATTGAGATGTACACAAATCAGAGGTGGGTTCCTGCCGGTTCAGACCGGTTCTTTAGAACCGGTAGCGGGAATTTCCCCCCGCTCACTGAACCGGCAGCGATGGCTGGCTGGACATGCCCCCGAACCAGCTCTCTCGGCAGCGCCATAGGCGCCGCCATCTTGTTTTTTGCTTCTGTGCATGCACAGAAGCTGTTTTTTGCTTCTGCGCATGTGCAGAAGCTGGATTTTCAGCACTGCGCATGCGTGCGCACGCCCATGCGGCCCACCCATGCAGTGTGCAACACACGCGCGCCCACGTGGCGCGAGAGGAAACGAACTGGCAGCGAGATAAGTCAGAACCCACCCCTGACACAAATGTGTACAAAAGGAAGGGAGTTTGCATGATGATGGCTTGACATTTGTGTCATCATTTGGATGAACACATCAAGTCTTGTGACAGCCAGTTTGGGATGGTGGTTATGCATCAGGCTAGAAACTGGGAGACTGTGAATTCCAGTCCTGCTTGGGCACATAGCCATCTGGATGACCTTGAGCCAGTCACTCTCTTAGCCCTAGGAAGGAGGCAATGGCAAACCATTTCTCAAAAATCTTGCCAATAAAACTGAAAGGACTTCTTCACCCAGTTGCCAGGAATTAAAACTTATTTGAAGGTATCCACACAGACACACAGACACAGACACAGACACAGACACAGACACAGACAGAGGATTCTGAAGTTGCATCTGATCTTAACCCTATTCTCACAATGAAACTCCATTCCCACTTCAAATAAATTATAAGGCCCACTATATTTGCTAAAGAAAAGAGGGACTGAGATAGAAATATAAAAGCCATGAGGAAAACCAGGACAAGCAACACACATATAGAAACCCCACCCCAATAATACCAAAATCAAAATATAAAAATTGATTTATTCTCAAGTAAATCCTAAGAGGCATTAGAAGACAGATTTGTACTTAAGTATATCTACATAGACTGTCAGTAGATTTTGCCCAAAGTAATAATCGTGATCATGTGACCCTGGGACAGTGCAACTGTCATAAATACATGTGAGTTGCCAAGCACCTGAATTTTGATCACATGACCACGGGATGCTGCAACAATCGTAAGTGTGAAAAACGGTTGTAAGTCACTTTTTTTCAGTGCCATAATAACTTTGAATGGTCACTAAACGAATGGTTGTACTTAGAGGACTAGTCACTACCTGTACCAAGCAAATCTAGGGTTCGCTCTTAAGTCAGATATCCAAGCAATTTAATTTAAAGTAAATCCAAAGCAATTTCACAATGACCATTTTGTGTCTCGAGGGAGGTTTCGTTGTCTTTTTTTTTTGCTACAGAAAACCATCTATCATAAGTCATAGTGGACTCAATACAAGTTAGAAAGGTATGCAAAAATAACAAAGAATTAGGTGAAAGTTTCATACCTTAGGTTTGAAACAGTACCTCTTTCATTTTACTGTTTTGCTGCATATGTCCACTACAACATAAAAGACAGTACAAAGTCAAATACGTGTTTTAAACTCACCTGCTGCTCCAAGGAAGGCAAAGATCCACAGCACTTTCATTTTGTATCTTGGTGTCACACAAATCTGAGTAGAACTTTGCAAAGGACTCTCTCCCTCTTTATATCCTTCTTAGGGATTTTATCTCTTCAGTCCAAGGCCACCAGCTCCCCACTTCCCAGGGTCTTGCACAATTACACAGCTCCACATGTGCTTAAGGTGATAGCATTATTCCACGTGGCTTAAGTCTAAAGGAAAGCACTTGCAGCAATGGAAAAGACAGGCTGGTGCTTCAATGCCATTCAGCTTGCATGCTAGGTCTTGCCTTGATACTCTTCCTGCCTTCTTGAATGGTTATGAAACCTTTCAAAGGTCTTTGTTTTGCAAGATCTGGGCCACAGTTAGCCCTAGAAAGCCTTTCAGAGACAGAGGGTAAAGACATGGCTGCCAAAGCTCAGATCTCTTCTCAGCTTGGGCCAGACTCAACAGATTACAGGAAATCTTCCCATACTTATGTCAGAATACATGTTACCCTGAAGAACCATTGCTTTTTGTTGTTGTTTGTTTACTCTACACTAAATACAGGATGGAAGAGACTTTTGACAGTTTGCTCTACTTATTGTCCTGATCTAGGAAGCGTACCGGCAGTTATCCCAGTTTGACAGGTCCATCTTGGTTTTGGGATGGTTGTCCTACCTAGAATCACCTCCCAGACAAAAAAACTGGATTTGATTGCATATTGTGAAAGTTCTGTCCAATTAGTGTCTTCTCCATCTGCAACAGCACCATGACAGCCATCTGAAAAACAAGCATCATCCATCCATGATTCATAGGATTCTTCTGGTTTCAAATAGGTAATTTGTCTTCCCCCAAAACTTCCTGCTCTTGCCCTCACATGTGATGGAGGGAGGAAATACGGGCATGGCCAACAGCACAATTTACAGGACATGGAGACCTGTTGTAGTCTGCGGCTTGAGTGATGGGTTACAGAATTGTGAAGTGATTGTCAACTTTCAGTATCTTAATTCCACTAAGAGGATTTAGAACCACTATACTTTATTCAAGGATGTGATTTCTACAGTTATATCCCTTGATGTATTGATTACTTATGGTAAGCATTAGGATATATTACATGCAAATAAAACAGTGTTTGATTCACAAATTTACATGTAATTAACATTAAGAGCCAGTTTGGTGTAGTGGCATTAGGCTAGAACCCAGGAGACTATGAGTTCTAGTCCTGTCTTAGGCATAAAGTCAGCTAGGTGACCTTGGGCTAGTTACTTTTTCTAGCCTTTTTAAGGAGGCAATGGTGAGCTACTTCTGAAAAAAAAAACTTGCCAAGAAAACTGCATGGACTTGTCCAGACAGAAGACATGACCAAAATTAGACATGACTGAATGGAAGAAAAGAAGAAGAAGAAGAAGAAGAAGAAGAAGAAGAAGAAGAAGAAGAAGAAGAAGAAGAAGAAGAAGAAGAAGAAGAAGAAGAAGAAGAAGAAGGAGAAGGAGGAGAAGAAGAAGAAGAGGAAGAAGAAGAAGAAGAGAAAGAATAGGGAGGAGAGGAAGAAGAAGAAGAAGAAGAAGAAGAAGAAGAAGAAGAAGAAGAAGAAGAAGAAGAAGAAGAAGAAGAAGAAGAAGAAGAAGAAGAAGAAGAAGAAGAAGAAGAAGAAGAAGAAGAAGAAGAAGAAGAAGAAGAAGAAGAAGAAGAAGAAGAAGAAGAAGAAGAAGTAGTAGTAGTAGTCTGGCTGGAGATAGCAGGATAAAATAGAAAAAGGTAGGGTTGGGGGGAAAAGGATGAGCGGTGGAACAAAACTGTGATTTTTACTATAGGTGTAATTTTAGATGCTGACCTGAGAGAGAAAACTTTACAAATACTGTGTTCTTTTCTTCACACAGTAGCTGAAGCACTCTAGGCAGACTCTTCTGTTTAAAGAGTATCCTGTGTAAGAATAAAGATTGCACAACTGTTATGCTAGATTATTAGCTCCATTCACACAGCAGACTCAGATTTGGTATGCACCATCCTGCTGAGATTAGACACCCCTGCACTAGCTCCTTACAAGAACAGTGAAAGAAAGATGCTTCTTCTGCAAAACAAAGAACACTAGACAAAATACCATGGTCAGCATATCAAATTCTGGTTCAGGAGAATACAGAAACAGAACAAACCAGGGATTAGATAATACCTTAGATCAAGAGTTTTATTAGGATTAGAAAAAGGATGGTAGGAGAAGGAAACATCTGGCTGCCTTATACAAAGAAGACAGTAGTGGGTTCTAAATCCCGTCGCTACCAATTCGCGCGCGCATGCGACACTTCTGCGCATGTGCAGAAGCATCCCAGGTGGGTGGGTGGAGTGTCCTGGGTGGGTGGGTGGAGCCTCCTGCCGCCGCCGCTACCGGTTGGCCGAACCGGGCCGAACCGGGAGCAACCCACCGCTGAAAGAAGATGCTACCATGGAAAGCATAGGTAGCTCACCCCACCCTATATTTGAAAGGATCCCTTGTGGATTCCCAGAAATTATTTGCTTGGTTCCTCCCATCTCTTTTTTTTTGCTGTCCTCTTTCTCTTCCAGGTAGACAGAGAAAGTTATGGTGCAGGTACACCTGCAGAAAAATATTGGTACAGAACAAAATATTTAATCATCAAAACATCATAAAGGGTTAGGTTGTTTGGTTTTAGTGTTGGATACTTTTTTAATTGCAAAAGTTTTTGGGTGTTCAAGTCAGTGGGCTTGTTTAGACATACAATTTTTAATTGTTTAAAATCTTCTGCAGACCAGAAATTACACTTTTATTATCCATATTATTATCCAGAATAGGGTATTATCTTTGAATCTCATTGTTAAACTACCAGCCTTTCTTCAAGTGCCATCTACAATCTTGACAGACAACTATCCCAGTATAAAATTTACTGTCCCCACTGGCAATCCCTCACCTGCCACTGATTTGGCTGCTTGCCAAATGGTAGTGCCATGATTTCACTTGTGTGGGAGTATTAAGTAAAGTGATTGGTTAAACCACTCTCTCTTGCTGCTCTCCTGCTTTCCCCAACCAGTAGGAATCCATCTACCAATCAGGGATGGTAATGTAGGGATGAGCCTTGGGCCAGTGGCAAGTTGAATCAGGTGGCTGACAGGTACCATCACAGAAGAAGGCACATGTTTAAACAGGGGAGTTTCTGCAGTAAATCAAGCAAACAAGTTCTTTCAAAACCCAGCAGCCTCCCTTCCTTGATCCCTGCTGTTGGGTAGGCTGGGGAAACTGCAAGAAGAGTGGGACAACTGAATGACACTCAGTAAATGACACTCAGTTCCAACTCATTTAACAACTGTTCAACCAGCTGGGGAAATGTAACCTGGGGAACACTACTTTAAAACTGATCTGCTTAAGCCTGTCTCACTTATGAGCTGAGGTGAGACAAAAGCAATTTTATTGTTAGTATGTATATCCAGTTTAGATTCATTTGGATTCAGATATGTATCAGTTTTCACTTGCTTTCTATGAATTGTACCTGTCAGTTTAAAATCCATTCATCTTGTTTGGAAAAATCCTTTTGAAAATGTCAAAATTTCCAGTGTTGGGCTCCAGGGTTCAAATTTTTTTGAAAATATACAGTTTAGACCAGATACCACTTTGTTAGAGATAATGGACCAAACCTCAGAAAAATTACATGATATGTTATTTTTGTGCATGTTAACAGCAAGAGTCCAATTTGCTCAACACTGGAATGATCCTAGTTACTTACAAGGGAAGAATGGTTAGAAAAGAGGATAGAGATGGCAGAGATGGCGAAAACGACAGCCCTCATTGGAGAAAAAGCTTTGGCAAAATTTAATAATTGGAAGTCTTTTGTGGACTTTTTGCAAGAAAATTAAAAAACAGATTGTGACGTATGGATTTGATGACTAGTAAAATTCATTCATTGGAAATGGAAACTTTAGCATTAGCTAAAGTAAGGATGGAATTTAATGTCTTCTGCAAAATAAGTTGGACATTACCCTTTTATTTCTTTTACACTTTTGTTTCTTTCCATCATTTTTTAATTTTTTGGTTCTTCTGTCTCATCTCGTTCACTATCTTTTTCTTTTCTACCTATTTTTCTCTTTGACTATTTGTTTTAGTTAGTTTTTATTTTTATGTTTTATAAAAAAAAAAAGTTATTTTTTTTCCAGAATGTCCTTTTCTATGTGTAATTTATAATAAACTTAACTATTGTGCAGTATTTTTTTTTAGAAAAATCCAAGTATATCCATTGAATGATTGATGGAAATTGTAAAAAAAAAAAAAAAACACCTAAAAGGACAGTGAGACTAATCCTAATTATGTCCCTTCCTCTTAGGCAAGATGGACTCTTCTTTCTATATTTTTTATTCTTAAGTAAAATTCCTCTAATCTATCAAAAACACAAAGTTGATTTTTGTATCCACTTTTGATCCTATATTTATGCATAAAAGTAAACAAAGGAGAGAAGTAACCTAGAACTAAGGAGAAAATTCCTAACAGCGAGAACAATTAACCAGTGGAACAAGTTGCCTTTGGAAATTGTGGGTGCTCCAACATGGAGGCTTTTAAGAAGAGATTGGACAGCCAAGAAGAGATTGGACAGACAGAAATAGTATAGATGAGAGCAGGAGGTTGGACTAGATGACCTCCAAGGTCCCTTCCAACTCTGTTACTGTTACTGATTATATGAAGCCCTTGATTTCAAATGATGCTTTAAAGAAAAGTATATTTTTGTGAGAGGGATAGCAATTTTACATTTGAATTCCTTACAGAAATTTAAATAACTATTGTATTGATTTGATGATTTAATTTGTTAATAAGATGTCTACAGAATTCAGTGAAAGTAGTTTCCATTCTGGACACTAAGATATGCTTCTCCAACAGTTAAACAGTTTCTTTGTTGATTGACTCAAAAACCATGAAGATCCCCACCATAAAAAAGCTGGGAAAGAAAATGGACCAAGAACTTGATGCAATACCTTTGTCTCTTCATCTCTTGCCTCTTAAGTTTACTCAGTTCTTTGAATTACTCTGAAAAAGAAATCATCCAAGCATAAACATTTGTGCTACAATCTCCATAAAGAAAGCAGACTATTGGAACTCATTTGGAATTTCTTTCTCATCCTTCAGCACATCCCTGAGATCCCTTTTGTTCAACCGTTGAAAAAATTCAACATCTCTAAGAGCCCTCATGTGCAGTGGTTAGAATACAGTATTGCAGGCAAACTCTGCCCACAGGCTAGAGTTTGATCCTCATGAGGTTCAAGGTTCACTCAGCCTTCCATCCTTCTGAGGTTGGTAAAATTAGGACCCAAATTGTTGGGGACAATATGCTGACATTGTAAACTGTCCAGAGAGTGTTGCAAAACACTATGGGGTGATATATAAGTGCTATTGCTATTGCTATTCTTACTTCAGATATAATTAAAATTCTTTAAAATTGTTGGCTGTCATGACTTGTGATGTTAAATTAGTTGGTTTTAAATGAAATTTTTTAAAAAAACAGAATTCCTAAAAATACAAAGGTACTTCAATGTGATGCTACAAAGCATGAAAACTTAATCAGAAGCAATAGAAAAATATTTTTCTCCCTTATGTGTGAACACAATGTCTTGTTTTTACTTCTTTTTCTTGAAACAGCTGCAAGGCCTTTTGCTGCCAATAAAGTAATTAAGAGTCACCTCTCTTGACTTGTCCTTGATGTGACAGGATATTTCCAGATATGGGTCCTGAATTTTCACATTACCTTATATATAATGTAAAAGATGACGTCTCATGCCTCTGTCAATTCCAGAGGTTTCTTTCCCAGAGATTCTTGGCATAGCCAGCAACTTTGGCATACATAAACTCACAAGGTCCTTTAAGAAACTTTTTTCTCCTAACACATGCTAACTAACTTTTTTCTCCCGTACATGTATGTGAATGAACATATGCATGGCAGAACTCTTGCAAATAGAACCAATGGGATGGCATACTTTGGGTCACATCTTTTAACCTATGCCATTTGGTGGGACCCAGGACGAGTGCCCTCTTTGTTGTAGCATCTGTCTTTGATTCATGGGATCCCAAATTTGCTAACATTATGGAAATCCTTGAAGACTGGGTTGTTCCCTCAGGCACTGGGTCTGAAGTTCAAATCAGCCCATCACTTTTTGTCATGATTAGAGTTGTGTTCATTCACAACTGCTATTTTTTTTTTACTTTTTTCATTGTATTTTGTTCTATTTGTTTTATTCTCCATGGGCAGCCCACAATCACAGTTGAAAGATGGGCATCTCTTTAGATTTATATAATTAATAAACTAATCGACCATTTTTTGAAAAGGTTACCATAAAAGGACGTTCTTGGAGTTAACTATAATTGGAAATGGACTATGCAGGAACCAGCAAAGAACATTGCCATAAAATTAGCAATTAGAAGAAAGCCCCTAAAAATAACACCATAAGGAAATGATTATAGAATCCCTCAGATAGAAAATCAATAAAACCACCCCTAAGCATTCAGAAACATAGTGAATTAGAGATAATTTGTTGACCTGATTTTCTGCCATGTCTCATTTCCTATGTTTACTTAAACTCCTTTACATTATATTGCCTTGTCTCATAACTGCTGGAGAAATTTGAACAGATAGAACAGCTCAAGTGACAAAAACGTCTTGATGGCAGTAGTATTTCCCAACTCTGAAAAGTGAGTTTGTGCCAGTTTCTGATTTTATTTTTTTAAATAGTTTTTGTTGAAAGATTTTATGTATCTAATATAATGCATTCAAAGAAAAAAAAATATAGTAAATAGGAAAAAAGAAAAGAAAAGAAGACAACTTTTTTGTTCAGATCAAGGATCATACATTCCATTGTGTCTCTCCAATTGGTTACTCTTAAACTCCTAATACATGCTAACTAACTTTTTTCTCCCGTACATGTATGTGAATGAACATATGCATGGCAGAACTCTTGTAAATTTCTAGAATATTGGTAATACAAACTATATGGGGCATATATGCTTTGTAACCCATGTTTTTAATCATGTAACAGAATATTTCTCATACTATTATGAAGGATGTTCTGGGGACTCCTTTCCAAGATGGCTACTGAATGGTAAGGGATATTTTGTCTTTTGTCTCTTCTGATTTTGTTGCCAAAGCTGGTTCTGTGGCAGTGCTGCTCCCTGGATTTGAATGGGAGTATTTTAGGAATGACCCAAGATGCCTTTTGGACAGTTGTGGATCCACCTGAGAAGGGGAGTCTTGAAGATTCCAGTTCCCTTTGGGAGCAGTCAGAAAGTCACTGGTCATCCACCTTCCTTTCAATAGTTATTTTCTTAAGCATGCCTGGGTTTTAACTTTAGTTTTTGAATTTTCTGGTTTATTCTGCTTTTTATCTTTAAAAGTTGACAGTTGGTTGAATGCTGATTTATTTACCCCCTGCTGGACTCTAACTGTTCTCCTTTTTCTTTTTCCTTTTGATTTATGTTGTCATTTGAATAACTTTTGCTTTCCTGTAAGGAAACATGGCATGCTCTTGGATGGTGATTTTTTGCATTTTTTAAATTTGCAAAATATTTGGGGTTTAATGTTTTTTAATTTTTCTTTTAATCTTGGATCAAAATATCCAGAAAATATCTTCCTGCTCCTTTTTGCTTCAGCATTCTTTGTTTCCTGGCTATGTTACACAGAGCAACAATGTATCAGATTATAGACAACCAAAGATGGCTGAGATCTGGTAAAAGACCTTTTGGTAACATGCAATTTTTTTAGTCGAAAGCTTTTTTAAAAAATTTGATGTAATAATAATGGCTATGGAAAATATTTAGATGCATGTAGCTCTTTATAAATTAGATTCACAAAAGGAATGTGATTTGAAAGCTGCAGATCCTTTGGAAAGAGATAGGGACTGTACAGAGGTAGAACTAATTGAGCTGAGTGCATAGGCCTCTCTGAAGTTCAAGCCTGCATTCTTCTACAATAGCAGAAGCCTGACTGAATGGAGAAGTGATCAATTGGTTTTTCCTAGGAGAACTGGAGAAGCTTGGGGAATGGATTTATTACACTTAAAAGGAAACCACTTCATCTGGACTTTGTTGGGAAGATAGACAGATTGTGGAGATTGAATTTATTACATTTAATTAGACAACAATTGATAAGAGATGGCATTAAGAAACAAACATGGATATTTGACCCAGGACAAATTACTATTAACTCTTGGGATGATTTGGGATAGATAAGATGCTGTGGTAAATTTTCTACAAGTTGATTGTAATAACAGTTCGTTAACAGAGGATTCTGAAATTTAATCTTGTCTTTTATTATTATTATTATTATTATTGTTCTTCCTGTTAAGTATTTTGTCATTAGTATAGTACATAAATGACAGGTCATTTGCAAATAGATTTAGTAGTTCAAAAATTTTGGAGGTCTGTTTCGCAAGGGTGGGAAACCAATATTGTAGTAATGTATTAATCAGTATTCAATTAGGGCAGACAATATGTGTAGATGTGTTGAGGGTTTTTTTTTTTAATGTACTTTTTCAATGTCTTGTTTGTTTTATGCTTTTTCTTTATTTTTTAAATTTTTTGGGAGTTTTGTATTTTAACTTTTTTTCAAATAAAAATGGAAGAATAAATAAAGGATGTTCTGTTAGACCAGTGTTTCTCAACCTTTCTGGCTCGGTGGACCGGCGAAGGCAGCAATGGCTAGAGGGGAGAGGGGATGGTTTCGTGCGTGTGCACACTACTTTCACAAATGTGGCTTTGCGTGCACACACACACACACACACACACACACACACTCACCCACCACTTCTGTGGCCTGGTTCCAAATGGGCTGCAGCCTCACACCAGGCCGTGGACTGGGGGTTGGGAACTCCTGCGCCTTGCTGACTTTCAACAGTTTGTTAACCAGGCAGGTCTGCAAAGCACTACTGAACACTAATAGTCTTTCAGATCTTGATTAATCTGTGAATCATTCAAAGTAGGTTACTTCTCCAAGTATCATGTAGACTGAGAATCATGGAAGTTGTAATCCAACACATCTGAAGAGCGCTAGCTTGGGGAAGTCAACCAGAATCAGTCTAGAAGGCTTAGTTCTGGACATACCAATATCACCCTTTTCAAGCCTGTGGATGGTAAATGTGGAAAAAAAATGGTAAACTAATGCATTGCTACTGCTGATACGCTGACAAAGTAAAAAGAAATGATAAATTAAATGCCTATTCATAGTCACTCTTTTAATTTGAGAATAAAGGAACGAAAATCTGAATAGGTCACATATGATTCCATCTTTAATTCATTCCGAGATATGAACACATGCTTAATGATTGTTTAGTAGTCATAATATACATTGTGATAAGAATTTTTTATTGCCACTGTTCACTATAAAGCTATATGTTTGTCGTTCATCTTAGTAATCCTAAATTACTGATTTCAAAGAAAGTATATATCCCAAGAAAATTAGATAAGTGATAGAAAATGTTTTAAATGCTTGGGTAGACAAGTTAGTCTTTTGATACAAAATTCAAAGGTAACAACACACATTTTCAGAAATAAAATAATGTATTTCATACTAGTTAGCATATTATTATGGTCTGTTAATTCAAAAGCTGAACTAAATTGATAATTGCAGCATATTGCAAAAATATAGTCTAATTTGTTTTGTCTGGGTTTCAATGCATTAAATCTGTTGGGAATTACCATATTTTTCAGAGTACAAGACGCTCCGAAGTATAAGACGCACCTAGCTTTTGGGGAGGAAAACAAGAAAAAAAAATCTGCCTTTGCCTCCCAGCAATTTGCCTCCTTGCAGCAAACAGCAAACAGCCTGTTTCAGTTTCAGTTTCAGCACAGCCTGATTAGCACAAGAAAAAAAAATCTGACTCTGCCTCTGCCACCCAGCAATTTGCCTCCTTGCAGCAAACAGCAAACAGCCTGTTTCAGTTTCAGTTTCAGCACAGTCTGATTAGCACAAGCAGCTGATTGTCAGTTGGATCGGCCTCCTGACAATCAGCTGTTTCAGGCTGCAGGGATTGCCATAGCCTATTGCCGCCTCTGCGCGCCCCATTTTTGGCCTCCGCATCCAGTTTTCAGCCTCCCCACGTCCCGTTTTCAACCTCCGTGCAACCCAGTTTCGGGCAGCGGGGATCAGAATGGTTGGAAAATGGGGTGCACGGAGGCCAAAAACAGGCACGCAGAGGCTAAAAATGGGACGCGGAGGCCAAAAATGGTTCGCCCAGAGACGGCAATAAGCAATGGCAATCCCTGCAGCCTGAAACAGCTGATGGTCGGGAGGGCGGTCCAACCGACAATCAGCTGCTTGTGCTAATCAGACTGTGCTGAAGCTGAAACTGAAACAGGCTGTTTGCTGTTTGCTGTAAGAAGATAAATTGCTGGGAGGCAGAGGCCAAAGGTGGGGCAGGGGGGCGGGGCTACATTCGGTGTATAAGAAGCACCCAAATTTTCACCCTCTTTTAAGGGGGGAAGTGTGCCTTATACTCCAAAAAATACGGTAAGTAAATTTGGGTTGACCAAGCAGGATTTTCAAGTGTTGCTAGCTTGCCATAACCCAAAATTCAAAACAAGAAAATTTATCAACGGCTTCTAAAAAAACAAGAGTTTTGACTTTAATAAAGGGTTATTTATTGGTGGGCGTGCATAACTTCCCAAGCTCCTTTAACACAATCCAATGAACCTGTATCTGGGACTATAACTTTCCCCCCCCTCCTATACGTATATATGCATATGTTGTATGTTGTAACATATGTTGTAGAACAGGGCTGTCAAACTCCAGGCCCATGGGCCTGATGCGTCACACGCTGGCCATGCCCAGTTTAGCAAAGGGGAAAAAAGTCCCGATACATCACGTGACGCCGCCATGACGACGTGAGTTTGACACCCCTGTTGTAGAACTATTGTAAAATTCTAGATTATTGAAGAATCATGTACTTAACATGTACACCTATATAAATCAAATTCATGCATATGTACTTACATATATACAATCTATATGGATCATAGTGTAATTATCTATATCTTCCATATTTTTAATCATATAAAGGAATATCTCTTTTTACTATAATCAAGGAATAGACAACCCATGCGCCACTGAGTCTTCATTTCAGAGATATTTCAGAGAAACAGAATGACCAAAGGAAAAAAAAGCAGTGGGAGAGGGAATGAATTCCCACTGAACCTCCCCTATTGAGTTTCCTTGTGAGAATCTGACAGGGAGCATTGGAAATTCTTCCTTCCTTCCTTCCTTCCTTCCTTCCTTCCTTCCTTCCTTCCTTCCTTCCTTCCTTCCTTCCTTCCTTCCTTCCTTCCTTCCTTCCTTCTCC
>QLTV01002279.1:4045998-4080006 GCA_003457575.1 Thermophis baileyi | reverse complement strand
GACTCATTTCCTATGTTTACTTAAACTCCTTTACATTATATTGCCTTGTCTCATAACTGCTGGAGAAATTTGAACAGATAGAACAGCTCAAGTGACAAAAACGTCTTGATGGCAGTAGTATTTCCCAACTCTGAAAAGTGAGTTTGTGCCAGTTTCTGATTTTATTTTTTTAAATAGTTTTTGTTAAAAGATTTTATGTATCCAATATAATGCATTCGAAGAAAAAAAAATATAGTAAATAGAAAAAAAAAGGAAAAGAAGACAACTCTTTTGTTCAGATCAAGGATCATACATTCCATTTTGTCTCTCCAATTGGTTACTCTTAAACTGGCAGAAAGGTAGGCCTAACGCTTTCTCTTTATCTGTCTGCTGCTTAATATGCTGCTCAATCTATATGACTATTATTAAAATAAAAACATTAAACAGTGAGTATGGTAATCAGGCTCTATTTATTTCATTTCATTCTCTATTAAGATGAATCACATTAGGAGGGAAACATCTGTTTCAGTTGGCAGCCATGTTTTCGTTGATCCAGTCGATGTATTTGCAAACTTTGGTGTAGACTCCAGGATAGCTAGGCAGAGCACAACCTATACCCCAGGAGACAATGCCCTGGAGCATTCCATTACAAACCACAGGGCCACCAGAATCTCCCTAAAAGGCAAAAAGAGTTGAAAACAAGAAAGGTTTGATATTCTAGTTGGCTATAAATAAAACTGAAAATTTGTTACTGAATTCTTTAAGCCTACACTAAAAGGTAGCTTCAGATCATAAGGAGACCTTGTTGAACAATTACCCAAAACATTTTTGTGGTCCCAGCTAAATTCTTCCAAGCTTCATAAAAATTTGGGAGTTTATAGAGACTTTCTTCAAAGCAAGAGGGACCTTGGTAATCTTCCATATTTTTCTTTAGCTTAAATCAAAATGTAAGAAAAGTGGCCAGATTCCCCTTCCTACCACTTCAGTCTACATTTACAGTGGTTCCCAACCTTTTTTTGGCCATGCCCCACCTAAGCATCTCTAAAATCCTGATGCCCCCCCCACCCGTGACATATAATTCTTACTATTCAAAAAGTGAACTCCTATCACACGGAGGAAGCCTAAAAGGCCATTAACTTGGTTTAAACAAGGTTCCAATTGCCCCCATTAAAAATCAAATTGCCCCCTTATGGGGCGTGGGCCACACATTGGGAACCACTGGTCTACAATATGAACAGTGCCCTACAAGTAGCCCTACAAACTAACTAACAAACAAAAATGTTAAAATAAGAATGTTTCTTGGTCTCTTCATGTATATCCCTGTATCACATGACTCAAAATATATGCTCATGAAGTATGATATAAATGTATCAATTTTTAAAGTGAAAATTGTTTTCCCAACCAGAATTTCCTCCTCTTTCTCACCAGACAGCCAAATGCAAATAGTATTTTGGATAACATGACAAAAGAAATGTATTGTTTAAGCTACTTGAAAACCATACAATTCCTCCATGCAGGGCAGAACATGCAAGGATAATAGTGAGATGAAAACTTCAAGGAATGTATGCATATTTACCATGTAGTATGGCTGTAGTAGTATTATTATTTATTCTTATTATTATCTTTCTTCCCCCCCCCTTATTTGGTATTATTGTTATTATGATTATCATTATTCTGTTGTTTGCATGTACACTGAGAGCTTTGGAGACAAATTCCTTGTGTATATAATCACACTTGCCCAAATAAAATATTCAATTCAATTCAATTCCAGCCTGAAAATTCTCAGTAAGACTTTCTTTCAGAGTTCCTGAGTAAATAATGTATCAAAATTTTGGATTAAATTATCGTTAGTTTAAATTTAATGGGTTGCAAAAGGAATTTGGACTGATTAAAATGCAGAATCACAATATATTCAATTAAAATATCTTTATATGTTACAGTTTGGGCCAAACATATTAGCAGTGTTCTAAATTCCAAAATTGTTCATGTTATTGCAAAAGGTTTTAGAGGTTCCATAAGCTACAGTTAATATTTCCTGTACATTTGATAAAAAAGACTAAACTAGAAATCGGAAACTGAGAAGAAGTGTGGAACAAATAGTTGGAATAAGTGGTTGCAGTTTTAAAGAAAGTTGTCTTTGTATTCTATATTCTTAAGAAGCTCAAATTTCTGTAAAAGATTTGTTTGGGCATTAACCAGGCAGGGCTTTGATTCATGTTTAGAGCAGGGGTGAAATCCAGCAGGTTCTGACAGGTTCTGGAGAACCGGTAGCGGAAATTTTGAGTAGTTTGGAGAACCGGCAAATACCACCTCTGGCTGGCCCCAGAGTGGGGTGGGAATGGAGATTTTGCAGTATCCTTCCCCTGGAGTGGGGTGGGAATGGAGATTTTGCAGTATCCTTCCCCTGGAGTGGGGTGGGAATGGAGATTTTGCAGTATCCTTCCCCTGGAGTGGGGTGGGAATGGAGATTTTGCAGTATCCTTCCCCTGGAGTGGGGTGGGAATGGAGATTTTGCAGTATCCTTCCCCTGGAGTGGGGTGGGAATGGAGATTTTGCAGTATCCTTCCCCTACCACGCCCACGCCCACAGAACCAGTAGGGAAAATTTTTTGAATTTCACCCCTGGTTTAGAGTGTTCTACAATTGCACCACATGGATTCATATCCATAACAATGTTGATTAGAGGAGAAATGAATGTTAAAGATGTACATGTATTTTAAAATTTATATATTTTAGCCATAACTCAACATCTGTTGATATTTGAAGATCTCAGGTTTTATTGTGTGTGGTCTGCAATTAAAAATATTATCTTATACCAAAGGAAGGTCTTGCTACACGCTAATCTGAACAGAGATTTCAAGAGGTTTCCACTTCTTACATATGAACAGCTTTTCATTAATATAGTGGAAAATCTGAGCAGTTTTACTCTGTGTGGTCAGTATTTAACTTAGTGTTTAAAACACCAAGCATTTCTAATTCCTATTTTTTTAATATCCCTTTTTCCCCCCTTTCCTGTTTTTTCTTCTGCCTAGTTTTATTTCTGCTTTCTGCTTTGCTTTGGGGTAATGTTTACCTATTTTTGTTGAAATGTTAAAATAATAGTTTAAATAATATAGCTAATCTGTAAATTAATCCTGGATGCATATCGTTTCAGATGGTGAGAAAGCAAGTATCCTCACCTGACAAGAGTCTTTGCCACCCTCTAGGTATCCAACACAGACCATATTTGGGGTAATTTGTCCTGGGTAAGCAGTATTGCATTCCTCATCACTTAGGATTGGTGCATTCAGGCACTGCAGAAGATCAGGGTAGTTTACTAGAAAAAAGAGAAAGGAAAAAATAAGGAAGTGAATGGCAGCTCATGAAAATACATGCTTTATATTAACATTTGTTAGTCTTAAAAGATGCTAAAAGAAACTGTTTAAATGATCAGCAGCAACCCTGTAATTCAAGACAAGTAAACGCAACTAGGTAGTTACATAATTTTATGGAATATGATGTCTGAGGTGAGGTAACAAACTCAAGACAAGAAAAGTGCCTCAAGAAGAAAAAGAAAAAAGTGGAATTTGATGCACATTCATCTTCAGTGCTCTAAAACCATCCAAACCATCATTTATAGGCTTACATTGGTTCAAGGTTCAGTCCAAGAATTGTTTTCTTCTTAATGTTAGAACTTAAACCTTGAATTTCATAATAGATTCAAGATGTCCCTGAATGTCTCTATCCCTGTGAATACTTAAAGCATTTAGCAATTCAACAGTGACAAAAACACATTACTAGATTTAGGAAGTGTTGTTTGCATTTGGTGATGCAGAGGGCTTAGCCTTAGGGAATGGCTTTGAAGGATAAGAGGCAAAGCTGCTACCAAGGCAATAGTCAGATAAGGGGGACTTGAGCAGAGGCCAAGAAAATAACTTGAAAAACTGTCTCATATAAGCCCCTTCATAATTCACATGCGGATAAAATGAGGGAAGGGGAAGCACATTCAGTTTGCAAAATTGTGTTATTATTATGGTTTGTCACGCAGGCAGCCTGATGTTTAGGATGGATTTGACATTTTAATCCACCTACTGATTCCTTCCAAAGGACCTGGGACGGGGAGATGTGGTTCTTGTTGCTAAAAGTTATACGCAGCCTGACTCCCAGCAGCTCTAGGTAGTTTACAAATTAAAAACAAGCAACAATACAAGAAACCCAAAACAAAGATGACTGAGAAAACAAATCTGGATAAGAACAAGGAAAAGGAAGAAAAGGGGGCATCAATCATCCCCATCAAAGACCTGAGCGAATAGCCATATCTTCAGGGCCTTTTGAAATATAAATGGTGGGACTGGGAGCCATTTGAAAAAGCTGACCTACATGGCATTGGTTTCTTAGTCTGCTCTATGTTGTCGGGCTGACAGCAGGTAGCAGCAATTACAGTTCTTCAGTCATGTACCTGGGACTCAGATTAAGTTAACCAATTCTTGTTAATACTCACCACCATTGCTGAGAGTATTGCCCCATCCTGAGATCAAGCAACTAGTACCAATTGCTGGACATCCATTACTCAAAGGGATAGGTGAGACACTTGCATCAATAGTGACAGGTGATTCCAGCTTGATGAGCATGATATCATTATCCAAGAGCCAAGAGTTGTAGTCTGGATGGACAATTATTTTTGCAGGTTTTTTAATCTGCTCGCTCCCTTCATCTTCCATAATATTGTGCTCTCCAAGTCTCACATCCATGCGGCTGAAAGTTAATGTTGCAGCATTATATTTGTTGTACAAAGCAATATCTGATCTCAACCTGAAAAAAAAAAGCTTTGAATACCTTATGCTAAAGAACAAGCAATCAGATCAACCGATATAGTTTTAGTAGAGACTCCAATCTAAAATGGGAACTTTGCATGTAATCATGATTAATATCGTAAATTTCACAATGACAGAGGTTAAAACAATTCTAGCTTGTATAGTGTTGAATATGAATTTAGAGAGTCTGCTTTCACCCATTTCCACAATACAAATTCTGGTATTAACCAAGAAAGTCTGACGTTTGCTTTATCAAATTCTATGCTTTCCCCCAAAGCATCTGAAAAAAATTATTCTTGAATTTTGCATACAAACAAATATAGTTACATGTTAAAAGAATTTACATGTGAAGGAATTTACATTTTTAAAAGCCCAATGTAAATAAACGCAAATGTCAAAGAAAAGTAAGGTGATCTTTTTAAAGCTGTTTAGACATTACATATAACTGTTGCACAAATTAATGGAATATGCATACAAGACCTCCAACCATTGTAAAAATACAGAAGCTGGAAAGAAGACAGTAAATTATTATTATCTATTCACAACAATGTGAAGTCACAGCAGACAGTTCTTTAACTGGTGTTGGCCTTCATAGCATAAAGTTCTTTCTAAGAACTTAAGCTGTACTGGCTCTCAACAACTTTGGGTGGTTCACAACAATATAATAACAATTTAGAGATGGAGGTGGAAGTTAAACTTTGCCCTTAAGCATAAAGTAGTGTTTTCTCATAAGACAAAATGCAAGAGAAATAAGGCAGGAACCTTCCATTTTCAGGGTTAGGTTCAGGTTTTATGCTCTAAGTATACATAATGCATACTGAAGCTTCAAAGCCCTCTTAAGGTGCAAAACAAAATAGCACAAGACTATTCCTGACTTTTGGCAGATAGTATAAAATGTCTGGCTCAGCCTTAACTGCTATACTGTAATTGTTAGAAACAGACTGTTTGCCTTCTAATCAAAATATTTTCTGCTTGCTGCATTTCATCCTTGGATCACTTCCCTGACCTTTGAGATCCTGAATAGGATTCTACTCTCACATATTGGATCCGTGTGCAAAAAAAAAAAAAAATGTGCCCCTTGAATCAGTTCCACGACAGGCTATTTCTGAAGGAACGTGTGACTTTCAGGTAATGAGTCAGCTTAGCAAGTGATGTAAGGAGCCCTTACAGATCATTATCATTACATGTGCACTCTATGTAAGTTTTTCTGATGAAGTGTAATTGATTTATTTAAGATATTTCCATACCACTATCACAATCTATATAACTGAGTGGACAGTTATAGTCCTGTAAGATTACCTTGATATTTTTTCGGCTTTGGGATTGATTTTTAATAATAAAACACCAGATTAGGAATAAATAAAAGTGGAATCACAAGCATGCAAGACTTTACTGAATGAATATGACATTGATTTATTGTTGGTGCATTTTTAACTTCCATGTATAGAGATTTGCTTTTAACAGAAATTGCTTTAAGATCATCATAAAAATACTCTTCACTTACGATTTGTAACAATGGGCAGCTGAAACGACCCATTGTTCATTGATGAGGGAACCGCCACAGAAATGATAGCCAGAATTCAGTGAAACCTGATAAGGGATAGCATTTCTCTGGCAGGTATATCCTCCAACAATCTTGTCATCATCATCCTCAAAGGGGGCAGCAACTGATAAGAACAGGAACATCAAAATGATTAAATACAACACTATTATGTAGCAAGCCAACTGCAGTATATGTTCCTATTGACACCATGAAGCAATGGGTGCTATTTATAGAGAAGACCACTACTCCTCAGTAATTTGAGGCATGTTAGCCTCAACTGAGATTACTTTATAATGGACTATCGAATGATCGAATTATTTCAGCATTCCTAATATATGTTTATAAGTTCCCCAAAAGGTGATCATCAGCTGTGGTTTTTGCTTTCTCAGATTCATATGATGCACGCAGGTTTATGTAGATATGTGTAACATATCTGCAAGTTGTGGGAGATTGGAGCAATCTATATGTTTCATACATAAAATTATATACTCATGAATAATGAACACTCATATATACACATATAAGTACATACAGAAAATTGGATATCAGAGCGAATAGTTCTAGGCATCAAGCCATCTTCGAATATGTTTGTATTCTATATATTTTGAGGGAAACAGCAGAGAAGGAACAATACCAAAGTCAAATGGTAAAACCTGATTTATACTCAGGTGAATCTTCAGAAGAGAGAAGAAAGGTTTGGGGCATTTGTGTGTTTATGTGTTTCTACTGTTAATAGATTTAGCTTTAAGTCAAGTACAAAGGAAATGTAGGACTCTCTTTCAAGTCAGACATACAAGGAATTTCACTTAAACTGAATCCAAAAGAGTCTCACAAAGACTTCCTTGTGTCGAGGGAGGTTTCTTTACACTTCTTACAGCAAAACATGTATTCATTAGGGCTTAGTACATCTTAGAAAATTGCAGGGTTGTAAATGTTTCAGAGAAAATAGTAGAAGTATATAAATAAAGGCACTGCCCATGGAGAAAATGGCGGTCTGACTTAGGCATTCAACTGATTCATGTGGTTATACATAAAATTATACACACATAATGAATAATGATTCAAGAATATCCTTGAATCCAAAGGATACCCATCAGCCTTTGCTTAATAAAGTCTAGTTAGAAAGATAACCAGAACTGCCTGGAAATACAGTAAATCTTTGATTCAAAAGATGTAATGAGAAAAGGGAGGATACTTTAAGGCTATATATTTGAGCCCTTAAAGCAGCCACTAGTTTAGTGCCTCCGCTGAGGAAGATGGAGAGAAAAAGATGGCTGTGCCCACTGTACCCACCAACTTCAGAGACTGTAGAAGAATCAAGTATCTGTTTTAAAACTCACGTGCTACTCCGAGGAAGGCAAAGATCCACAGGACTTTCATTCTGTCTGTTGGTATTTTGTAAGTTGGAATAGAATGCCCTGAAGGAATCTCTCCCCATTTATACCCTTCCAGGGATCTTATCTTTATGGCCCAAGGCCACAACAGCTCCCTCCGTCCCAAGGTCTTGCATAAGCATAATTACCAATTAATCATGTATTAGACATTTTCATGATATATAGTGATAGCATTATTCCAGGTGTCTTAAATCTAAAGGAAAGCATTAGGTAGATACTCACGCACCATTTGACCTGTGTGCTGGGTCTTCCATTGAGCCCTCTGTCTACCTACTTGAATGTTTCTGAATGTTCTAAGATTTTTTTTGGTTTGCAAAGCCTGAGCCACACTTGTCCACATCAAAAGCCTTTCAAAGAAACATGGCAAAGACATGGCTGCCAAAGCTCAGAGCTCTTCTTAGCTGGGGCAAAATTTAACAAATCACAGATAAAACTCCCATATTTATGTCAGATTATGTTATTCTGGAGACGTAGGTAAGAACCATAGCTTTTTTGTCTACTCTTCATTACATACAGCAGGGTAGATATCTTTTAACTGTTTGATTCACTTGTGGTCCTGATCCAGAAAGTGCACTGGCAGTTATCCCAGTTTGCCCAGTTCATCTTGGTTTTGGGGAGATCATCTCACTCAGAATCAAATCCCTAGATTTGATTGCATGATGTGAAAGAACTGTCCAATTAGCGACACTGCAGTGTCTTCTCCATCAGTACCAGCACCATAACAGCCACCTAAAGAAGAGATATCCTTCTGGATTTCCATAGGTTTGGTTAAGGACATGGTCTGTCCCCATAAAGGTTTCTGATCTTCCCTGAAAATGTGATGGAGTCATTGAGACAGAAGGTGGCATGGTGAGCAGAACAACTTACAGAAACAAGGAGGCTGGAAGACCTTATGTAGTTTGAGGTTTGAGTGATGCATTGCAGAGTTGTGAAAGCAAGTAAGGAGCCGAGGTGGCGCAGTGGTTAGAGTGCAGCACTGCAGGCTACTTCAGCTGACTGCTAGCTGCAGTTCGGCAGTTCAAATCTCACCGGCTCAAGGTTGACTCAGCCTTCCATCCTTCCGAGGTGGGTAAAATGAGGACCCAGATTGTTGGGGGCAATATGCTGACTCTGTGAACCGCTTAGAGGGGGCTGTAAAGCACTGTAAAGTGGTATATAAGTCTAAGTGCTATTGCTATTGCTAAGTGTGTTTATCACAATAATTGTCAATGTTTGGTATTTTAACTCCCACTAGTCACTGGAGCGAAGAATGTGGATCAGGCAAGAAGCCCCCTTCCTTTATTCAAATATGCTATTTCTATGGTTACATCTCTTGATGTATTTATTACTTGTGGTAAGTGTGGACAAATGTGGAAAGTCAAGAAATTCAACCTCTCCCCAAACTGTGCTGGACTATCTTGGTTCCATACACAAAGTTCAGTATCAATCAGAATTGTCTTCAGCTGTACACACAGAAACTTCCATGAGACCTTAAACCAGTGGTTCCCAACATGGGGCCCATGCCCCACAGGGGGGCAATTTGATTTTTAATGGGGGCAATTGGAACCTTGTTTAAACCAAGTTAATGGCCTTTTAGGCTTCCTCCGTGTGAGTAGGAGTTCACTTTTTGAATAGTAAGAATTATATGTCATGGGGGGGGGAGATTTTAGAGATGCTTAGGTGGGGCATGGCCAGAAAAAGGTTGGGAACCACTGCCTTAAACCCTGTGCCATCATGTGAACATTCCTCTCATCTAAAACTTCACATAAGAACATTTTTCACAACAGACCACCACTCTGTGCTCACAGGTGACTGATGGCATAGCATGCTGTCTTATCTAGATTGGTAGATACAGTATCTTGGTCAGGACTTAGAAGAATCTGCTTTTACCACGGTGTTCTTGTTTGAATTTACAACCTTATACCCAGAAGAGACTTCTGCATATGAATTGCCCAAGCACTGTAAACTTCCTCTAATATTTCCAGTAGCTGATGAAAGAGTTGGTTGAGATCCCTGGAAATGTTGAATGAGACTTCAAAGTGATGCCAAACAAAGCAATAGAGTTGCTTTGTTTTAAAAAGCACAGTGTGTGTGGTCATTGCTTCCCAAAGTAGCACTGAAGAGTGTTTTGTATGATGAGCCTTCATTAAAGTAAGGCACTCAATCAAAGCTTTGCACAGATTTACAGAAAAATGTAAAATGGGATGAAATTAAATCCATGTGTTCTCCTAAAATTCCTGAAGGCTCAAGTACAGGAATCTGCTATCATGCTGATCCCTTCCAAGACCTCCCTGCATGTACCTCCCATTGATAGTAAATCTCTTGGTTTTGATCCAGGAGATTTGAAGAGAGTTTCTTTTTCACACTTGCTTCAATGGCAGAAGAATGTTGTCTGATGGTGACTGGAAGGTGTGGGGACAGCTATTACAGCTGCTAGCCTACATACCTTCAATCTCTTCTGAAACCTAGATAGGTTAGAAGACCATCATTTCATTTGGTGCTGTCCAACCCAAGAGCTTAATGTGCTATATAAAAAAAATACTTTTCATATATTTTGAGCATGCATTTCCTTGGATTTAGCTTGAGGATATAAACCTGGATATAACCCTTGGATATAACCCTGAGTTATAATTTTGTGTGAGAAGAATGTGTTTTTATTTTCAATATTTATGCCATACCTTATTTTTCAATATTCATGCCACCTATAACCCACCTTATTTCCAAATTTTAAAAAATCTCACAAAGGTGCAGTCCTTTTTCATAAAGGAGCTACTCTCTACATATTTTTTGCCTTTTCTAACTGTAAAATATTCTTTTTGAAGTGCAGCATAGAAGATAGCGTATATTATTTATGTGACAACATAGATTTACAGTATGTATAGGCATTACAGTGTTGACAATTTTATTTTCAGTCTCATTTTTAATGATGCCCAGCAATGAATTCAACTTTTTTTTAACCCTTGCCACATTCTGGGTGAAATTTTATGGAGATAATTATCATTAATGTGACTGTGAACTTTGGGTTTTGTTATTGCTGTTCCACTATGCTAGACTTTGTGTTTGCTTTTACTGCACTGACCCAATTATTATAAAATTCATTCTTCCAGTTGGAAATGTTCTTTTGAAATCTTTTGAAAATACACTATTTCACACAAGAGCTACTGGGCTGCTCATCTTTCTTTTTAGCACATTTATGAGGTAAAGCCACCAATCTTCACTTCACCATACTTCACCCATTATATCCTCTCAATTTGCTTGTATAGATTGGGGTTAATATTGCTACTGCTCAGCTCTCCAATACAAATTTTGATTTTAAAAAATCTTGTATTTTTATTAAAACAGTAGAAGTTTATTTAAGAAGACTTGACAATTGTTTGTTACTGAACAATTACTCAGTTCTTTGGATTGCTCTGGAAATAATAATTTAGGCAGAGTGAAAGGACTGATGGATCTTATCTGAACTTTCTTTATCATTCTTCAGCATGTTATTGAGTTGTCTGTTGCTCAGCCATTCAACAATTATGCTGGTCTATAACTGTAATAAAAATCTGATTGATTGAACCATTCAATACTGTAAATTCAAAAGTTTCTTACTTCAAATGTAGTTAACAATTTTATTTAAAATTGTTGGCCATCATGATTTGTGATATTAAATTAGTGGAATTTGAATGAAATTTTTAAAAAAGAGCTACAAAACATATAAAGTAACTTCATATGCCATTGTGATGCTATAGAGCAGGGGTGTCAAACTCAAGGCCCACGGGCTGGATCCGGCCCATGGGTGCTTAGATCTGGCCCACGGGGCCACCCTGGAAACAGCAAGGAAGCGGCCCACGGTACCTCTGCCAGTGAAAACGGAGCTCGAGAGGGCCGCGTGCGACTCTCCTGAGCTCCGTTTTCGCTGGCAGAGGATTGCAGGAGGCCGTCACAGCCGGAAACAGAGCTCGGGAGCCCGTTTTTGCTGGCAGAGCACCCGGGCCACCACAGGTGCCCCCGACATGAATGACGTCAAGCTGGCTATGGCCACCCTGGCCACACCCACCCCGACCCCCCGAGGTCAAACACAACCCTGATGCGGCCCTCAATGAAATTGAGTTTGACACCCCTGCTATAGAGCAAGGGATTTAAAAAAATCAGAAACAATAGAAAAGTATTTTTCTCCATTAAGTGTGAACAAAATGTCCTGTTTTAACCCCTTTCCCTTGAAGCAGCTCCAAGGCCTTTTGTTGCCAATAAAGTAATTAAGAGTCACCCCTCTTGACCTGTCCTTGATATGACCGGGCACTTCCAGATATGGGTCCTGAATTTTCACATTAGCTTATCTATAACCTAAAAGATGACATCTCCTGCATCTGTCAGTTCCAGATGTTTCTTTCCCAGCAATTCTTGGGGGAGCAAAAAACTTTGGCATGCATAAGCTCTCAAGGTCCCCTAACTCACGCTAAGGAACCTGTATCTGGGGCTGTAACATTTTTCTCCTGTACATGTATATGTATGAACACATGCACAATACAATTATAATGCCTTTACCTACAGTTTGTAACACATTTTTTTAGTTATGAAACAGGGTGCTCCTCATACTATTATGAAGGATATTCTGTTGCAGTGCCTGATAAACGTCTAACAGATCCAAGCAGATCTACAAAGCAATACAGTACAGCAATATTACTGTACAGTAATACTCTTTCAGATCATGATTAATCCATATGGATCATGGCAGTTGATTACTTCTTTAAGTAACATGTAGACAGAGGATGATGGAAGTTGTAGTCCAACACATCTGAAGAGCACTAACTTGGGGAAGTCAAGAATCAATTGGGGAGCACACACCAATTCAGGCATTTTTCAAGCCTGTGGTTGGTAATTGTGAGAACAATGGTAGATTGCTCCCAACAGTGGATAAGCTACCACATGACAATGTAAGAAAATTATAGACAGCATAACAAATTAAATACCAATTCATAGACCCTCTTTTAATTTGAAAACAAATGAACAAAGATCTGAATAGACTATATATGATGCCATCATTAACTCATTCAGAAATGCAAACATACACCTAATCAATAGTTATGGTTTTGTGATAAGAATTTTTTATTGCTGCTGTTCACTTTAAAGCTATATGTTTGTCAATTCAATAATCCTAAATTACTGATTTGAAAGAAGGTATATGTCTCAAGAAAATTAGATAAGTGATAGAAAATGTTTTACGTGCTTGGGTAGACAAGTTACTCTTTTGATACATTTTAAAAGTTCAAAGGTGACAGTGCATATTTTCAGAAATAAAATAATGTATTTCATACTAGTAAATGTATTATGATCTGTTAATTCAAAAGCTGAACTAAAGTGATAATAGCAACATATTCCAAAAATATATTCTAATTTGTTTTGTTCCTGTTTCATTGAACTCTATATATTATGAATTAAGTGAATTTGGGTGGACAAAACAGTACCATCTAACATTAGTATTCTCATAGGTACCAAGGCACTCTTGAAAAAATGAGTCTATCCACTGGAGTTAAACATCTAAATATAAGTGTTACTAACTTGCCATAACCCAAAATTCAAAAAAAAAATCATCAACTGCTTCTAAAAAAAGAGTTGTACGTTTAACAAAGTATTTATTGATGGTTTGGTTTGGTTTGGTTTGGTTTGGTTTGGTTTGGTTTGGTTTGGTTTGGTTTGGTTTGGTTTGGTTTGGTTTGGTTTGGTTTGGTTTGGTTTGGTTTGGTTTGGTTTCACACCACCATAATTTCCAGTTTCCCAACAGTAAGTAACAATGACAAATAATCAAGTATAATGATAATTAAAATATCCTTGTTAATGAATAAAACACTTAAATTAAAGGAAAAAAGCAAACAATTAAACAATAAATACAGTTGTCATCATCCATTTAATGGAAAAATATTCTCTAGAACTTCCATTTAACTAGTTTGTAGAAGGCTACCAAAGAGGTCCTAATCTAGGAAAAGTCTATTCCAGGTCAGCAGCACCAGCACTGGAAAGCAGAATCTTTGGCTCTGAACATCTGGGGAAAGTGGGGAAAGACAGTAGTTTTTCCTGGGAAGAAAATATTGGTTACCTTGATTCCGACTGGAGGAGCAGATTATTGCTCAGTTAAGAGTGTACATTTGAATTGTGGTTGACCTCAAACTACAAATCCATTAAAAAGAGGTTGGGCTGAGATTGTGTCTTGCCCAACTATGCAAGTTCGGGATTGAGCACAGACTGAGTTCATGTCTTCTCTGTTTAGTTTCAACCTTTTGATAGAGAGAAGGGTTTTTACAGAAAGCTTAAAGCATTTCTTCCATGAAAACATAGTATTAAGGATATTCAGAGGTGGACTGCTGGGCGTTCGCAGTGGTTCGGGAGAACCTCTAGCTAAGATTCTGTGCAGTTCAGAGAACTCCCAAATCCCACTCCTGGCTGGCCCCACTCACCCCACCCCGCCCCTTCCAGGAGTCCCCACGCAGCCCATTTTGGATGCAGGTAAGTGCAGGGCTCGCGTGGAGGCTCAGGTAGGGCGAAAAATGGGCCTACCATAAGTTCGGGAAGGCCAGAAACGGGCCTGTTTCTGGCCTCCAGAAGGCCTCCGGAGCCTGGGGAAGCCGTTTTTGCCCTCCCAGAGACTCGAGGAAAGCCTCTGGAGCCCGGGGAGGGCAAAAACGCCCCCCCACCATGGTGCAGGAGGCCGGCTAGGCCACGCCCACCATGGCCACGCCCACCCAGCAACCGGGCAGAGAACCCCTTGCTAAAATTTTTGAAGCCCACCCCTGAGGATATTCAATATAAATTGATCAAAATTTTGAAAAGCAATCTAAGACTCAGAATGAAAATGTGCAAAGAATGAAAAAGCAATCAATGGTTTTATTAAAACTACTCTTGCTAAGCTGCTCCCCTTCAAATATGTTAAGCAACAGCCAGAATTCCCAGCTAGCATGGCTAAAAGAAGCCAGCGAGATGGTGGAATGGGGAGGTAGGCTCTGAATTATTTCTGTGGACTATCAGAAGGACAATAAGATGAAAACTATTTTCCTGGTTCAGTAGCTAGAATTTCTGTTTTTTAGATAGATAGGAATACTTCAAATCCAGAGACAAATCCCTGAGCAGGGTAACGTAGGTATTTGGCAACACTAACATCCTTAGTTCAAGCTCTGGATGTCTCTTATTAAAAAACCTCAGATCTCAGAAACATTTCTGGTCATGATGTGAGAAGTGAATAATGATCTGAGAAAATGTCACCAGTTCCTTGAAATAGGGTGGTGGCCACCAAAGCTGACATTTGCAATTACCACAACATTTAAAACATTTGGTTGGGTGCTGTTTGTTCTCCTTAATAAATCCTGGAAAAAGCAATAAAGAATTGAGAAAGAAAACAAGAGTAAGCAACAAGAATAAGAGTAAGAAGAGAAAGAGAACAAGAGTAAGAAGACCCATGAGCTGCATGAAGTCAAAAGAAGATCATGAGAAACTTCATAGTATTTCTACCAGTGGCTATTGTGTGACCTATGAGAGGAATTGACTAATGAGACTTCTCTTCTAAATACCTGCCTGCAGGCGTTATCTTGCCAAATCCCGTGGTTGTGTCAGCTTTTCTCTTCCCAGGATCTTGGCATAAATTTACGAGTAATAACCCTGTGCTATTTTCAAGAGCAGAAAGTACATATTTGCAATTGTGGTGAGCAAACCTTCCTGCCCTGCAAATTATTTTACAACTCTTCTAAATCTTCACCACATCTCTGCAGGGTATTCCAAAGCACACTCTTTCCCTGCAGACTGTACAGGAGGTGTCTTGGCCAGAAACAACACAAAGGACCACTTTCTACAGGGTGGAAGTGGCTTGACGTGGCCTCTATTGTTTTCATAATAAAGCTGACTACATCAAAGATGATACTGGATTTTTGCTGAGAGTCCTAAAACCACAAGGTTCCATCTTAGGCCCAGTACTCTTCAATATCTTCATAAATGACTTAGATGAGGGAATAGAAGGGGAACACATCAAATTTGCAGATGACACTAAGCTGGAGGAATAGCCAACACCCCAGAAGACAAGCTCAAAATCCAAACAGATCTTGACAGACTTGGACAATGGGCCCTATCTGACAAAATAAAATTTAATGTGGAGAAAAGCAAGGATTTACATTTAGGCAGGAAAAACCCAAGGTACAAGTATAGATTAGGTGATACCTGGCTCAAATACAGTAACTGTGAAACAGACCTTGGAGTCTTAATCGGCGATCACTTAAATATGAGCCAGCAGTGTATGGCAGCATTCAAAAAAGCTAATACAATCCTTGATTGTATAAACAGAGGCATAGAATCAAAATCACGTGAAATATTATAAAACCTTAGTAAGATCTCACCTGGAATACTGCATCCAGTTTTGGTCACCACATTACAAAAAAGATGTTGAGGCTTTGGAAAAAGTGCAGAGAAGAGCAACTAAGATGATTAAAGGGCCCGGAGACTAAAACATATGAAGAAGGTTGCAGGATTTGGGTATGGCTAGTCTAGGGGGGGAAAGGACTAGGGGTGACATGATAGCAGTATTCCAGTGCCACAAAGAAGAAAACAAGATCAACCTGTTTTCCAGAGCACTAGAGGGCAGGACAAGAAACAATGGATGGAAACTCATCAAGGAGAGAAGCAACCTAGAACTAAGGAGAATTTTCCTCATAGGGAGAACAATTAACTAGTGGAACAGCTTTCCTTCAGAAGTTATGGGCGCTTCATCACTGGAGGTTTTTAAGAAGACACTGGACAGCCACTTCTCTGGAATGGTATAGGGACTTGTGCTTGAGCAGGGGGTTGAACTGGAAAACCTCCAAGGTCCCTTCTAGCTCTATTCTGATTGAAAACGGATGCAATTTCTGCACTCAGATATCATTCATTTCTTGGATTCCTGATAATCTCCTCTGAGTATTGGAGGTTCTGCTGACATCATGATAAAGACTTCTTTTATTGTGCTTTCTGGAGATGTAATAGCATTTTTACAACACTGACTTGCATCTCCATAGGATATCGGATTGAATACTGATCCTCCATAGGATCATAATTGAATCACATGATTTTGAAATGCTTATTATTCTCACTTGCTACCCAGGTCTGAGGTAAAAAGTTCATGGGGTGTTTCTGTCAAAAGATGAAGTTACATAGAGGGGACTATACTTCACTGCTTGCACAAAATACACCTCTTACTTGAAATGGGGGAGGCAGAAGGAAGAAGTTCAAATTGCGGAACTCATTCTGCGGCTTCTCAGCTTTGAATCAAGGAGGCCTCTTCTCTAGGCTTAGTTTTTCGTAAGAAAAGTAATGGAGAGCTGCAGAGTCTGCCCTTCATGCTGCTGCTGCTGCTGCTGCTCTTGCTGGGCATGATATTATGCCCATTTATTTGCTCGCACTGCAGCCTGGCAACTTTTCCTTGCTGTACTACCAGACTCCACGATTGGCTGATTTTGGAATTTGAGAAGCCTGGCAGGGGCAGAAATGTTCATTCAGAACAGTAAAATATATCTCGGATTTCGACCAGTAGTACAATATGAATGAGTCTGCTCACATATGAATTCCTCTTAATTTAATAATATTTCTCTTAGGATTTCAATCTATAAAAATATAAACAATCAATTTCCAAGAGAAAGACAGCCACATATTAGTTACATTTTGTCTTGGATCCTTGAGGGCTATGTTTGTTTGCTTTTTCCGTGCATTTAAGTGGATGCCTATACTGTATGACAATATGAAGAACAAGAAGAAAACTTTTATTAAATCAATTGTCTATGTCAAATATACAAAGCTGATTTAAAAAATGCAAATAGATACAAAGAAAACAAAACTTCATAATAAATCATCACCCTTACAATTAATGCTAATCTGATCCAGGTATTCCTCCCCCCCCCCATACTTTTAAGCTTATACTGTATGACAATATGAAAGAAATATTACTGGAGCCCAAACTCCAATCTCTCCCTCAGTGACCAAAATGCCCTCCTTCCCTCAGGCAGGGCTTAAGTGGAGTTTTAGCAGCTGACAGGTTGAGATGCATGAATCATTTCCAAAAGAGACCGTGATCTGCAGGAAAGACTCTGCAGTCAGTGATGGAGTACAGGGCAAAACAGTTGGGTCTACTTAATTCTTAACTTCCACTTTATTTCCTTGTCTCCTTTTGGCTGAAAGAACATAAAGTGAGTACCCATCTCTGTCTGGATCTGTGATCGAATGGGCTTTGGCCCCCAGAGAGATCCTTCGCCCTTCACCTGAATTTAAATGAGGCTAGATTTGACTTTACAGCTGTCCCACTGGGTCTCTGATTTTACTGAGAACTTTCCACTTCCATAATGTTCCAGATGATCACACTGTTAAAAATGTGATTTGGATGGCACTATAATAACAGATCCACAATCGGCCAGCTTAATTGCACTCAGATAAGCAGCACTAATGTCTCTACATTACATTTGGGAATAGGGGATCAGACTTGAGACCAGGATTATTCAACATTTTACTTAATGACCTGGATATGGGACTGATGGCCTGCTTTGATTTGATTTGTAGATGTCACAAAGCTGGGAGGTCTGCCAACACTAGGCTAACAGAATGAAATTGCAGTCTAATCGGAATAGATGGGCTGAGAGAAACAAGAGGTCCTTTAAGAGAAAGAAATACAAGATATTACATTGAAGAAGAAGAAAAATGTAGGACACATGTACAAGGGGACATCTGAAAAGGACTTACAGTAGCTGTGGTCTGTGACAAGAAGCTGAATATGAAGCAGGAGTGTGAGGCAGCTGCTAGAAGGTTTCCAAAAATTATTGGGAAAGTAATATGGCAAAAGTGAATTTGTTTGGTCAGAAGTGGCGCAATTTCTTGTAAGCTGGCGATAAATGTCTTTACCCCAAAATTAGACCCTTAACCATCCTTATCCTGGTTTTATTTCCTTTCTTCTATATTCTCTTAGTGTGGTATCTTGCAGTAGGAGGAGTTATTATAGTCTGCTTCAGTCCAATCAGGAGACTAGTTGTTTAGAAACAATGGCAACTTTCTTTAACTATAATACTGCATGAACATATAATGGAAATGGTTTTTGCTTGGCAGTATAGCATTCCATGTTTATTTACAGTAAGACCACAAGATGGCAGCAAAGAGTTAGCTTCCCTTTCTCTTTGCAGCCATCTAGAGATTGCCTGGATTTCTACCTCTGAAACCTGGTACCCTGCTTAATTTACAGCTACCTTGTCTTTTATTCCCCTTAACTATCTCAGCATTTCTTAGCAATCTTGAGAGCGCCATTTTGAGTATTTATTCCCAATTGCTCTCAAGATACATCTCCGAACTCAGTTTGCTTTTCCTCAATGACATCATAACAAAATTCAATTTGGCTATGTAAGTAATGACCCCTGTCTATTATAGGATCTCTGGTCCCTTAGTATCATGTGGGTGGCAATCCAGCCTTCAAATTGCTTGAGTTCAATTTTTCAGTTTAGTTGATATTACATAGCTGAGCCTGGTTGAGAAGACCAAGGTATCTTTGTAGCCACACAAGTTTCACAGATTACAAACAACTGGAGAAGATTTTTGAAGGAAGAAGATGGTATTTTGATGTGCTGTGGTTTCACTGCTTGCACAGAAGTACACTGCTGAATCCCCTGGCTTCACAGCTGATATACTCAAAAGACAGTGATCCAGCATAGGCTGGTCAGCATTCAGACGGTGCAAAGATGGGTTTTTCTGCAGGATGTTACCATTATAGAAATTATAGAGGAGCTGAAGATCCTGCTGCTGTTTATGCTGCCGAAACCAAAGCATATTACGATGTCCATAGTCTTGTCTACAGTCCAATCTAGCATCCTGACCTTCTTCCAGCATCATGCTCTGTGGTTGGATGATGTTGGCATCTGAGCATCCTAGAAGAGAATATATGTAAGAAAAAATTAGCTGTCGTTTTTAAGAAAGATTTTTTTTTCATTTTTTCAGACGAGAATCTGCAATCTGTTGTGGAATCAGCAGGCTATACAACCCAGCTGAACCAAATTTTTAGTTTCAGTTATGTAGATCTTTGGCATCTATTTTTGTACAGGGAGGAAATAAGGCAGCTAGGTTTAACACTTGGATTTACTAAAAGTTAGTTGATTCAGGAATATAATTTGTTCCATTTTCTTTGATGGGATTGGGTATAATCTAGGGATGCGTGTTTAAGCCTACATGCTCCTGAATTTAATATATCATGTGAAATGAATGTAGCTTTCTCCCATATAAGCATGCCTATGACTGCTTCTTTTATGAATATCCGTAGAATGTCTCAAGCAAACAACAAAGACAAAACTAAGAATGGATTGGACCTAATTATTTTGTGCTTAATGTTAGCATGGTGGAAATCCCTATGCCCCAATCTAAGGAAAATGAATGCAATATTCTGATTACTCCATCAGGTCCAAGTGTTAGACCAAAACATCAGGGAGATAACTAAGAGACCATTTTGTTTCCTACTGAATCTGAAAAGTTAACACTGTCCTGTCCTATGCAAAAGGTTGCGACCCTAGGAAATTCATTTTTCCACTCTGCTTAGTAGCCCAAATCCCTCCATTTGGAATTATTACAAGAGAACTGTAACAAAACCTACCTGCACTCCAAAGAAAAGCAGCTACCCATCTTGTTAGCTGAGCATTCATGTTATACTTCTGACACTGTTAAAGAAAATTGTACTGAGATAGCAAGAGCAGGATTTCCTTTTCTAAGTAATCTGAAAGTTTGATTAGATCTCCCCCCTGAGGCCATCTCTCTTTAGGCCAAGTGTCTTAGCTTGCCTTGCTATGTCATGTGTTCTTTAGAAGGAATCCATTCCTGCCTGAATTTCTGTTGTGAATGTATGCTGTCAGTTTTTCCATTCCTACCCTAATAAATATATTTGTGTTTTTAATTCACATTTTATTTTCAGAATGTTTTGACACTATTTCTCAGTCATCTTGACAATTTCCCCAATAATGACTTAAACAGTAATAACTACATAGTTGTTACTGTAGTTTCATTGTTACTGTTATTTTCACACAACAATGGCTCTAGAAAATGTTATCAGCCACTAGTGGGGAAAAGGTCTTAGATAATATGGAGCTCTAATGTATTTTGCTTAAATTTATTTAGGATCTTTCAAGAGGAAGATGACACATTACCTGGAGCTGGTTGCCTTTGCCTACTGCAACCCCTGATTCCAACTATTACAGCATGACTCTGTCCTCTAGGACCAGCCTTGTTCAACATCAGCTGCCACTATTTCAATTGTTACTAGAGTTTAATTATCATGGGGAATATGTTTATTTACATAGAGTGCCATATGTGATTAGTTTTAACCTTTGTTTCTTGAATTAATCCCAATAGCTGATTATATACAACTAAGCCATAAACTCAGTGCACTGGCTGGGTTCACACAACAGTGAGTTGTAAAAAAAAAAAAAGGACCTAAGTTTAAGGTAGGGTGGAAACCAGTTTGGTATAGTTGTTAAGGCATCAGGCTAGAATCCAGGATACTGTGAGTCCTAGTCCCATCTTAGGCACAAAGCCAGCTGGGTGTCTTTAGGCCAGCCATTTTTTCTCAGCCCTAGGAAGGCACCAATGCTAAACCACTTCCAAAAAATCTTGCCAAGAAAACTGCAGAGACTAGTTCAGGTAGCCACCACGAATCAAAAATGACTCAGACACATTAAAAAAAAGAAGAAGCTTATAATGAATCCATCTAATGTTTCTTTGGGAAGCAATGGTTTGAACCAGCGGTGGGTTGCTCCCGGTTCGGGCCGGTTCTTAGAACCGGTAGCGGCGGCGGGAGGCTCTGCCCACCCACCTGGGATGCTTCTGCGCATGCGCAGAAGCGTCGCACGCAAGCGCGCACGTGAACCGGTAGTAAAGGGTTTTAGAACCCACTACTGGTTTGAACTAAGAATCTCATGATTTGTAAATGGAAATTGCCAAGAACTGTGAAGGAAGGATAGGCAATCCCCACCCTTATTTCCTCCAAAAAGACAGAAAGTTCTTCAACAGTTACTTGAGGCAGACAGGGAACAGTGAGCAAAGGGATCTCTAAATGCCCCAGGAACAAACTGAAATTTCCTTTCAAAAGTGCCATATATTCTTAGGCCTGATCAGAAAAAGATGTATTGTCATTATATATGCATAGCCTTTGGCTGCTTGGAGGTGGGATTTTAAAGCAGAAGAATGAGTGGCTTGAAGGACGTCCAAGCATTGCCACCTAAATGCTGACAGTGGTCCTGACCCTAATCAGGCTATTCTGAACACTGCCATAGTGGTCTCTGTAGGCACAGAAGGGAATGCAAATGTTTAGCATCAAATCATTTGAATGACAGGTAATGCAAAGTCCCTGCTTTGGGTAGGTATGGCATAACAATTAGAAATCTGTTTGCTTGTTTGTTTTTCTGGTCAATTCACAGAATAGCTCAAGGTTGACTCAGCCTTCCACCCTTCCGAGGTTGGTAAAATGAGGAACCCAATTGTTGGAGGCAATAGGTAAATAATGCTTCTATATTGTAAACCACCCAGAGAGCGCTGTCTAAATGCTATTGCTATTGCTATATCTTTGGCAAAACTACAACTCACTTCTAGGGCTCTGACTTGGAAAACTCTCGTTCCAGCTTGGAATTGTGGAAGACTACCAATGGCCCTAATTCAGTCATAAATAGAGTTAGATGTATTCTTGTGCCTTCTTTTATCTTTGTAATCTGCTTCGCGTGCTGTGACTGGGGCAGCACTGACATTTTGCAAATTAAAAAATAAATAAATGGCTAACTTCCCAAAGCTGAAATGTGTATCAATTGAAAATGCGAGCAGAGAAATCTATGAGTAAAACCATCACTCAGAAGCAACCAGTGCTTTGCTTCAATCCTGTGAGGATGGATGAGGTTGGATCTGTGTACAGGACTGCAATCTATGTGACACAGACCGGTAACAAAACAGCGCGAGGTAGTTTGTGTACAGCTGGGAGACCTGGAGCTCTCACTGTGTCCCACCAACTGCACAGAAATATACTGCGGGCTTTGCGGCCTCTTCCGGAGGGATGATAAGGGAAGAATGAGTCACTGCTCTTCTGGTGATCTGGTATGTCTTGATTTCCTTCCTCGTATCACTTTCAGCTACGGAGTATCCAATAAGCTGGAACTGCTTCTCTCCAGCATTGCTGTCCTGCCGATACCAAAAAAGCATGATGTAGCTGCTATCATCATAATCGCAGGTGATATTTGTCTGGATCCCCTCTTGGATGATTTTGAAGCGTTCCTTTTGGGTCACTATAATAGCATGGCAAAGACCTGCATAGACTGGAGGAGAAAACAACGCTCGCTCAACGCACATGGTCATCCCTCAAATCCAAAAGGGTTGATATGCTTCAAATGTTTTGTCTCTTTGGGAGAAACGGTCTCTTCTTTCTCACATTTTTAAATATTAAGCATTAACTTATATACCACCAAAGAAAGGCTTATAAATTTAAAGGGAGATTCTGGGGAAGCTTACCTGAGCCACTATTTCTTTCACTCTTTTGGATGTATCTTATTTGAGATATTCCTCTCATTGATATCTCTCTTTTTTAAAAAAATCTGTCATAGCATTAGTGTTGTATGCTCCTAATGCCTTTTCATCCTTTTTAGAGCTATGGATGTCCCGGAGTACAGCTAACCATCCCAAGAGAGGCATTCTTACCTGCCAACAGTTTCAAGCCAAGGATCTCCCACCAGATAGCTTCCATTGCAAGAGGATGTCACTGGATGAATCTGCCCTTGAATCTTGAAACACAGGAAGCTCCCTTGAGCACCTCATCGATGGGAGGAGCGGCTTCTGAGCCTCTCCAGCCAATGAAGAAACAATGCAGAGTCCTGCAAAGACAAAGGAACTCTATTCAGACTGTAGAATCAAATGGATGAATTAATTCATCAAGTTTAAAAGAACATGGTCAGTCAAATGTGGTGAAATCATTTATCACAAGGCAAAAAGGCAGAGTTTTCTGCTCTGATTGTTCTAGTAATTCACTGGTCTTTAACTTTTTAATTTTTATTTGCTGGGTTTTAGAGTTGTAATCGAAAAGCTTAGGCTCATTGCTTTTCTTAAGTATATTTCAAATGCCCTTTGTGCTTGCAGACAAGCAAGCTTCCAGCTATTCAACCACTTTCCAATTATGAGCTCCTTGAGTGATAACGAAATTAATTATTTTCCCCGTCTATCTTTAATCTCATACATACATGTGTGCATATGTGCACACACAAACACAAAGTCTCTCACACACCTCTTTTTGCAGAGAATAAAGAATTTAAAAAATAGACTAAGTGGACTTTGGCAAATGTGCGGATTGCCTGTTCTGAATCAGTATGTCTTGATAATTGTCTGGTGAATGCCAGTTTGGTGTAGTGGTTAAGGCCGAGGTAAAGAGCTGAGGTGGCGCAGTGGTTAGAGTGCAGCACTGCAGGCTACTTCAACTGACTGCTAGCTGCAGTTCGGCGGTTCAAATCTCACCGGCTCAAGGTTGACTCAGCCTTCCATCCTTCTGAGGTGGGTAAAATGAGGACCCAGATTGTTGGGGGCAATATGCTGACTCTGTAAACCGCTTAGAGAGGGCTGTAAAGCACTATGAAGCGGTATATAAGTCTAAGTGCTATTGCTATAGGCTAGAAACTGGGAGTCTGTGAGTTCCAGTCCTGCCTTAGGCGTAAAACCACCTGGTTCACCTTGGGCCAGTCTGTCTCTCTCAGCCTTAGGAAGGAGGCAATGGCAAACCACTTCTGAAATCTTGCCAAGAAAACTGCAGGGACTAGCTCAGGCAGTCCCCAGGAGTCAACACTGATTTGAAGGTGTGTGTGTGTGTGTGTGTGTGTGCGCGCGCACCATTCATGTTCATGTGGTTTTACTTGGTAACATGAATTTTGCTTAATGGATATGTTAGTGCCGAAAAATCCACTTCCAGGATTTCTGAGGATCCCCAAAATGTCATGTGCTTCTGCAGTGGGGTTCAAAATGAGAAATGTAATGGGGAGGAGAGGGAAAATAACTTCCCTATTTTGGTTGTTTAAATACTTCCTCCTTCCTTATTGGGTCAGTGAGAGATTCTCAGTAGTATAGATGCCCATTTGGGGAAGAAAGGATATCTGAGGGGGAAAAGTATTCTGTGAATATCCTATCTCCAAGCACTATCATTGGCTTGCTCTCTTCCCACATCTAATGTATAAACAGATCCATCTTAAACAAAAGGAATGGTAGGGTGCATTGAAAGGATAATCTCCCTGTCTGATATCAGCTTTTTCTGTATTCACAGAGACAGAGATCTGAGTTAAACTGTAGCCTTGAAATACCCTACTAGAAAACAAAAGATTGCAGTGATAATTTGTGAGGAAGTTTCCATAGAGCAAGGTGATATGATTCACACCACTTCAACTGATCCCATGACAATATTACTGGGAGTCTGCAAACGTCAGGACTGGTCTCTGTGCCATGCTATTTTATCCTTAGGGGGAAAAAGAAATGCCATTTTAAAACAACAAATGCCACTTTTAAAACAGCAACATATCATAGGCTTGTACTTTGAGGAGTGCTCGGGGCCCCCTTGAAGGGAATTCTTGCCTTATGCTGCCCCCTGCTTCTAGCTCCTGTTCTAGCATCATAACAGATGCTTGATTCTAAAAAAGATGCTCAAATGCAAAATTGCTGATATGAGAAGCTTTACAGGTCACAGGGAGCTGGAGAGTAATGTGTAACCATGGATTGCAGGATATTTTAAGGGTTTTTAAAGGCACGCGTATTATATGCATAATATTGCTCATTATATATTAAGTCCTAGAAGAATTTCCTCTCAAATCGTCTGTCAGATTTTTTTCATGGAGCACATGGGAAGGGGGGGGAAATGCATGGACCATATGAGAGGCAGAACATTAGCAACTTTTGTGAAGCATGGGGAGAGTTTTTGCACCTGGTGGAATGAGGTACTTTATTGCTGGCCATTTTTAAATGATTTCAAATGAGTACCGTTTGGCTGACAGTTGTCTTTGCTGAACGTTTGACGAGAAAGTGCAAACACTGATTGGCTGACCATCTTCTGTGGCAAATATTAAATGTAGCCAGGCTTATCATCATGTGTGCTACTTCAGTGACAACTGTTGTGTTTTGACTGACTTCTAAATGAACTCTAAATTGTTATGCTTAGCTGAACTCTGAATGAACCCTGATTTGCTATGTTTCAGTTGAACTTTAACTGAACTGTATGTTTTCACTCAGGTCCAGCGTTTGAATGCTCAAACGCTATTGGTTGTTGTGTCTGACAGCCCTCTATAAAAGAGCTAGCTGTCAGACCGTGCTTTGCTGGTTGTCTTGAGTTGAGCTAATAAAAAGAGCTGTTCTGAAGTCAGTCTCCTGTGGTTGTTCCCACTCTCTAACAACAACCATGGTGGAGACTTGAGAGGGTCGGCATCTGTCCAGCTCCTAAGGGCTAGTTTTTGCAACTGTGGGCATGTTCTGTATTTTCCAGGTCCTGCCAATTTGCCTGTCTGGCCATTTTTGTTTCTGCTGCTGGAGGATGGATGTGATACCTGAAGAGAAGTAGCAGCACCAAGATTGTTGGAGATAAAGGTAGATCAGGACATCTCTAGAGCCTTACTCTCCCAAGTGGGGAAAAAACACCCCAACGGACAGACCACTTTGGAGAAGACCTAGTCTACTGCTTTTTCTCACAACCTTGGTCCTGTTCTAGTGAAGTGTCCTAATTGTCAGAGCGGTGTCTAGAATAAAATGTTCCTGACTGAGAATTAGATTTCACTCTAAGCCAGTTCAGAGATACTTTGGCAGCAGCTTACAAAGTATTCAGTCTGAAGTTAATGAAATAAATATTTGCCAATTCGTTCTTTACTTTTTTCTACTATCTCTCATGTTTGCTACTTCAGTGACAACTGTTGTGTTAACAGTACTACTGTATTCAATTTTTAGACCTTGCAGACTATATTCTGTGTTTCGACAGACTTTTTAGTGCCTTATTTCTTTTCAGAATGGATTTTGAAAATTGAAGAATTGTTGTTTTCTGACTGAAAAATTCTTCTATGTTAGCATTATACCATTTCTGTAAAATAGCTACACTCATTTAACCAGAGATATGAACAAAATCAGCAATTTGGTTAATTCTAGTTTCCTGGCACTCTGCTGATGGAAACATTTCCAGTTTCTGTTATTAACTGAAATTAAATGAGCGCTGTCAATATGCTGTTTCACCCACATTCTGGTCCCCATGAATCAGAGGTGGGATTCAGCCGGTTCGGACCGGTTCAGGCAAACTGGTTGTTAAAATTCTGCCCAGTTCAGCGAACCGACTAATCCCACCACTGGCTGGCCCCGCCAGTTTTTCGGGCTGTTTTTGGCCATTTTGGGGCCGCTTTTGGGGCATTTTGGGCCCTTTTTGGGGCCATTTTTGGCTGTTTTTTGGGTGAAAATGCCCCAAAAAACAGTCTGAAAATGGGCCAAAAACAGCCCGAAAATGGCCCAAAGACGGCCTGAAAACGGTCCGAAAACGGCCAAAACATGGCCAGTTTTGGGCCATTTTCCAGCCATTTTTAGGGGTGTTTTTCAAGTGTTTTTCAGGCCATTTTTCAGCCATTTTGGGGGATTTTGGGGGCATTTTTCAAGCCATTAGAAAAATGGTGGAAAACGGGCCAAAAAACGGCCTGAAAATGGCTGAATAACCACCCAAAAAATGGCCCAAAACGGCCAAAAAATGGCCAAAAATGGCCCGGAAAACAGGGAAGGAAGGAAGGAAGGAAGGAAGGAAGGAAGGAAGGAAGGAAGGAAGGAAAAAGACAAAAAAAAAGAAAAAAAAGAAGGAAAGAAGAAAGGAAGGAAGGAAGGAAGGAAGGAAGGAAGGAAGGAAGGAAGGAAGGAAGGAAGGAGATGGGAATGAGGAGAAGGAAGGAGGGAAGGAAGGAAGGGAGGAAGGAAGGAAGGAAGGAAGGAAGGAAGGAAGGAAGGAAGGAAGGAAGGAAGGAAGGAAGGAAGGAAGGAAGGAAGGAAGGAAGGAAGGGTTTAATCCAGCTTTAACTTAGTCTCTTTCAGAATTGCCTGCACAGAAGTATTGTCAATCCTTCTCCTTCTTCTATGTATTTATTATTTTGGGGGTGCAAATGGGCTTTAATTGTAAATTGCTTCTGAGGAGTCAATGGGATTTCTTGCCTCTGTCACCTCAGGTGTGAAATGTTGGCTGTTATGACACAATATATTGCTTTTTAATAAGCTCGGCCTCCAATGTCTTACTTTCCTTGGTGATGGGAGCAAAATGCTTTGCTGGTCTCTCCCCATCCTTTCACTGGGGGGGGGAGGAGGCATTTGCACCAGGAAACTGAGGGTTGGTTAACCCTTTCATGTCTGGAGGTGTTGCATATAGGCCCAAGGCCTGGGGAAAGGGAGAGTGGCCGGAAGGCGGGGCTGAGTGTGATGAGTGACATGAGTTGGCCACGCCCACCCAGCCAGTCATTAGGGCAGAGAACTGGTTGTTAAATTATTTGAATCCCACCACTGCCATGAATTGAGCAGTGTCATCCAACACAACCCAGGAAGCTTTGAAATGATAATGCCCCAGAGATCTTCATGCCTTCTACCCAATAACATTCAGCAACCTACCAAAGATCTAATGGTTCTCCTGGGCTTTAGGCAGGATGATGGCTCAGCCCAACATTTGGAGGATTTATTTAAGTTATAAATTCACCTTCAGGCTGTTTGTGATTTCTTACTCTTTTCTTACTTTTAATTATAAACCATTCAGAGTCATTAGGACCATATGGCCTATAAACTATAAGTACTCAAAAAGAATATTTTTAAGTATTGAGGGGGTACACCCTGAAGCCTAATAGCATCTATTCAGAAGAATGTTCTTGGAGAGTAGATTTTTGAGTTTTTGCAAGTCAGTTGGAGCTTAAAGTAATTATATTCACAGAACCCACTTCATTTTCATTTAAATTAAATCAAGTTGAGTTTTTGTCTTGGGCTAATTAACGTTTGGCTATTTGAGCTCGGTACACCATTCAAAGTCCAAAGACAACCCTCACCATTAAAAAAAATGCATGTCTCGATATTTTTGCAAAAAAAGATGGGATACATTTATGCATAAAATAAACATAATGTGTATATCTTATGACAGATAGCAATAACATCTTTACAAAATTTTTCCACATTCATAGAAAAAATAGAACTGCAAGGAAGCTAAGGATAGAATCTTTATCATTCAATATGATAAATGTATTTCCCCAGTATTTATCTGAAAACAGCAATATTAAATTGTCAATAAGGGGGAAACTCATGTGAACTCCATCTTTCCTTTCCACCTGTTATTGGTTGAATTCCAAATGACAAAGTTTGTATTTTCCATTGCGTATTTTTCCTTTTGATTGAGTCCTTGGAGCAAAGGTAATATTGGTCCCACAATATAAATATGTGCAGCAGCTCCTCTGGTCTGCCACTCTGAGGAAGGAAGGCAACATGAAGTTCATTTGGCTGGTAGCATTCTTGGGAGCAGCTGGTAAGTCAATCATTTCTTCATATATTTTCAAGTAGAACTTGAGCTAGCAAACTAGTGAACCTAAGGATTTTTTTTTTATCAGTTTAGGTCTGAATTTGTAAAGTTGGGACTTCCAAACCACCAAAATTAATCTATAGAAGTGTTTCTATACTTTGGCAACTGAAACATGTATGGATTTCAACTCCCAGAATTCCCAATTCAACATGGTAGCTGGGGAATTCTGAATGTTGAAGTCCATACATTTTAAAGGATGCCAAAGTTGTAAAATACTAGACTAAAAATTAGACAAAGATTAATTAATTTTAAATTAGATATCTTTAACAATGACATAGCCAAGGAACTTTCTTGATGCTTTCTTGGTGTTTCAGCTGAAGCCAACAAATTATACTCCATAGTGTCTGGCCTGAGGTAACTTATTCCCAGGTATAATAGCAAGTCAAGAAAGAGTTGTAGCCAGGAAAAATTTAGAGCAGGCAAATTGCTTTTTAAAGCAACAAACTTTAGACAAACGTTAGGATCCCCAGTCCCTCAAATATTCTACCCATTCCCTGAAACAGAATCATTATCCAGTCCATATACTTGCATAATACAAAAGGTCCAATAAAAGAGGCAAGCTGTTCAAAGCTGACCTTGGCTCAGGGTTCACTTCTCCTTGTCCTACTCAATGTTCAGGGGAAATTATGTGTAGTAGAAAGTAAATAACAAACCTGAAGGCAAAAAGGTGCTTCAGAATGTACAAGGGGCTCGTGCATAGCATCTGTCTATAACTCCTGAAGCCAGATACATCTTTTCCTAGGATTGTATAATTCTGAGAAAAACTGCAGAATCACTGCAGACATGGAGGTCTGCTGCATGCATACTTCCACACACACCTAAGAATATCCCAAACTTGCATTCTAGTTCATTAATATCTCTTCATAGAAGAGTGGAAATCACTCAAAAGAAAAGGGAAGAGAAGACATTTTGAGAGGAGGTGGAGACCTATGGGCCAAGAAATAAGGGCAGGAATTCAACTGCCATGAAGACTAGGGGCATTTCTGGGTTCTGTGTTGGAAGTCGGCAGAGACATAGAGTGAATGTAAATTACTTTTAGGTCATTTCCTTTTTTATTATTTCCTACATCCATCTCTCATTCCTCCCTTCTCCCTTCTCATATGACTTCCTACTGCCTGACTAGCCATCCATCGCTTGCCTGAATTGGATGACGATCCCATCATATGGACCCTTCAAAGTATACCAAAAGTTTTGTGAATCCCTTCTGCTAAAATTGGAAAATCTTTGGTTCTTGTTTCACCCACTATGAAATCTTCTCTAAATATTTTCATTATCCAGTTGCCTTCCCCATTGATGATGAAGACGATGACAAGATTGTGGGTGGCTATACCTGTCAAAAGCATTCTGCTCCCTATCAGGTCTCCCTTAATGCTGGATACCATTTCTGTGGTGGCTCCATCATAAAGAACCAATGGATTGTTTCAGCTGCTCACTGCTATAAATCGTAAGTAATCATCTATTGTTATTTTATTTGGAACATTCCCTTTGTGCTGAAATATTTACTTGTATCGGTAAATTTAATAAAGGATATAAACACATGCTTCTATATTTAGGTATGGGCACACACAAATGTATAGACGTTTTCATTGCCTACCCAGTACTGGAAGCCAACATGCAATTGTGTCCATCATTTTCTGGATTCAGCCATTCTGGGCAACAGGATGCTCTTGTGAACGACAATATTAGTGGGCCTGGCTCTTGTTTTACAGCATGTTAAAATAGGTTGGATGAAAATAGATATGACCAAAATGTCTATTTCTTGTTTTGATTCAGCCGAATCCAAGTGAGACTTGGGGAACACAGTTTGACCAAAAACGATGGTTCCGAGCAATACATTGATTCAGTCAAAATCATTCGTCATCCCAAATTCAACGCCAGAACTTTGGACAATGACATCATGCTCATCAAATTATCCAAACCAGCCAGTCTCAATTCCCGTGTTTCAGCAGTGCGCCTACCAAGCAGCTGTCCATCCACTGGAGCAAAATGTTTAGTCTCTGGCTGGGGCAACACCCTCAGCAGTGGCAGTGAGTCTTCTTCATGTTCTTTGATCAAGATAAAGTCATCTGTGATCATGTTCAGTTCAGTTTATTGAGCAAAGCTAATGATTACAGCGGGTAAATTGCTAATAAAAATATTTCTGGCTTTCATTTCCTGCCATTTCCATTATAAATCAGACCATGCCATGTAAAACAATGTACCCCAATTAAATACACAGAACTTGCCTTAAGTCCAGGATTTGGTCAACTGGAAGATTTTTGCAATGAAGCAAAAGATGATTGGCATCCTTAGGGCAACAATTTTATAGAAGGAGGGGGAGCTTCATTTCTGTCATAGTGCTGTTCAAACATTCTAGGAAAAGTCTAATATCTGTTTCTGGAAATTAATACAGTTTCTTTGATCTTTCACACAGCAAGCTATCCAGACCTCCTACAATGCCTGAATGCCCCTGTACTTTCTCAGAGTCAGTGCAATAAGGCTTATCCAGGGAAAATCACCAACAATATGTTTTGTGCAGGATACCTGGAAGGTGGAAAAGACTCTTGTCAGGTAAATCTTTTTCCTTTGCCCCATTTTGTATTGTATATTTCAGATGGTGTTCAAAGCAGATCCCACTATATAAATTAAATTCATAGTTGGCTGGTGTTTAAGCCTGAGGATATAATAGAGAAGTGGGTAGTTGGAGAGTGATACCTATATTCAGGAGTTGTTTCTGCAACCTCTCTGGTCTTCAGTTTCCTGCTTCTAATGAATAACAAACAACATCAATCACGTCACCTCCAGCTCTTATTAGGTTATGAACTATAAGTTGGATCTGCCTTCTCTTTTAGGAAGCTCTTACCAGTTAGATGGAGTATTGCTGGGATTTTTATCCCATCCTGGAAACAATTATGACATCTAATATATAAATCAATTCCATTGGAAGACTTTTTTTTTACATTCTGCAATCTATTCCTAGCCTCCATTCACCAGAGTCTGATATTTTAATTTAATTTAATTTAATTTATAAAATTTATATGCCGCCCAACTCCCGAAGGACTCTGGGCGGCTAATGCAAATTATATTTCCTCACTCAATATCCTGCTTCTTTCCCAGGGAGACTCTGGTGGTCCAGTTGTCTGCAATGGAGTACTCCAAGGAGTTGTCTCTTGGGGCGATGGATGTGCTCAGAGAGGCAAGCCTGGTGTCTACACTAAAGTTTGCAACTACATTTCCTGGATTCAGCAAACCATCAGTTCCAACTGATCTGCACTTCCTGTCTGGAAAGCTCCCTTTTCAAAACCATAGCTAACATTTCACAGACTGAGGAGAGAGAGATTAAAGCTGCAAAAATAAAAACTAAGTTGTGCAATGACAAGCCTGGTGATTGGTATCTTTCTTTGGTGGCGGGGAAAGGTCTTCGCCTTTAAACTAGATGAGTTTTAATTCTTTTCAATGATCACATTCAAAATAAGTGAAATGATGACAGAAGCTATGAAGAGCTGAGATGAATCAGTACTTAGATGCAGGTCTGCTAGGAACTACAAGAGGTATACACTAGAGCAGGGGTGTCAAACTCGCAGCCCGCGGGCCAGATGCATCACGTGCTGGCCCCGTCCCCGCCCGGTTTAGCGAAGGGGAGGAAAGTCCCGATACATCACATGACGATGCCATGACGACGCCGTGACGACGCGAGTTTGGCAATCCTGGACTAGAGTGTGATTCTGAAAAAAGTCACAGAAGAATGCAATGACATTGTCATGTGATGTTGCACTTCACAACCGCATTGCTAAGAGACAGAAATTTGAGTCCTAATTACATTGTGAAGCAAGAACTGTTTGTATTTCAGATCAGATTGCAGTTCTAAGTGGTTTTAGTGTCTTGAGACAGTGTCCCATTCTGGAGATGAAGGAACCAAATAGTATTTGTGTTCACAAAGTTGGGATCCAAAGTGTTGTGTGCATCTTTAAAATCAGTTGATTCGTGTACACGGTCTAGTGTCATTTCACCTTGGCATTTGTGCATGCAAATCACTGGAGAAGAAAACAATCTGCATGGTTCACAAATATCTCCATAGTACACTACTGAGCCACAAGAGGATTGGAGAAGAAAATTGATTCATCCTGGATTGCCCCTTTGATCTTGCAGTGACAATGTTTCTCTTGAATTCTAAACCAGCTATTAGTGGGAGTTGAAAACAACTTGATGGCACATAATCAATCCGACTCATGTAATTAGGTTTAATATGAATAGTGTTCATATGTCCCACCATCTTTGCTCATCCTACACATCTATAAGGGGCAGGCTTCCATTAAACAATGTCATCTTGTTGCACCTCAGAATTGTAACTTTCTTGTTGGCAGTCTTTCAGCCTACATAGTAGTCACCTTCTTAATTGGAAGCAATGTAACACATCTGGAGCAGTGGTGGGATTCAAATTTTTTTACTACCGGTTCTGTGGGTGTGGCTTGGTTGGCGTGGCATGGCTTGGTGGGCGTGCTTGGTGGGAGTGGCAGGGGAAGGATACTGTAAAATCTCCATTCCCACCCCACTCCAGGGGAAGGATACTGCAAAATCCCCATTTCCTCCCGATAAGCTGGGACTCGGGAGGCAGAGAATAGATGGGGGCGGGGCCAGTCAGAGGTGGTATTTACCGGTTCTCCGAACTACGCAATATTTCCGCTACCGGTTCTCCAAACTACTCCAAAATTCCGCTACCGGTTCTCCAGAACTGGTCACAACCTGCTGAAGCCCACCTCTGGCA
>QLTV01002279.1:4020899-4041943 GCA_003457575.1 Thermophis baileyi | reverse complement strand
TCAGCTTAATGTTAAAAATCTTTGAGAAGTCTTTGAAAAAAATGTTTTTCAAATTACAAGCTCAAATTAAAAACTTAAATAAAAAGTTTGACAAATTAACAATGGATTAAAATCAACCCAAAAATGGCAGTCAGAGACAAGTTACAGCAACTAAATCCAACTTCCAATTGGATGGATTGGAATCTCACTTGTTGCTGGCAGATTTGAAGAAGAAGGAGACTGATTTGAGAATTGCTGGCTTGTTGGAGAAGGCTGAAAGGGGCATGATGAGTGATGGACTGGACTTTCTTAAGAAAAATTTATGGAAATTGGGGAATGGACTTATTACATCCAATGAGAAAACAAGAGATGACACATTTCAACTTGTAGGAAGATTCTTTGAACAACAAATGCTGTGGGGATATTTACAACAGAGATTTATGATCTGGGGGAATGAGATGCAATTGTTGGGAAAGATCCCATCTAAAATGTTAAGGGAAAGTTTTATCATTAAGAATCAATCAAGGATATTTCATCCTGGAAGGATCAGAGATAATCATTGCAGTGGTTTCTACAAGTTAAATACAATAATAGATTGTTTACAGAGGACTTTCAAGTCTCATTTTGCTATTGGCTTTACCTGTTAACTATTTCTTTTTATATAGTAGATAGATGCCAGGTAAAATTGGTTGAGTAAACAGAGTTGTAGAAGTTCATAAACTGTGGGCCTGTTTCACAAGGGGGGTGGGATTATTATTGTTGAAATATATTTATCAGTATTCAACTGGGGGGGGCAATCTATGTGTATGGTTTTTAATGCACTTTTAATGTCTTGTTTAGCTTTGCTTTGTTCTTATTTTGGAGGGGGGAGTTTGTATTTTAACTTTGTGAATAAAATAAAAAAATATTGAAAAAAAGAAAAGAAAATGCACAGTCAGGAACAGAGCTGTGGGAAAGCTGCCACACGAGGCTACAAACTTTATAGCTTTTAAAAAGCACTTTGTTTTCCCTTTCTTAATCAAATGGATCCTCACAGCAAACAACAGGAAGAGGATGAGCCAAACTTTCTATGATGTTCCCAACTTATTTTCTCCCAATCACATTATTTTTTAACATACATGTAATCATATGAGGGACTGGAATACTGTACAAGAGACACAAGTTTTATTTTCTCTTGGCCGCATCAGGTGAATTAAGGCCACTCACTGTTCCTTAACCCAGCCAATCTCATGGGCTAATTCTACAGATTTACTACAGGAGGTTCGGAAGGGTGGCACTCTCATTACCTCGGTAGGGTAAAAATTTCCACTTTTTATTTCCACCTTTCCATGTAAAGAGAATGCCCAACTCAGCTGAAAACATCATAAAGACAGAAATAAACTCAAAGACAAAATGCTAAAAGACAACAGTAGTGAAATCATTATAATAATAAATTATTTAAGGTATAATATATCAAGTATAATTTATAATTCTATATTGATCATATTTAAGACAGAGGACAGTAATCAGATATCAAAAGCTGGATCACGTCTACTCTAGCGGAGACTTCTCAACTCGTTCAAACAACCCTCCTAATTCTCGCTTCTTGATCAGTTTGTTTCCTCAGCTTTTTCCTGCTGCAGTTTCTCTTTTTTCTCCTTTTTCCTAACACCATTGTTCTGTGTGTGTGTGTTTTTTTAAATTTTGGGAGTGGCTAAATTTATCCATCCACTTGAGAAAAAGAATTTCTGCCTGCCCATAACTGCACATCAGGTACTTCCCACTGCATTTCTCCTATTGCAGGAAAAGTCACAGCTTGACATCTGCCCTTGAATCCTGGCCCAGAAGAAGCTCTCTGGAGCACCTCTTTGGTGGCAGGAAGGACTTCTGAGCCTCTCTAACCAAGCAGGAAGTGAAGGTGGGGACCTGCAACGCCAGAGGAACTCATCTCTATACCAGTTACAAAGCTGACTCACTAACAATGTTAATGGCAGATTATGACAGGCATTATTAGCAATGAAATTAATGAAATAAATATTCTCAAATTCTCTCTTTTCCTTTTTCTAGGATCTCTCATACAAGAGAGATAACAGTACTGCAACCTCAATTTTCAAACCTAAGAATTATTTTCTGTATTCAGATAGACTCGTGGGTGCAAAGATATTCTCCATTGGGTGTTGTTGTTTTTTCAGAATGGAATTTTAGGATTCAAGAACGGCTGTTTTCTTAATGAAATATTCTTCTATGATAGCATTAACCATTTCTCACAATCCTGAGAATCAAAAGGACAAACTTTACATTTAAGAAGATTTACTTTTCCTCTTTTGTATTAAATATAATAGACAGAAGGGCTGATTCCACACTGAATTAAACACAAATTTTGAATATCATTGCACCTTTTATCTGTAAAATATCTAGACTCATTTAACTAGAGATAGGACCAAAATCAGCAATTAGGTAAATGTCAGTTTTGTGGCTGGCCAAAACTTTTCCATTTTCTGTATTAACTGAAATTTGGTGGGCATTTTCAATATACTGTTTCACCCACACTCTGGGCCCCATCATTTAAGCAGCGTCATCCGACAAGAACATTCAAGGTAGCTCTCAAATGGTAATTGTCCCAGAGGTCTTCATGCTTTCTACCCTGATGATATTCAGGAAACTAGTAAGATCTGATGGTTCTCCTGGGCTTCAGGGCAGGATGATGGGTGACTTTGTCTTTTGGAGGATTTCTTTTTCTTTAAGTTATAAATTCACCTTCAGGCTGTTTGTGATTTCTTATTCTTTTCTTACTTCTAATTGTAAAGCACTCAGGGCCACTAGGAACATGCGGCCTATAAACTATATGTATATGCGCATAAATAAAGGAAACCTTAAGGCAAATAAAATGAAATCCAATTTCTCAAACTGAATAATTTTAAGTATTGAGGTTTTTTTTTAATATCCTGAAGTCTAGTACCATGTATTCATAAGAATGTTCTTGGAGAGTAGGTTTTTGAGACTTTGCAAGTCAGATCGAGCTTAAAGTAATCATATTTGCAGAACTCACTTCATTTTTATTTAAATTAAATCAAGTTGAGTTTTTGTCTTGGGCAAATTAACTTTTTTATCTCTGAGCTCAGTATACCATTCTAAGTCTGAGGACAATCCTCACCATAAAAAATGCATCTCTAGATATTTTAGAAAAAAGGTGGGATGCTTTTGTGCACAAAATAAACATAACACATATGATGTACAAAATTTTTCCACTTTCATAGAAATAATATTTACTTACCTGCAAGAAAGCTAAGGATAGAATCTTTATCCATCAATATGATAAATGTATTTTCACAGTATTGATCTAAAAATGGCAGTATGAAATGGTTGTATCAGGTAAGGGGGGAACTCATGAGAATTCCATCTTTCCTCTCCACCTGTTATTGGTTGAATTCCAAATGACAAAGTTTGTATTTTCCATTGCGTATTTTTCCTTTTGATTGAGTCCTTGGAGCAAAGGTAATATTGGTCCCACAATATAAATATGTGCAGCAGCTCCTCTGGTCTGCCACTCTGAGGAAGGAAGGCAACATGAAGTTCATTTGGCTGGTAGCAGTCTAGTACCATGTATTCATAAGAATGTTCTTGGAGAGTAGGTTTTTGAGACTTTGCAAGTCAGATCGAGCTTAAAGTAATCATATTTGCAGAACTCACTTCATTTTTATTTAAATTAAATCAAGTTGAGTTTTTGTCTTGGGCAAATTAACTTTTTTATCTCTGAGCTCAGTATACCATTCTAAGTCTGAGGACAATCCTCACCATAAAAAATGCATCTCTAGATATTTTAGAAAAAAGGTGGGATGCTTTTGTGCACAAAATAAACATAACACATATGATGTACAAAATTTTTCCACTTTCATAGAAATAATATTTACTTACCTGCAAGAAAGCTAAGGATAGAATCTTTATCCATCAATATGATAAATGTATTTTCACAGTATTGATCTAAAAATGGCAGTATGAAATGGTTGTATCAGGTAAGGGGGGAACTCATGAGAATTCCATCTTTCCTCTCCACCTGTTATTGGTTGAATTCCAAATGACAAAGTTTGTATTTTCCATTGCGTATTTTTCCTTTTGATTGAGTCCTTGGAGCAAAGGTAATATTGGTCCCACAATATAAATATGTGCAGCAGCTCCTCTGGTCTGCCACTCTGAGGAAGGAAGGCAACATGAAGTTCATTTGGCTGGTAGCATTCTTGGGAGCAGCTGGTAAGTCAATCATTTCTTCATATATTTTCAAATAGAACTTGAGCTAGCAAACTAGTGAACCTAAGAACTTTTTATAACAATTCAAGGCTCAATTTGTAAAGGTGGTACTCCAAAGCCATCAAAATTAATCTATAGAAGTGTTTCTAAACACGGGCAACTATAACATGAATGGACAGCAACTCCCACCATGCTGGCTGGGGAATTCTGGACGTTGAAGTCCATACATCTTATTGTTGTCAAAGTTGTAAAATACTAGACTAAAAATTAGACAAAGATTATTAATTTTAAATCACATATCTTTAACAATGACATAGCCAAGGAACTTTCTTGATGCTTTCTTGGTGTTTCAGCTGAAGCCAACAAATTATACTCCATAGTGTCTGGCCTGAGGTAACTTATTCCCAGGTATAATAGCAAGTCAAGAAAGAGTTGTAGCCAGGAAAAGCTTAGAGCAGGCAAATTGCTTTTTAAGGCAACAGACTTTAGACAAACGTTAGGATCCCCAGTCCCTCAAATATTCTACCCATTCCTTGAAACAGAATCATTATCCATTCCATATACTTCCAGGAGACACATGATTTAATAAAATTTTGAGGAAAATTATGTGTAGGAGCATGAGGAAGTAAACAATGAACCTGAAGGCAAAAAGTTGCTTCAGAATATACAAGGGGCTCATGAATAACAGCTGTCCATAATTCCTGAAGTCAGATACATCTTTTCCTAGGATTTCAGATCACCCAAATGTACAATCCTGGGAAAAACTGCAGAATCAGTGCAGACATAGAGATCTGCTGCATGCATACTTCCCCACACACCAAAGAATATCCCAAACTTGCATTCTAGTTCATTAATATCTCTTCATAGAAGAGTGGAAATCACTCAAAAGAAAAGGGAAGAGAAGACATTTTGAGAGGAGGTGGAAACCTATGGGCCAAGAAATAAGGGCAGGAATTCAACTGCCATGAAGACTAGGGGCATTTCTGGGTTCTGTGGTGGAAGTCGGCAGAGACATAGCGTGAATGTAAATTACTTTTAGGTAATTTCCTTTTTTATTATTTCCTACATCCATCTCTCATTCCTCCCTTCTCCCTTCTCATATGACTTCCTACTGCCTGACTAGCCATCCATCGCTTGCCTGAATGGGATGACGATCCCATCATATGGACCCTTCAAAGTATACCAAAAATTTTGTGAATCCCTTCTGCTAAAATTGGAAAATATTTGGTTCCTGTTTCACCACTATGAAATCTTCTCTAAATACTTTCATTATCCAGTTGCCTTCCCCATTGATGATGAAGACGATGACAAGATTGTGGGTGGCTACACCTGCCAAAAACATTCCGTCCCCTATCAGGTCTCCTTGAATGTTGGGGAACATTTATGTGGTGGCTCCATCATAAACAACCAATGGATTGTTTCAGCTGCTCACTGCTATGAATCGTAAGTAATAATGTGTTCTTATTTTATCTGGAACATCACCATTGCACTGATATATTTACTTGTATTAGTAAATTGAATAAAGGATACACATACATGCTTTTATTTGTAGATAAGTGTGCACACATATTTGTAGAAGTGTTCACTGCCTACCCAGTACCCGAAGCCAACATTGCATCTATCATTTTAAGTATTCAACCGCTCTCGGCAACTGAATGCTCTTGTGAGCGGCAATATTAATGGGCCTGGCTTTTGGCGTATGGCAGCTTAAAGGGGGTTGGATGAAAATATGCATGACCAAAATCTCTCTTTCTTGTTTTGGTCCAGCCGAATCCAAGTGAGACTTGGGGAACATAGTTTGACCAAAAATGATGGTTCCGAGCAGCACATTGATGCAGTTAAAATCATTCCCCATCCCAAATTCAACTTCGGAACTATGGACAACGACATCATGCTCATCAAATTATCCAAACCAGCCAGTCTCAATTCCCGTGTTTCAGCAGTGCGCCTACCAAGCAGCTGTCCATCCACTGGAGCAAAATGTTTAGTCTCTGGCTGGGGCAACACCCTCAGCAGTGGCAGTGAGTCTTCTTCATGTTCTTTGATCAAGATAAAGTCATCTGTGATCATGTTCAGTTCAGTTTATTGAGCAAAGCTAATGATTACAGAGATTAGATTACAATCTAATGTCTATTTCTGAAAGTGAACACAGTTTTTTTAATTTTTCCCACAGAATACTATCCAGATCTCCTACAGTGCCTGAATGTCCCTGTACTTTCTCAGAGTGAGTGCATTGGGGCTTATCCAGGAGAAATTACAAACAATATGTTTTGTGCAGGATACCTGGAAGGTGGAAAAGACTCTTGTCAGGTAAATAATTTCCTTTTTCCCTATTTTGCATCATATAGTTCAGATAGTGCTCAAAATCTATCCCAACGTATAAATTAAATTCATAGCTAGCTGGTGTTGGCCCTGAGAATATATTGGAGAACAGTTGGAAGAGATCTTTATATTCAGAAGTTGTTTCTGCAACCTCTCTGGTCTTCAGTTGCCTGCTTCTAATGAATAACAAACAACATCAATCATGTCACCTCCAGTTCTTATTAGGTTATGAACTATACGTTGGATCTGCCTTCTCTTTTAGGAAGCTCTTACCAGTTAGATGGAGCATTGCTGGGATTTTCATCCCATCCTGGAAACAATTATGACATCTAATATATAAATCAATTCCATTGGAAGACTTTTTTTACCTTCTGCAATCTATTCCTTGCCTCCATCCACCAGAGTCTGATATAATACAAATTATATTTCCTCACTCAATATCCTGCTTCTTTCCCAGGGAGACTCTGGTGGTCCAGTTGTCTGCAATGGAGAACTCCAAGGAATTGTCTCTTGGGGCGATAAATGTGCTCAGAGAGGCAAGCCTGGTGTCTACACTAAAGTTTGCAACTACATTTCCTGGATTCAGCAAACCATCAGTTCCAACTGATCTGCACTTCCTGTCTGGAAAGCTCCCTTTTCACAGCCATAACTAACACTTCACAGACTGAGGAGAGAGAGATTAAAGCTGCAAAAATAAAAACTAAGTTGTGCAATGACAAGCCTGGTGATTGGTATCTTTCTTTGGTGGCAGGGAAAGGTCTTGGCCTTTAAACTAGATGAGTTTTAATTCTTTTCAATGATCACATTCAAAATAAGTGAAATGATGACAGAAGCTATGAAGAGATGAGATGAATCAGTACTTAGATGCAGGTCTGCTAGGAACTACAAGAGGTATACACTAGAGCAGGGGTGTCAAACTTGCAGCCAGATGCATCACGTGCTGGCCCCGCCCCCACCCGGTTTAGTGAAGGGGAAAAAAGTCCCGATACATCACATGACGATGCCATGACGACGCCGTGACGACGCGAGTTTGGCATGACAAGCCTGGTGATTGGTATCTTTCTTTGGTGGCGGGGAAAGGTCTTGGCCTTTAAACTAGATGAGTTTTAATTCTTTTCAATGATCACATTCAAAATTAGTGAAATGATGACAGAAGCTATGAAGAGCTGGATGAATCAGTACTTAGATGGAAGTCTGCTCGGAACTACAAGAGGTATACACTAGAGCACAGGTCTTGAGACAGTGTCCCATTCTGGAGATGAAGGAACCAAATAGTATTTGTGTTCACGAAGTTGGGATCCAAAGTGTTGTTTGCATCTTTAAAATCAGTTGATTCATGTACACGGTCTAGTGTCATTTCACCTTGGCATTTGCGCATGCAAATCACTGGAGAAGAAAACAATCTGCATGGTTCACAAATATCTCCATAGTACACTACTGAGCCACAAGAGGATTGGAGAAGAAAATTGATTCATCCTGGATTGCCCCTTTGATCTTGCAGTGACAATGTTTCTCTTGAATTCTAAACCAGCTATTAGTGGGAGTTGAAAACAACTTGATGGCACATAATCAATCCGACTCATGTAATTTGACGGTGGCTTGCTGATGTTGTTGGGAAAGTCAGTCCCATATACCAGAGATGTAGTTGTAGTCCCTTCCCTCCCCTCCCCTCCCCGCTTTCCTTTCCTTCTTTCCTTTCCTCTTCTTCCTTTCCTTTCCTCTTCTTCCTTTCCTTTCCTCCTTTCCTTTCCTTTCCTTTCCTTTCCTTTCCTTTCCTTTCCTTTCCTTTCCTTTCCTCCTTTCCTCTCCTTTCCTTTCCTTCTTTCCTTTTCTTCTTCTTTCCTTTCTTTTCCTTTTCCTTTTCCTGCACCTGGGTGGAGGAGCTGCTCCAGGATGACCAAAGGGCCAGTCCTGTGACTACCACAGCTCTGGAATATGGGACCGGCCCGTGGTGGGGCTGGAAAACTCTGTGCTGGGGTGGCACTTGCAATGTGCAACTTTGCAGGTAGTGAGAGTTTGCATAGGGCCGAGCAAACTCTCGTCTCTCGAGGAGCCCGGCCGAAGTGCTTCTCTCAGCTGTAGTGCAGAACAAAAAATAGAAGAAGAACGGGAAACTTCGGCTGGGCTCCTCGAGAGTTTGCATGAGGCCGAGCAAACTCTTGTCTCTCGAGGAGCCCGGCCAAAGTTTCCCGCGCCACTTCAAATGCTGGTGCCGCACTACAGCTGAGAGAAGCACTTCGGCCGGGCTCCTCGAGAGACAAGAGTTTGCTTGGCCCCATGCAAATTCTCGAGGAGCCCGGCCGCAGTTTCCCCTGCCACTTCAAATGCTGGTGCCGCACTACAGCTGAGAGAAGCAGCCGGAGTTTGCTGTCCATTGCGGATGCTAGCTCAGCCCCCTGCAAACTCTCACCACCTGCAAAGTTGCACATTGCAAGTGCCACCCCAGTGCAGAGATTTCCAGCCCCACCACGGCCGGTCCCATATTCCAGAGCTGTAGTAGTCACACTCAAGGACTGGCCCGTTGCAGGTCTTCCACCCGGGTGCACTGTCCATTGCGGATGCCCCCTGCAAACTCGTCTCTCGAGGAGTGCTCACTGAAGTGGCATGGGAAACTTTGGCCAGGCTCCTCGAGAGACGAGAGTTAGCAGGGGGCCGATCTAGCAGGCCCTTTCTCTCGGGCCTCCCACCCGGAGGCCTCGCAGAAGGAGAGATGTAGACCTGAACGGCAGCTGAACCTCCCCCCCCAGGCAGCCATTCGGCTGAGCGCAGCGAGTTCTTGGTCTTACCTTCCTGTTCCAGCTCGTGTGGCTCGCACCGCTATACTCAAGGTGAGGTTTGCGCTCGGCCTTAAGAGTGGGGGCTGGCGTGTGGGCGGGGTGATGTTGGGCGGTGCAGCCTTGTGTTCCCTCACATGGACTGGAGTAATTGCTCTCGGCCATATCCGGCCCAGGAGCCAAGTTTTCTCCACGGACCACCAAAATTTTCTCTAACTAAGGGAAGTATTTTTTAGGAAGTATGCACATAGTCCATCAGGTCCGATTGACAGAGATGGCAGTATTACCCGTCCCTGTCGCCGCGCATGCAGTGGCCGAGGCTTTCCAGGCACCTGCCGGGGGAGCCGTGTGCTGGCCTGGAGCTGCTGCCGCTGTTCCCCGCGGCGGAGGTGCTGGTGTGCCGCGACTCTCGGGCACTCACTGCTTGTGCCTCTGAGGCTACTGACGTTGCAGAGCCCTGCAGTCAGCTAGAGAGCGCCGGGCCGCGGGTCGGTCTCACTGCCCCTTCGGTTCTGCCTCCCGCCCCCGCCTGCCTCCCTCTCTCGCTCGCCGGCTTGGGCCGCTCATCTTCCACCTGCCCTCCCCATGTCCTTCAGACGGGGGATGCAGGCGAGGGCGGTACGTGGGAATCCCCTGCAGGAACAGCCACCCATTCCTCGGTGTTGTGTCCACTGACCCTCCCCCGCCTCCGGCTCTCGAGTGAAGCGGGAAGAGTGAGGGGGAAGAAACTCTCGCGGGCTGCCTGAGGCAAAGCACCTGCCTTTCCTCCTTCCCTCCCCCACTCTCTCTCGGCAGGAACCTTTGGGCTGCACGCTGCAGGCAAGAAATCTTTCTCTTCCAAACTCCGCCAGAAATGAGTTTTTGTGAGACTCATCGCGCCTGCGCAGCCTCTTGGAGCGAAAGGGCAGAAAGATTTCTTGCGTTCAGCGTGCAGCTAAAGAGAGAGAGAGAGAGAGAGAGAGAGAGAGAGAGAGAGAGAGAGAGAGAGAGAGAGTGAGGGAGAGAGGGAGAGAGAGAGGGGGAGGGGGGGGCGGGGGGGGGGGGGGGCGGGGGGGGGGAGAATTTGGGGGGGGGGGGGGGGGGGGGGGGGGGGGTGGGCTGCGAGATGCATGTCCTACCTGAGACTTGTAGCTCCGTCGCATTCCTCGCCGTTGTGTCCAGGGAAGCACGTTGTAAAAGAAAACTTCTCTCGAGTTTGAGAAGTTTGATTGAACTCGCGAGAAGTTTTCTTTTACCATGGGCTTCTCTGGACACAACGCCGAGGAACGCGACAGAGCTACAAATGTCAGGTAGGATGTGCGTCTCGCAGCCCACCCCACCCCACCCCGCCCGACCTGTCACCCCCAAATTGCACTCCACCGCGAGACGCGTGTCCTGCTCCACGAGGCGGTGGTGGCGGGCCAGCCGCTCGGCCGGCACCAAGAAGAGGGAGGGGAGGCGGCGGCGATGGGACATCCAGTCCCACGCTCGCCGCCTACTGCACCCCCAAAATAATAAGCCCCCCCCCCGATAATAAGGCCAAGACCATATTTCGGGGGTCAAAAAAATATAAGCCCCTGACTTATTTTCGGGGAAACACGATACATACATACATGCATACATATAAAATTAAAAGATCAAAAGGCACATAATGCACACACAATAAAACACCTTTTTTAAAAAAAAATCCTTTATTTATTTATTTCTAAGGATTTTTAATCCACCATTAATACAATCATTGCAGTTATATAGACAGTGTGCCTTGGAATTTGAGTGTTACTGGTTCAAAGTGCAGCAGATTTTTTTTTTAAATATCTTTTTTTTCCCCCTAAGCTTTCTTTCATAGGTTTTGGGGACTACTTGTGTCAGGCCCCAAGAACCAAGAAAGACTCGTGTAATTACTTCTGAGCAATTCCCTTTATTGTTCCTCACCTATAGGCAGAAATCTTGATAAACTCAAGCAACTATACTCTGAGAATTGTTAGGAAGGAGCCTTCTTAACTCTGTTTCTCCCAACCAACTATCTAAGCTTCCCTGCCTCTTTGGCTTCTGGAATCCCGCCCCTCCCTCCTGGGAATCCAGACTACACTTATTGTTACAGGTGTTATGTCTGCCTTATATACAGCTCTATCATTCCTCTCTATTGTAGTTGTTTTCTGTATCACATTGCCACTCTAGGATTCATCTCTATTGTTCCTGTGATGCATTTCCTGTTCCTGTTGTATTACTCACTCTCAAGTAAAATGGTTTCTGCACAGTGATGGCTTGTAGTGTACTTACTTACTCTACATGAAACACTTATCACAATTTGGGAACTTAGATGGAACTTAGTTTGGGAACTTCAAGCTGAGATGACTGGAAAATTGGTGAAATGGTAAATTGCCTTTAAAAATAAATAAGCAAAGTATGAAGCAAGAAGCTCAAGGTGGCAGGGGAAGGGGATATAATTTCTTTGTAAAAATTGTACTGAGTCTCAAACCAATACCATAATATTTAGTTTATAAGGCAAAACTAACCGTTCTATTGCAACAAACAGAGCAAAGGGGAAGTCTAAAGGGATTAGAGGTCATGTTAAGCAGCAGACACATTCCTTCCTCTGCAAAGAAGGCCTGGAACTGGACTGAATTCTAAGCCAGCTATGGGTAGATGAGAATATTTCTCCCACAGTATATTACAATGACAACAGCTTTTTAGAAAAAAACAGGTTAAGTATTGAAAGGGTCCCTGAAAGGATCAGAGCATATACCGAGTGTAACCTGATTCAGCTTTTGTTAATTGCTGCTGAGAGAAACTCCATTGTAACCTAATGTGCCAACTGCATAGATAAAAACTTCTAGGCGAATTGCCAAGCTTAGCCTTGCTCGTAACTTAAAAAAATGTGTTTTCACAATAAGGAATGAGGCCCCGATAAAGCCCTTAAAAAGTCTGCGAGAGTATAAATGATGGCAAGGTCAGCAACTATATTCTTGAATTATTCAATTCCACTCTAGGAATAGGTCACAATTCCATCATATGGAAAAGAAAAGAATCAGAAAATTCCATTTAGGGTGACGCATGTATCTGTTTAACTTCAATGATATCCTTTACTGTGTATAACTTGGATATCAGTATATTAACATTTAAATCTATTTTACCAGTGTTACATTTTGTCCCTCTAATTTCGCTATAGCCTTAGAATATTATAATCATACAGGAATTATGGAACTACTGCTGGCTATGACTAGTAGCTGATCTAATGTCATATGGCATGCTTCTTGCAAAGGTGGGATCTGAACCAATATCTTCTTTTTTAATGTTCAGAATCCATACTTCACTGCATACTTACTTTATATTAGCTCTCATATCTATTAAACTCAAATAATGTAAACTTTAAAAATCAAAGATTCATTTAACTGAGTTTTGTTCTAACGCTATTTTCCAAGGACATCCTTGTTCTCGGAGAGGAAAGATGATTGGATGGAAAACCCTCCATTCATCTAATTTCAGAGCAGTTTAATCTAGAGATGTTTACGGTCCTCAGCATCTTGGATGCTGTAAAAAGAGCTCATCCGAAATTGCTGCCAAGGCTATTTTTTTAACAATGGTGGACGGAAAATATTCGCTATATGGAGACTAATCATATTGCCTTTGAACTTTGGTGTTGGAGAAGAATCCTCAGAATACCATGGATAACCAAGAAAACAAACTGATAGATCATTAAACAAATCAATCCAAAATTCTCACTAGAGTCATAATTAGCCAGGCTCAAATTATCCTACTTCGGATACATTGTGCAAAGACCTAGTTCTGATTGATCCGTTTTTTGACGGGAAGCAGTGAAATTTGTAGTGAAACACATGTGGAGGGTACCTGAGTGCAGAAAAATGCTATAAACTACTTGCTATTGTATTCATGTTCCAAATAACATTCTACCATCTGTTTATAACTTCTCATTCGTAACAGTCAAAATTTTACCTGGTTGCATAGAGAGTTATAAGAGGGAATCACAATCTGGTTTTGCCAGATTTTCTCTTTTTTTTCCCTTAAGTATTACGGTAATCGAGAAAGGTTTTTAGTGGTCCATGTTCCTGTGATTCAGATCCTGTATAATTGCAGTAGTTTGGCTTGTATGTCTTTGTGGTGTGGACAGAGGCTGACTGGAGGGCTGCAAAGTTCATGTGCAGCTGTGAAACCTGGAGCTCTCACTGTGCCTGAGAAACAGCACAGAAATATTTTGCTGGCTTAGCAGCCTCATCTGGAGGAACACTGAGAGAAGCATGGGTCACATCTCGTCTGTATATGTTGTACTTTTTGTTTTCCATCTGTGGACTGTTTCCTTGTATGGATAAGCCAATGAGTTGTAGTTCTGTCTGTCCACTATTAAGCTCCTGCCGATACCAATGGATGACTAAATAGCTGCTGTCGTCGTGTTCACAAGTGATGCTCATCTGAGTCTCTGCTTGGATGGTTTTGAAGCGTTCCTTCTGGGTCACAGTGACCCCGTGGCAAAGACCTATGAAGACTGGACGGGAGGGCAAGATCCATCCCGGGGGAAATGGTTAATACACACTGTCACACTGGAAACCTAAAAGTGCTATTTTCCTTAAATGTTTCTTTTTACTCTCCTTGTGTCACTAAATGTTTGCTATCAAATCCTACTTACATATCACCAGAAAAAGGCTTAGAAATTTCACAGTCAGGAAGGGGAGTGTGGGAAAGCTACCACACCAAGCTATGAGCTTTATGTCTTTTCAGTAGCACTTTGTTTTCCCTTTGCCAAATTAAGTCAAGAGGATGGACCAAGCTTTCTATGGCTTTCCCAACTTCTTTCTCCTGGTCATATTATTTTTAATATACATGTAATCATATGAGGGACTGGAGTACAGGAGACACAAGTTTGATTCTCTCTTGGCCACATCAGGTAAATTAAGGCCACTCACTGTTCCTCAACCCAGCCAATCGCATGAGTAATTCTACAGACCTATTAGAGGAGGTTCGGAAGGGTGGCACTCTCATTACCTCGGTAGGGTAAAAAATTCCACTTTTTACTTCCACCTTTCCATCTAAAGAGAATGCTCAACTCAGCTGAAAACAACATAAAAGACCAAAATAAACTCAAAGACCATATGCTAAAAGTCAAACATCAGTACTGAAATCCTTACACAATAATAAATTATTTAAGGTATAACACATCAAGTATAATTTATAATTCTATATTAATCATATTTAAGACAGAGGACCATAATCAGACATCAAAAGCTGGATCACTTCTACTCTAGCAGAAACTTCTCAACTCTTTCAAACCAACCTCCTAATTCTCGCTTCTTGATCAGTTTGTTTCCTCAGCTTTTTCCTGCTGCAAAGTTTCTCTTTTTTCTCCTTTTTCCCTAACACCATTGTTCTGTTTTGTTTTGTTTTAAATTTTGGGAATGGCTAAATTTATCCATCCACTTGAGAAAAGGAATCCCTACCTGCACATATCTGCACACCAAGTACTTCCCACTGCATTTCTCCTATTGCAAGAAAAGTCACAGCTTGACATCTGCCCTTGAATCCTGGCCCAGAAGAAGCTCTCTGGAGCACCTCTTTGGTGGCAGGAAGGACTTCTGAGCCTCTCTAACCAAGCAGGAAGTGAAGGTGGGGACCTGCAACGCCAGAGGAACTCATCTCTCTTCCAGTTACAAAGCTGACTCACTAACAATGTTAATGTCCGATTATGACAGGCATTATTAGCAATGAAATTAGTGACTTTTCCCCCAATTCTTCCTTTTCTTTCTTGTACGATCTCAGTTTTCAGACACTGCAAAGTACATTCTGTGTTAGGCTGTCTGTTCGGTGCACAGCTGCTCTTCATTATTTATTTTCAGAATGGATTTTGAAGATTCAAAGATTGTTGTTTCCTTATTGAAAAGTCCTTGGATGATAGCATCATACCATTTCTAGCAATCAGGAGAACTAAAAGGACAAACTTTAAATTTGAGATGTATTTTTTCTCTTTTGTATTAGATGTAATACACAGGAAAGCTGATTCCACACTGAATTAAACACAAATGTAAAATGAAAACTCATTTAAGCAGAGATATGACCAAAACCAGCTGTTAGGTTAATATCAGTTTTCTGGACTCTGCTGAGAGAAACATTCCCAGTTTCTGTTTTTAACTGAAATTTTATGACCATGTTCAATATACTTTTTCACCCACATTCTGGTCTCCATCGATTAAGCAGTGTCATCCATCTGTAACTCCTGAAATCAGACCCACCTTTTCCTAGGATTGCAGATCACCCAATTGTACAATCCTGGGGGGGGGGGGAAATCAGTATCTCTAAGGAAATGGAGATATGCCATATGCATACCTTCCCATATTCCAAAGCAGGCTTTGCCTTTGGATCAGAAGCGTTACATAGCACAAAGATGCACCCCACTGCATCCCATCCTAGAAGAGTGGAAATCATTCAAGAGAAAAAGGAACAGAAGACATTTTGACAGGAGAAGGATAAGAAATAAAGGCAGTGACTCAGTTGCCATGAAGACAGGTGGCATTTCTCGCTCTTCTTTCAATTTGATTTTATTGCCCTTTTCATGATGATAGCCAGCTTAATGGAGAAAAGTCTGGTTCATTACTTCTTATTCTTTATTGCATTTTATGAATATATGGCCTGTTTGCAAGAAGTTCATGTTTCTTAAAAGACCTGAAAATGTGTAAGTATGTGAACTATTGATACTGTATATTAGGAGACACATAATAGTTGAATGATTGGTTGGGACATAGAGAGAGAATAAATGAGGATCAATCTGCAAAGCAAATATATGAAGGAGGAATGAGAAGGTTGAGCAGACAAGAAAGACGGAGAGACTTATGGTTGGACAAAGTTTATGAAATCTCAAAAATGGGAAGTTTGAAGACAAAAAACACATTGGCAAACTGGTGCAGAAATGTGGTGGACATTAGGATGGTTTAGTAGTTAAGAGAGGTATAGTGAATGTACAGTAAATGTATCTACATTTGGGTAGATTTTCTTTTCTATTATTTCCTGCATTCTTCTCTCCTTCCTCTCTTCTACCCTCTCTTCCTTCCTCCTCATATAACTTCCTACTGTTTTTCTTCATGTTTCACAATGTTGCTTACCCAGACAAGGAATAGCATTCTGGGTTATGCATGCATACAATATATATCAGCCTCTCGTATAAAACTGGCTGACTGGCTATCTTGTTGTGGCTTATATCAATAAGATGAAGATCTCATAATGGACACCCCTCAAAGTTCACCAAAGAGTTCATGAATCCCTACTGCTAAAAAATAGTGAACATTTGCTTCCTGTTTCACCCAGTATGAAATCATCTCTAAATATTTTCATTATCCAGTTGCCTTCCCCATCGATGATAAAGATGATGATAAAATTGTGGGCGGTTATACCTGCCAAAAGCATTCTATCACCTATCAGGTCTCTCTGTATTCTGGAAAACATTTCTGTGGTGGCTCCATCATAAACAACCAATGGATTGTTTCAGCTGCTCACTGTCGCGATGCGAACCGGTGGGGAAGGTAAGTGGAACCCACCCCTGCCACATGGGGTTGAATAAAAAGCTCTCTTTCAAGGAGTGTGTGGCAAGAAAGATTCCCTTTGGTAAACCAGGGCCCTAGGGCCAAAGGACGTCTTAATCTTGTACATATTACAATGTTATGGGACCCTTGATCAAATGAATTCTTACATAGCGGGCTGGCCTCTCATTCTGATGAGGTGCCTTTTAGAGAAAGTGAAGGAAAAGCACACATCACAACAATAACCAGCTCAGAAGTTTAAAAGGGATCCGTGACATGGAAAAGATTCTGCGAACTGCTCTAAAGCCTAATAAGATAACTGGACTACAAGGTGAACTGCTTCTAGTTGTTATTGTTGTTCAGCGCATGTGGCAGAAGTTCTTTGAAATCTTTTCTAGAGAGATGATGGAGAGAAACATCCAGTCAGACTAGATAATACCAGTTTGATAACCCAGTTATCCAATCCATAAACACCAGACCATACCATTCACAAAGGCAGCTATGTTGGAGCAGGAATTGCTTTAAATCAAAGCTATATAATTAATCTTACTCCTTCATACTGTGTTCTCATTTGAATCACCTTGCCCTCTTAACTACAGAATAGAGTGAGAAAACCTGTGCACATACAGTAATATGTCTGCTGCTTTAATGTTTAAAAAAATGAGGTCAGGAAACAGCATTGGAGATGTGTGATTTCCCATGAACTTTAACCGTTGTAGATCCATATAATCTCTATTTTTACAACATTGCTCTCTATTGTAAAAAATGTTAAAGAATCTGATAAAAATGTCTATGTAAGGTCAAAGGATATATTTAGCTCTTCTAGTTATGCTCACCAGTTTAGACATGACAGACAGGAAACAATCATCTCAAGGAGAAAGCTAGGCAGACATTTGTCCGAGAGTACAGATTAGCTAACATCCTGGACACTCATCAAGGGCCCAGTATGTAGAGGGCATGGGGAAGGACCTTGAAGAACAGGAGGAAGAGCTGCTAGCAACGCATATAAGATAAATGGAGTTTGAGCCCAGCCCAAGAAAACAACTTGATCCTGTTACTATAGCTGTCCCAATAAAAGTAGTCCTGATTTATATGCTGTTGTTTCTTAGTCTGGTCTGTCTTGTTGGGCTGACATAGTGCCACAAGATGCAGATATGAGAACAGGAAAGTGTGAATGCAAGGAAAAGGAAAACCAAAAGAAAATACTCAAAGGAAGTGGTTCAAAACAGTATTGCTTGGGAAGGAAAGTGGCATCAGAAAGATATAATAAATGTCAGTCCAACATTTGTTTACTGCAATATTTTTTTAAAAAAATATCTCTCAAACATCCTTGTATGCCCATGCACCTGCTAAAGTATCTGGCCCGTATTGTTTAACAATTCACATTTTAATTATACATATCTTGCCAAGTAAATGATTCAGCTAAGTTATATACAAAATATATCCTCTCAAAATCTTTAAGATACTCATTGCAAGTAAACTTATTCAAAATGTTAATCCCTCATTCAGCCTTGGATTTCCAATCAAACATGTCCCCCCATCTTCGTATAACAATAACTCCAAAACCTCAGTTTCTCATATAAATCTCGGTCAAAAATGTAATTACTTCTTTGTTAATGCCCAAATCTCATAGCTTTCAAAACTGAAAAAGACATCATTTATGGGATACTTTCCTGACTTCATCCCACCACAGCATTCATGAAAGGTTGTTTAGTTGTGGTATAAAATTTCTCTTCTCAGCGTGAGAAGAAATTATTTGGCCTAAAGCCACAAGTGAATTGGTGATATGAATATTTAAACTTGGATCATCTGCATCTTCTGCATCCAATACTACACTGCCTTAAAAAAGAGCTATGAATAAATAGGGAGGCAGTAGACCTTTCTCCTGAATGGGGTGCATAAGCACTTTTTGGGGGGGGGCAGGGGGGTTGGTCTTGATTCCTGACAATTGCCTGGCAAGATGCTGTAGTTTTCTTACCAAGATTTTTGGAAGTGGTGCCTGCAGTTTTGAAATGGACAAAAGCCTTCCTGGTCAAAGTTACTCCCTGCCCATTGAGCAGGAGGTATACATCCAACAAGACCCTCAAATTGTGCACCATTCTTGAATGAGAAAATACAACCAGGTGGTCCAAATACCTACATTCAGTCTTGGTAGGATTCAGTTAGAAAGAACCTTGACAGCCTCACTTGGCTGGTTTGGAGTCAAAAGATATAATTGGGTGCCATCAGCTATCATGGTGGGCTCAGATTCAGAGTCAAAGGAGAGAACCAAGGATGAGCAGCCAGCTCTAGAGCCCATCAGATGAACTCCCATCAGAGCAGTCAAAGGAGGTAGGTCTGGGCAGTAGAGAAAAAAGTCATTGTTCTCTGGAGCACAAAATTGACTCCTCCCTAATACAAGAATTTGGTAAGCTGCAAAGAGTAGAGCAAAGGTGCCCTACGAGGCTGCTTGCACAGAAGGAGTCCCGCCTTTCTAAATGTCATTGTCAGGCCTGGAAGCCATCTTTTACCTTTTTGTATTCAGGCCTGCCACATTTTCTACTGTGGGAAAATGGGAGGGGGGGTTAGATGGAGTAGGTGATATGTAGTAGTCTAAATAACATTCTTTCCAGAAAGTCAAGGCCGCTGTGCCCTACAGCTGCGATGAAGTGTCGGGGAGGCATCTCCAGTTTTGGATAGTGCCTGATTGGATGGTGTGATGGACATGTGGGTGCTGGGCAGGGACTTGAACTTTCGTTTGGGTGGAGAAAACCTGGAAGCTTTCAGATTCGGGTTTCCCAGATGTTGTCAACATGACATCTCTAATAAATTGGAACTTTGAGGAACTTCTAGCTTCGGAGTTTTATTTCGTTGGGGGTGTTTATTGGAACCCTGACAGTTATACACTGAGGCTGCTTTTATTAAAATGGAGTAACAAGCACAAGCTCTCCATCAAAACCGCCCATTAACTCACACTCTTTGTACCTTGAGTCATGCACCTTGAACCTGGACCAAGTTCTGTTACAAGCTCTGATCTTCAGACTCCACCTGACTACTGTCTTGCATGCCATTTTGATTTTGAACTGTTGTAAGGCAAAGTTGCCGGACTTTGGGGGTATTTGTCTCTATACTTCAAGTGCATATGTTTGCAAGCCTCGTTTAGTAAAGAGAACAAACCACCCTTTCGTGTAGTTCTGTGTGCTTGGTGTACTGAGGATACCAAACACTAAACTAGTGCATGACCCATGTGGATGTTGAAAAGGAGGGGAGAGAGAATAGAACGTTGCAGCACCGTACGAGCGGGGGGCCCAGAGGACAATCTTTCCCCACCAGTCACCACTGATGCGAACCAGCCACAAGAACGGAAGAGAACCATTGTAAAATGGTCCCAAACCCTCAACCTACAGAGCTGGCTTAGAAGATGCCATGGCCAATGGTGATGAAAGTCATTGAGAGATCAAGGAGATCAAGGGATGGATGTACCATTACCACTGCAGCTCCACAACAGGTCATCAACAAGTACAACCAAGTTCTGTCAGTACAAAACTGCAGCCAGAAACCTGACTGAAATGGGTCTAGATAACCCATTTCCTCCAGGGTTCTCCTCAGCTAGATACAGACCACTACTCCGACGAACATTAACCCTTGCTTCATCTCTGTTTTTGTTAATCCTTTTTTCGTTCCATCCCTTCCCAACATAGCTCCAGTTGATTTTTCCCCGTTCTTCTTTCTCCTCCTGCTGGAAAGGGGGAAGGGAATGTGTGTTTGGGGATACAAACATGCATACTTTTAGGTTTTTGAATGTGAGAAAAAGAATGATTGGTGTCAATGAATGAACTACTTTTGTAAATAGGATAGTTAATTTCAGAGATACAGTGCTGGCTACCAACTTGGCTGGTTTCATAAAAGTGCTGGACCAATTCATGGGGATCAATGGCTATTAGCCTTGATGACAGTCTAACTGCTTCCCATCTGGTGGGAGACTAGTGGGCTTCCTGGTTGGCCACCTTAAGAAACAGACTCTTAGTCAGAGGGCCAGGAGTATGATCCAGCAGGACACCGCTGAAGCTCTTAAAGTTCTTAGAAAAACATTTTAATTAGTATTACTTCATTTTAAAAAAAATGTCTTGGCCTTCTTTCATTTGGGGTGTGGATTCTGGCATATATACGTGTGTCACATGCAGCCATTTATATGAATCTCCCAGACTATCTATCTATCTATCTATCTATCTATCTATCTATCTATCTATCTATCTATCTATCTATC
>QLTV01002279.1:3996364-4017334 GCA_003457575.1 Thermophis baileyi | reverse complement strand
GGAGGCAGGAAGATGTCTGCCTGGCTGGTTGAAAGTGCTGAAGAAGCTAGTCACAGTTCTCCTGGCCCAAGCCCTCGTCGCCACTGTTAGATAGTGGGTAGAGATGACAGGAGACAGACTTCCAAAGCAGCTCTTTATTTCAGCTCTTGTGTAAGCAACCAGCAAAGAGCAGTCTGACAGCTTGCCCTTTTATAGGGAGCTGTCAGACAGACCAGCCAATAGCGTTTGAGCTTTTTCCCGCTCAAACGCTGGACCTGGTTGGAACCATGCAACACAGTTGAAACAGTTAGAACATAACAGAATAGAAATACAAGTTCCTATGGCAGTCTGTCTCCAAGTGGTTATAACTCTGAAAATGCCTGGTTGCAGAATCACGACTGCAGCCGTTAATTAAAAGGAAGGATGCATGATTGGGTATCACCACTGAGCAGACTCTACTCCTAGACAATATAATGCAATTCTGACCCACCAGTGCAATCATAAGCCTGCTCTACTTCATCTAAGTGAGTACTGTTTCTATAATATAATGAATAGCTCATGGCTTCCCCCCTGTGTCAGTTATTGGGAAGGATCTGCCACAGGGTGGTGGTGGGGGGGGGTGTCCTGTGAGGAGGTTTTGGCTTGGCTTCCTCAGCATTTGCTTGGCTGTGTGCTCTTGTGAAGCACAGTAGTAGGTGCCTGTGTCTTCCAGCTGGGCATTCTCCAGAGACAGAGGCAAGGCATGTGACTTCATCCCTGTGGTCTTGAAGCGTTTTTTAAAAGCTTCCTCAATGGCAGATTTTCCTGGAGAACCTTCAGATGTAAAAGCAACCAGCTGGAACTGGGAATGGGCTTCCCTCCTCTTCTCTTGCTTGTACCAGGACATAAATGTATGACTGGTTTGAACCTGAGAACAAGTCAGTGTGGTTGCATCCCCTTCCATAATGATCACATCTGGCAGCTGAACAATAGCAGCAGCTACAAAAATCCATAATTAATTAATTGTTAATGGACTCATTGTGGAGATACAATAAAATTTGTTTTAAATAAAGGAAAGTGACAGCTTTGAAAATGAGATCCGTTTCTTAAAGTTGTGAATTAAGCAATACTAACAGCTAATTGTTTTTTGTGACATTGTGGTAAATTTGTGTGTGTGTGTGTGTGTGTGTGTGTGTGTGTCAGAATTTTACAGTGCTTTTATCCCTTCAATTTTTTTTATGAGGAACTCAGACATTTGTAAATTCACAGCTTAACAAGTTAGTTAAAGAATTAAGTAAACAACTTAGTAAAAAGAGGTAAGGACGTTGCTTAAGTTATTGGTCTTCATGATGCACTAGTTACACTAGTGATGTTATCACAGTTTTCTTTTGAAGGCCTTTACTACTTTCAGATCTTCAACTATTTTTCAGAAACTGAAGATAACAAAGTCATGAATATCTTAGCTAATATTTTTCTATTGTGCTCCTTTTTAACATCACTTGGGACATGGCTGTCATTTATTTTAAATGTTAAAATGTGGCAAGAAAAAAGACTCCCGGGTTCTACGAATTGAAAGAACAGAGATTTAAGTAATGGCAGTAAATCTCTTACCTGATAAGGACAAGAGAGCAAAAACCAAAAGGAAGCTCATTTGTGGCAACAGAATCTTCTCTGACTGGGCCAACTGTGTTTATATTAATATAAAGTGTAACTGCAGCAAAATGCAGATGTGAGAACAGGAAATCACATGAGCACGGAAATCAGAATGGAAACATTTGAGCAAGGCGAATAGAAAGACCTGAATGTCTAGATCAGGGGGCTCCAACCTTGGCAACTTTAAGCCTGGTGGACTTCAACTCCCAGAATTCCCCAGCCAGCAAAGCTGGCTGGGGAATTCTGGGAGTTGAAGTCCTCCAGGCTTAAGGTTGCCAAGGTTGGAGACTCCTGGTCTAGATTGAAGGATTCTGTGAATTTACAGCCTCATCTGGAGCTGTGAGGTACCTAAATTGTTTTAGCGTCAGAATATTTTGCATAAGTATTCTCTGAGATTATTCTTTGAGTCGGACCAGAGGGACTCTCTAGGCTGCCTGGAAGGAGTTCACCCTTTAGCTACATAGTTAGTTTCCAATGAATTCACCCCAGTCCATGGGAATCAATGACTATAAGCTCTGATGGCAGTCAAACTGCCTTTGAACACCATTTTCTGGGAAACTAGTTGGCTTCCTTGTGCAGCTGGTTGGCCACCTTGACAAACAGATTGCTGTAATGTAGGCTTGGTAATCCGATCCAGCAGGACACTGCTTAGACTCTAAATGTTCTTACAGAAACATTTGAATTAGCATTACAAGTAGTACTTCACTTAGGACTGTTAATGACTGTTCAAAGTTATGACCTACCTGAAAAAAGGAGTTCTGATCCAGTTCTAACAGTCATGTTTCTTTCCCCACCAGTAGTCATGTGACCACACTTTGGCTGCTCGGCAACATAGCTGCGTTTACAGTCCTTTGCACTCTTGTGGCCAAGTTTTACAACATTTCTGCTCAAAACCAGAAGTTACTTCTGGTTTCCAACAAAACTGTACCATGATGAAAATGGGTTCATTTAACAACCATCATCTTTGCTTCATGACCACCCCAAAAATGGTCGTAAAATCATACAAGACTCACAACATACGACCATAATGAGCAGGCCCCATTACTGTCTTATGTCGAGGACTGTCTGTACAAAGGGAGGCTCCGATCGTTTGTGGGGTTCGTGGAGCCTCTTTAAAACACAGAACTCCCTACAGTCTCCTGAGAAATACTGCTTGCTTGCAGAATAGCAGGAGGTCGCCATGAGGCCAGCAGCCTCTGCAAGAAAGCTGAGCTTCATATTGCAGCCCCGTCGGCCGGGCTCCTCTGCAAAAGACAAAAAGGTAAGGTGGGTGTTGCTGGGCCTTGGATCTGGGTGACGAGTAGGCCAAATCCTGCAAGTCTCTTAGGTGGCTGGATAGAAAGCAAGCCTTAGCCTACCGGCTGCAACCCCTCTGGTTGCTTCTGCTCACCAGCTTTCAGCTGCCTTGCCTGGCTGTAGAGCTGGCTTGGGAACAGGCCTGGGGAACCCCAAGGGACAGGGAGCAAGTCTTTGGGAGGCTCAGGACAGGTGGGCCTGAGCCTGCGCTACGCATCCAAGGGCCTCCCCAACCCGAGGCACCCCATGCTTCATTTAATCACCCACACATTCATTTTACAATTGCATTGGGGAGAGGAGGGATGGGGGTCATTAAGTAAGATGCTTCACTTAACGGCCATTGCAAGATGTGACCATAATGGGCAGGTTCCATTACAGTCATACATTGAGGACTATCTGTAGTTCATTCCTTTTAAAAATTTGTTTTAGCCTTCTTTTATTTGGAGCGTGGATTCTGGCACATATACATCTATGTCATATGCAAACATTTATATGAACCTCCCAGTTCTAAAATGGAGCAATCGTATAATTGACCACTTGAGGTTGGGGTTAAGGTGCCGCACAGAACTTTTGCCTGTGAATATTTTTTATATAGAGATATAGATATAGATGATATAGATATAGATATAGATATATAGATATAGATATAGATATAGACATAGACATAGACATAGACATAGACATAGACATAGACATAGACATAGACATAGACATAGACATAGACATAGACATAGATATAGATATAGATATAGATATAGATATAGATATATCAGAGGTGGGTTCCTCCTGGTTCGGACTGGTTCGACCGAACTGGTAGCAACCCGCTGGTGACGTCACGGAACCGGTTCGGTCGGTGCCGGTCCGTGGACGCCGCCATCTTATTTTTTTGCTTTTTGGGGGGGGGGATTTGTTTTGAATTTTTTTTTCTTCTGTGCATGCACAGAAGCCGAGTTTCCGGCACTGTGCATGCATCGCCATCTTGTTTTTGGCTTTTTTTTTTGTCACTGCGCATGCATGCGCGCACAAAGCACGCGCGTGCTCACGAGGTGCGGCCACGCACTGCGGGAGGAAGCAAACCGGCAGCGAGGTAAGTTAGAACCCACCCCTGAGATATATATATATATCCCCTTTTGAGTGTATATCTGAAGTAAAATAAAGCATAAAAGACTACAAATACAAGTTACAGTGACAGTCTTCAGCCTTGTCACTATTGAGTGTCATCACTGAGCAGCTGCTACTCCTAGATAGCTAAGCCAAAAGTGCCATATATTTGTACAATATAATAAATGCTTATGGCTGCCCCCCTGTGTCAGTTATTGGGAAGGATCTACCATGGGTTGTTGTTTTTTTTTCCTGTGAGGAGGTTTTGGCTTGGCTTCCTCAGCATTTGCTTGGCTGTGTGCTCTTGTGAAGCACAGTAGTAGATGCCTGTGTCTTCCAGCTGGGCATTCTCCAGAGACAGAGGCAAGGCATGTGACTTCATCCCTGTGGTCTTGAAGCGTTTTTTAAAGGCTTCCTCAATGGCAGATTCTCCTGGAGAACCTTCAGATGTAAAAACCACCAGCTGGAACTGGGAATGCGCTTCCCTCCTCTTCTCTTGCTTGTACCAGGACATAAATGTATGACTGGTTTGAACCTGAGAACAAGTCAGTGTGGTTGCATCCCCTTCCATAATGATCACATCTGGCAGCTGAACAATAGCAGCAGCTACAAAAATCCATAATTAATTAATTGTTAATGGACTCATTGTGGAGATACAATAAAATTTGTTTTAAATAAAGGAAAGTGACAGCTTTGAAAATGAGATCTATTTCTTAAAGTTGTGAATTAAGCAATACTAACAGCTAATTGTTTTTTGTGACATTGTGGTAAATTTGTTTGTGTGTGTGTGTGTGTGTGTCAGAATTTTACAGTACTTTTATCCCTTCAATTTTTGACCCACCATGCTTATGCAATCATAAGCCTGCTCTAGCTTATCTTAGTGAGTACTGTTTCTATAATATAATGAATAGCTCATGGCTTCCCCCCTGTGTCAGTTATTGGGAAGGATCTGCCACAGGGTGGTGGGGGGGGGTGTCCTGTGAGGAGGTTTTGGCTTGGCTTCCTCAGCATTTGCTTGGCTGTGTGCTCTTGTGAAGCACAGTAGTAGGTGCCTGTGTCTTCCAGCTGGGCATTCTCCAGAGACAGAGGCAAGGCAAGTGACTTCATCCCTGTGGTCTTGAAGCGTTTTTTAAAGGCTTCCTCAATGGCAAATTGTCCTGAAGAACCTTTAGATGTAAAAGCAACCAGCTGGAACTGGGAATGGGCTTCCCTCCTCTTCTCTTGCTTGTACCAGGACATAAATGTATGACTAGTTTGAACCTGAGAACAAGTCAGTGTGGTTGCATCCCCTTCCATAATGATCACATCTGGCAGCTGAACAATAGCAGCAGCTACAAAAATCCATAACTGATTAATATTTTATTGATTCATTGTGAATATGTAATCACATTCATTATAATAATGGAAAATGACAGATTTGAAAATGAGATATATTTCTAAAAGTTGTAAACAGAGGAGTACTAACTTGCCTGCTTATTTTTTGTGGCACTGGTAAATTGATTTATGTTTATTACAAACACACAAAAAGGAAAATAATTTTAGTTCAGTGCCTTTATCCCTTCAACTTTTGAAATGCGAAACTCTCTTCTAAATTCACAGCTAAGCTTAAGAAGTTAGTTAAACATCAAGTAAACAATATATTGATGAAGATTTTCAGTCCTCCAAATAGAGTTGTCTGGAAATTGAGTCTGTCTAGATGACTGCAAATCTTTATCGACATATTGCCATGCACTTTGGGGGGGAAACCCTGAGTTTGGTGTGGAAGGAGTTGGTACATCCCAACGACTCTATGCCTAACCAGCTTGCACAGACTGAAGAACCTGCTTGGATGGGCAGCAAAATGTCTCAAACCAACAAAAATAAGTTCAATTGCTAAGACTCAATTTCCAGACATCCAAGCAAAAACTTAGTAAAAAGAGGTAAGGATATTGCTTAAGTTATTGGTCTTTGTGATGCAGACGAGTTGCACCAGCACTGAAATTATATCAGTGAAATTATCAAATTTTCTTTTGAAGGTCTTTATTACTTTCAGATCTTTAACTATTTTTCAGAAACTGAAAATCAGACCAAGTCATGAATACCCTAGCTAATGATTTTTTTTTATTGTGCTCTTTTTTAACATCACTTGGAATATGCCTGTCATTTAATTTCATGCTGATGTTAAAATCTGGCAAAGAAAAGATTATCAGATTCTATAAAATGAAAGAACAGAGATTTAAGTGAGAGCAGTAAATCCTTACCCGTCAAAGACAAGAGAGCAAACAACAAAAGGAAGCTCATTTGTGGCAATAGGGCATCTCAGCAGAATCTTATCTGGCTGGGCCAGCTATATCTACATTAATATAAGGTGTAACAGCAACAAAATGCAGATGTGAGAACAGGAAATCATGTGATCAATGAAATCAGACTGGAACCATTTGAGTAAGGGAAGTTAAAAGAATGTCAAATAAGAAGACCTGAATGTCTGATTGAAGAATTCTGTGAATTTGCAGCTCAGCTGCAGCTGTAAAAAAAAAAAGGGTAAACGTTTCCCTTGCCAGTCATGTCTGACTAGGGATGGTGCTCATCTCCAATTTACAGTTGAAGAGCCAGCATTGTCAAGACGCCTCCATAGTCATATGGCCACTACAGGTTTGTAAATTGTTTTCTTCTGGATTACAAGCCAGCCTGCAACCATATTGTTTAGGAATTCACAGCATTGGAATTTCAACACATTTTAAAGATTCCAGTTAGAGAATCTTGACCTAGACTGAATGTTTTTTTCTCTTGGTTCCATTTTATATTTTCCCCCAACTGCTTACCTCACTTAATATCAATTCCTATCACCTTGCTCATATATTTAATGAAGTTACTAATGTAGTTGTCATTCATAATCACTAGTTCTTCCCTGTTTGCATCAGCCCACATGTCCATCTCCACTCAGGGGCATGACTTCTCAATGCATCCATTGTTACTCATGAGGACTTAGGTTTCACTCTTTTCCTTCACACTCTAGTTGGTGCCAGATCTTAAGTGTTTCCACAAATGCCCTTTTATGATTTTTATCTTCTGTAGTGTACTTTAATCTCTCCTTGTTATCACAAAGTCATGTTCTCTCTTCCTGAAGACATCTCAGATGCCCTCAAAATGGAGACACACGATCTTCCTTAGAAACCAAGTTCTTTTTATCTTTTCTTAAGCCATCTTTGCCTTGTAATCCTCTTTTCCCTGTCCAACATTATATCAGAAGCACCTCCCATATCCAACTCAGTCTTTCTGATGCAAAAAATAATTTTCCAGCCGTGAACTGAGAAAGAGCTATTTAGAACATTGATAGAAAGGGACAGGATAAAATTAGTTTTCAATAGGTATTGGCTGCTTCTAGATTATTTGGCTAATTTCTGAAAAAGCCTTCTATATCCTCTTTATATTTAGTCATAATCTGATAGAATGCACTTAATTCTCTCACTTATCTATCTCTATCCACCCCGTCTATTTAATTTCCCAAATCCATTACATGAATCTGAAAAATCTGCAACATACAAATATATTTCTACTAAATGCTCAAAGTTAAAATGCCTCTGATTTGCAGAATTCCATCATAAAATAGTTGATTCCATTCCATTACTTATATATTGCCTGTAAACATATCTCACTTTTTAGAAATTTATGACTTCCCAAAAGGACTGAGGCAATCCTGCCTTATGTTTATACAGTAATCTAGTTACTTTAGTAAAGCTGTATCCATATTAATCAACAATACCTTTACCTTTACAAAAAAAAAAACCTCTTGCTCTTTTTACTCTAGAAAAAAATGAGAGACACTTTACTTTATCAACCTTTCCTCCCTCACTGTCTCATTCTGAAGACAATTCTTCCAGAATATTTTCAACTGATTAGCCTCAGTTGCTCTCAGATTCTTATGCAACACAGATTAAGTGTTATCCTTACAGTTTTCTCTTTTTTTAACAGATTGGCCTGTTTAGGTTGTGATGATTTTGTTTTAATAAAAAAACACATTCCACATTAAAAATGTGGGAAGATTGGGCATCACTTATAATGTATGATCTAATGGAATAAGAGAAAAATGAAACATTGCCAAAACAATTGTATAAGCCTACAATTGAGTAAGAATACCTGCCTATAGAGGCCTATTTTAATCAAATGAACCAATAATTACAATTTTGGAATATTTGCCTTGTTTGCTAGCACTTTTTAATCCATTGTTTATATCCAAAACAAACATAAGACATATTTAGTAGTTAGAACTTAACTGCCTGGATCAGGCATATTGACATGCAGATGGGTGGTTGACAGTGGGACCGTGCATTTTGAAAGTATTTCCTGCCAGACCATTAAACTGAAACTAAGTGGCTGGAGGGGACAGAACACGAATTTTCCTCTTTCCTCAGATTAAAACACCAACAAAATTAGTGGTGGTCAACACACCACTAATTTTCACACACTTCAGAAATGTTCTACTTTACTTTCACATTCAGGAGAGGTTATGTCATCCCAAATGCTTCTGGAAGATGTGCATTTTGCAATACCTGGACACAAGAAGAACCTTCTCTCCTGAAAAAAAGACATCAAGCAATGCCTTTTGGGAAGCACACCATTTTATTAGATAAAATGAAAAACAAATGCCAGGGTTGAAATCTGATATTTCAGAATCCAAAATGCTGTCCTTCCTCTTTGGCAGGGATCCCAGCTGGTTCCAGTTTTAGATATATATATTGGGTCTCTCCACCCCACAAGATGGTTATTGAACGAAAGCTCTGTCAGAAGATATGAGAGAGAACAAAAAACCACAATCTGCCACAAATATGAACTATTCGTCTATGAAAAGCCTGCTGTTCCTCATGTCCAGCTTGTGCATTTGCTCCAGCCATTCTGCAGTTTCCCGGCTGCGTTTCTCTGCGTTCCTGGATCCCAAACACCAGACTTACCTCCGATGGGACTATGATGACGAACTTGCCATTATGAGTTTTGAGTTTCAAGCCCAGTCAATTGGATGGGTGGCTTTTGGCTTCACCATTAATAAGGAGATTCCTGGAGCAGACTTCGTGATTGGTGGCGTTCTTCCTGATGGCAACATCTATTTCTCAGTAAGACTAAATCAAGAGTGCCATTTCATTAGGGGATTGGCTCAGTGCACGTAATTGAGGAGGGGAGAGGGTTAATTTGTAGTTTGAAGGTACAAATGAATTTAGAGATGATCGTTTCACATGACCAATGAGACAGCTGGAGTATCATTTATGAACTGCTGGGGCACATGATATTTTCATTCTTGCTGAAGCCCAAAGGCTGACACAGCAGAAAAAGCATCTTTGAGGGAGATGGGCAGTCCAGAAATGTGAAATATCAATCAATCAATCAATCAGTCTGAAGGCTTTTGCAATTTGGGCTTGCTCAGTTTATGTTGAAAGATAGAGAAATAATGTGCATTTTTGAGGCATATTTTGCACTATTATGGCAATACTCCCCTAAATCTCAACAAAACAAGTAATTAAAAAAATCCTTTTCCCTTTAAAGGAGATTGGAAAATACCCACAGTTTGGGAGTTTGTTTTGATTTGGGGATTTTTTTTCCTCACCAGAAATTATTAATTTTATTACTGAATCTTATGAAATGGAAAGTCTAGGCCAAACACGTCTGCATAATTTCAGAGCCAATTATTACTTTTTGAGTTCCAGGATGATTTTTCATTGTAATATCAGGAGATATAGCTTCTTTCTACTGAATTACAAGCTTCCTTTTGCCCTTACACCTAGTAACATAAATGGGTTTTCTTTTGTAAAGTGTGCATATAAATACACACACACAAACTTTTACAAAAATGCAACCTAGTCTCATATGCAACAGAGAGCCAGCTGCAGTATTGTACGTTATTTATTCACTTGCCTATCTACTTACCTATAGCAATCCTGCAGCAAGATCAATGAGATAAGAATATAATGATTGGCCCAAGGTCTCCAGGGAGGTTCATCCAAGTAATGGTCTCTTTCTCTATCCAAGGGAACATATTTCCTTGCTTTCAAGAAGAGACTGGGCTGCCATCTGTCAGAAATGGTGTAGGGTCTCCTGCTTGGGCGGGGGGTTGGACTAGATGACCGACAAGGTCCCTTCCAACTTTGTTAATCTGTTATATGTTAATATTTGTGAGTTCTTCCTATTTCACTCAGGATTGGCATGGTGTGAATGAGGATACCATCTTGGATGATGAAAGGCAAGACTATGAGCTGCTGTCATTGACCCAGGATGCAACGTCCACCACCATGGCATTCAGATGACAGTTCCGGACATGCGATGAACATGACCTGGACATCATAGTAAGCAAGACAATGGGACCTGTTTTATTTTATTTTTCATCCCACCTCTATTATTTTTACAAATAACCCAAGGCAACAAACATACCTAATACTCCTCCTGTTTTCCCCACAACAACAACTCTGTGAGGTGGTTTGGCTGAGAGAAAATGACTGGCTTTCATGCCTAAGGTGGGACTAGAATTCAGAATCTCCTGGTTTAATAATGACAAATGATAGTCTAAGCAAAAGCATGGACCCAAAGAACACAGAGAAACAAGAACTTGCTGCAAAAAAAAGTGTGAAATGCCTTTACTTGTTGCATTAATTGTTTCAACTAAGAACTGAAATGGGTACAAACTAGGGAAAAAGACATTTGGGCTATATAGAATATCAACTGGGACCCAGCTTGTTGATAACACCTATCTAGCTTGGACTAATCTGGAAATGCTAAGTACAGTCTGCTTGATACTTGGATAGGAAAGCACCAGGAAATTCTAGTGTCATAAGTTAGACTAGGGAATCAAAAATCATCCCAGAAGGAGGCAGTACAAAATCAGCCTCACTATTGGTAAGAAATTTCAGTCAGCACCTCCATGAAGTTAGCAGGAGCCAGGTTTGACTGGAAGATGTTCCTTGGTGTCCCCACACAAGATGTTAATGTTTTCTTCTTGGTGCTGGCCAAAATCCTTTTTAGTCACTCATGCTTTCATGTGCATTTACTTACTTTGAAGTATCCTCACCTGAGCTTCTAGCTCTTACTTTAGTGGTAGTGGTATTCATTTATAGTTATATTTTAAAACCATGAAAAGAAATGGCAATGTTGTTATTTTTTTAACAAAGGAAAAAAGGAGTACATAATGGCAGGTTAAAGGGGTTTGCATGCATGTAGCTCGCTCAAATCCCAAACAATGGGAAAAAGAGGGGATCACTGGTTATGATCTCTGCCCTTATCCCTAAAAAGGAGTAAGGGAATAAAATGTCCATCAGCCTCTTATGCAAAATGAGAACGTGTGCTCCTGTTGCCAAAAAAAATCACTGAGCAGCAAAAGATAATAGGCAATCCATGGAAGGAATGGGACAGTGGTGGTGAGGGCAATTATTTTCACAAAGGTCAGCAGCATAGATAATACCCTCCCCCAAAGTAGGTCAAAGACCCTCCAAGTCTTCCACAAACAATAATCACAACCTCCTTCACAACCAATTGTGAAGAGCTGTTGCTCCTCTCCCAGATTTCTCATAGGCAAAAGGCAAGTGCAATGGTGATGCATGTTTCTGTTTTCTGCAGAAAAGGTCTTCCAAGGTTCCCAAGGATAAATGGATTTAAGGAGCTAAATAGTCCAGGTTCATTTAAATGTTCTGAGCTGCATTTTCCTATTAGTTACCATTCCACTATGCGCATCAAGTATCTCTTGGGCTTAAGATATTGTAATGGTATAGCAAGTGAAATACAAATAAAGGAAATCTTGAGGAATCAGTGTGGGCTTTAGAACAAGCTTTGCAGGGTTCAAAGGTCCATAAATCTGTCTGAGTGCCTGCATATGCATTGAAATAATTATTCTCAGCTCTTGGGCAGACTGAGCAAGGAATCCTAGGAATAATACATCCAACACATATGGAGGGCATTGAGCTGGGAAACATCTGATCTAAGCACCCAAAGGCATTCATGCCAGAGTGCCTAAATCTGATTTCTTGGAATTTTAATTGACACTTGTTAAATGTTTGTTTTAGAAATTGACCACTGTTTCAGCAAATCCTCTGTCCCCAGCAGTTCATTACTCTGCTTGAGGCCATTTCAAAACATGCCATATTGCATTAATCTCCACAAAACTTCAAGTCTAAATGTTGTTAGTATATGAGCATCAGAACCAGGGTAGATGACTTGTTATTTTACTTAATAATTCATCATAAATAAAGCCTGTATTGGGAGAACAAAGCTCACAACAGAATTTAATCATACAAATCTGTAAGAACACTAATATGAATTTGTGTCCAGATTTGTATAAATCTGTGAAATAAACCATTGCAGTGGATAAAAAAAAATAAGAACTTCAAGATGTTGAAAATTGGGGGGGGGGGGTTGTGGCTGCCAGTCAAGCTAAATGTTTAGGTATATGATAGGACAGAAGAGACTTTCTTTTTCATTTGTGTCTACACAGGGTGACACACTACGTCTCATGGCTGCATTTGGCACAAATGACACGATTGACTTCTTCAAAGGAGAAATAATCCACAAATCTCTCTTCTTGATGCTGGTGGCAACTGAAGAGGAACTGAAACATCCCCGTGTCTGTCATGTGTATGATCTGAAATTAAATGATGTAAGTATCTTAAAATTAAAAGCTCTTGATTCCATTCCATCGCCTTCAATGGTCCCCAGCAGATTGATCTTTTTCATTCATTGGCTCCTCACTCTGGTGACCACACAGAGCAAGAGTGCAGAGGCTTGAGATATTTACCAAGTGCCTTGACTTCCCTTTTCAGTTTCCTATCCCAGAGGATGAGACCACCTATGCCTGTAGCTTTCTCCCTTTACCCATTGTCAAGACAAAACACCATATTTATAAGGTAACTGGAAAATCAAGCAGAGTGTTCTGCTGGTGAGATTGACAATTATCCCAGACTAAGAGCTTTTCACTTGCTGGTATGTTCTGGGTCTGAACTTGTCTTTTTTCTGTCCAGTTTGGGCCCATTATAACACCTCGGAATATAACAGTAGTGCACCACATAGTATATGCCTGTGACACTTCCATTGGAGTGGAGGAGGACTTCCGAGTGGAGTCAGTGACTGCTTTGGAGATCCTGATTTTTCTGTCTGCACTCAGATAATTGCTGGCTGGGCTTTAGGAGGAGGAGTGAGTGTGTAGATCTTCTATACCTAAATGGTTCCTATTTCTGGTTGAGCTAACCCACTATTGTTTTTGAAAACCTACTGTATCTTTGGAACATGCTTAAGCTTTTATTTCATAGCAATTTGGGGGAAGCAGGGGGGGATGATCCAGTATTTTGAAATATGAAGTGCAATGTGATCATGGGATTTGCTCAGCTTGGTTTTCTTCTTGCATTTGTCAAATTAAATCATATCATCCAGACTTTGACACAAGGGAGTGGGGTTTGCTGGCTTTTTATGCAGCTTGTCCTAACTGAATGGATCAGGATTGTTATAGTTTGTATGCCTTATAGCTCAAGAACATCAAGACCCTAACCTCTCATCCTGTTGTTTCCAAGGCAGAATAGAAAGAAGTACATGATATCAGGATTCAAAGGTTCAAATTCCAGATGAAAAAAAAATGAATACCTATCGGGTATGTTTTCTATATCCATAAGGGATAGACCAACTGAGCAAGAGAAAGAAGTCTGCACCAAAGTACAATTTTATTTGAGAGATGTGTAATTTCTCAATTGACAATATAATATTATAATAATCCTTATAATAAGAGAAAGACAAGATTGAAATTTCAAAACCCTCTGTTAATGAACTGTTATTGTAATCAGCTCTTAGAAAATTTACCACAGCTTCAATCCCAAATCATCCAAAATATTAACCCTAATTGATCCCAGATGTTTCTTTATACCATCTCTTATCAATTGTTGATTCATTATAGCACTTAGCAATAGCACTTAGACTTATATACCGCTTTACAGTGCTTTACAGCACTCTCTAAGCGGTTCACAGAGTCAGCATATTGCCCCCAACAATCTGGGTCCTCATTTTACCCACCTTGGAAGGATGGAAGGCTGAGTCAACCTTGAGCCGGTGAGATTTGAACCGCTGAACTGCTGAACAGTCAGCTGAAGTAGCCTGCAGTACTGCACTCTAACCACTGCGCCACCTCGGCTCTAATTGAATACAATGTCCAATTTCCAAGGCCAATCTAGCTTCCCCCCCCTAAAAAAAACAGATAAGATCATTCCTCCTTAGTTGTATTAAGTCCATTTCCCACTCTCTTTTCAGACTCCTAAAAAAAAACCTTATTGCCACAGTTCTCTGCTATTACATAAAAGTACAGTGTTAAGCTTCTGGAAGGTGTATGGCAGGGGTGTCAAACTCGTGTCGTCATGGCGGTGTCATGTGGCATATCAGGACTTTTTTTCCCCTTCGCCAGATGTGACGCATCTGGCCCGCGGGCCGGGAGTTTGACAGCCCTGGCGTATGGAGTCAACACTATTATTTCTGAGTCTATATTTCTTCCCGACCAGTTTCCTTCTCATTGGTGTCTATATTTCTTCCCAATGAATCTGCTACTTTGAAAACAAGTTCTTCTTGTGGGTTTAAAGTATTTAGTGTCTGTTTCTTGAAAATGTTTTCCACGGTCTTTATAAGTTTATCAAACCTTTTAGAAAAAAAATTCAGCAAAAGATTGCATGTTGCTAGCCAGACTGTTTTCCCCCTTGAGTGTCAGCCTCTCCATTCTCTATTGTTACTCAAAGTAGGGAGCAAGTAAAGAAAACAAAGAAGATATTTTCTGACTATTTTAATCCAAAAAGTTTTTACAGGTTATTTACAAAATACAAATCCACATGCACATGCCATACAGAAAGCAGACTTTGATAAGAGCAGTCAAATAAATCAAAGAAAAAAAGCAAAAAGAAAAGAAAACAGAAAACAGAAAGAATCCAGCAGGAGTTGAAATAAATCAGCACTCAGCCAGCCAATTAACCTTTAAAAATAAGGACAAAAATAAAAGTTCAAAAAGTGAACTTAAAAATCCCTGGCATGCTTACAAAAACATTCTGCTGGTAGAAAGAGATGTAAACACCCATTGACTCCAGCTGCTCCCACAAGGAGTTGCAATCTTCAGGATTCCCCTGAGTTGGTCCACAGCCATCCAAAAGTCATCTTGGGTCATTCCTAAGTGCCCTCATTCAAATTTAGAGGGCAAAATTGCCGAAGAACCAGCTGTGGCAGCAAACACAGCAGATCATGAGTAAGAGAAAGAAAGCCTCTCACTCTTCAGGAGCCATCTTGGGGAGGAGTCTCAAAATGACAACCTTACCCAAGGTGAGATACTGTGGACGAGAAGAGGAGGAGAAGGACTAAGGGATGTCCGGCTGACATCGCAGCAATATCAGACGCAGGGAACAGGTCTCCGTGTTCCCTGTGCTGAGTTCTCCCTGTTTGTGGGCTCCAAGAGGAGCCAAAGCTGCCTTGTAGGGGCGGCGAAGCTAAGGAGGGGCGCCCTGAGAGGTCGCGGGAGAGATCACAACTCTCTGCTGAACCCCGGGCTTTTTTCCTCTATGCCACAGCGAGGAGAAGAGGCAGCCTAAAGATGGCTGCTACAAAGCTGGGACAGCCAAGAAACATCTAAGAACTGTACTGGAGCGGAGTTGGTGAACAGTGTCTGGAACTGGGTGAGAAGAATTTTTTTTATTTAAAACTTAACCCCAAAAGAATATCCAGGAAAAGAGAGGCTCACTGCTATTTTTAAAAGCAGCAATTTAACATTTTGAGAAGAATTTCAAAATTGAAGCAAAAAGAATCAAAGGGAGAAAGGCAAAAACATTTAAAAAAACAGAAAATTGGATTTCTAAATTGGACAGGCATTGTTTTGGATAGGCATTTTAAAATGCTGGAACTATTTACTTAAAAAAACTAATATCATCTTTATATTTTGGATTGTTACCATTAAAATTGGATAAAACTGGTTAATATTGAAATTTGACCTAAGAGTGCCATTGCTGACAATATTGCTGACATAACACATTCCCCAAATCCTGGAAATACTTGGCTATTGGAGATTTAAACGTGAGAATAAGAAAGACACTATTATTAAAGTGACCCCTGAAGACTACAACACAAGACTGAATTTATAGAGGGACTTATGAAGGTTCTAGAAAAATTCTTGGGACTAGAGGAACAGGTCGATCAGCTTTGGGATATAAAGATTCATGAATATTGAACTTTTTGAGAAGTGACTTTAGGTTTGAATATATGGTTTTTGGATTATTGGACAAAAGAGGGACAAAATAAAACTAAACGAGATGCTCCACCAGCAAAAAAGGAGTGGAATTTGGGGAGGAACGGTGTCAATAATTCAAAGTATTAAGGATACTTTGACAAGAAGCTACAAGGAGATTATGAATAAAATGCAGAGCATAGGTGGAGAGCTGGAAAACATGATACAAAGGACAAGGAGTGACCAAGACGCCCAGGAAGAGGAGGAGCCAATTGAAAGAGTAGATGAAAAAACAGAACAGAAAAATCAACAAATAAAATGAGATGACAAGAAGGAGATAACCACAAAAACAACAATGACTGATGAAATAAGCCGAGGGGAGAGTATTTTAAGGGAATTAGAAAAGGAACTGGAGTTGCAGGAAGATTTTTTTGGAAGAGAGATAGGGGCAAGAGTAGATATTTTGAAAATTAGACAATGGAATAAGGCAGAGAAGGGAGAAATGTTTAAAATGATTGGTCAAGATAGAGACAAAGATCCAAGAGAGGAATATGGGAGGCAAGCTAAGAAACGAACAATTAAAGAGAAGGACTGTTTAAGTGAGAGGAGACATCACAGTCAAGAAGTGAGAGATACAAGAAAACATTTCAATTAAACCCTCATTTAATTAACTCACCATAACTCTGACTGGGAACTTATCTTACAGGTTCCAGATTCTATTTTTACTGCAGACAAGGGTTAAAGATGTCTTTTGAAACTTTATGTTGGTTTTGTTTCCTTGGTCTGCCAGTTTTGAAGAGCTAGAGCCCAAAAGCTCTAAATCTGGCGATGCTTTGTAATGCTATTTTGTATACATAACAGAATAACAGAGTTGGAAGGGACCTTGGAGGTCTTCTAGTCCAACTCCCTGCTCAAGCAGGATAGCCTATACCAGGGCTGTCAAATTCCCGGCCCGCAGGCCGGATGCATCACGCACTACCCATGCCGACGCCCAGTTTAGCGAAGGGGGAAAAAGATGCCGCCATGAATAGAATAGAATAGAATAACAGAGTTGGAAGGGACCTTGGAGGTCTTCTAGTCCAACCCCTTGCCTAGGCAGGAAACCCTACACCACTTCAGACAAATGGTTATCCAACATCTTCTTAAAAGCTTCCAGTGTTGGAGCATTCGCAACTTCTGGAGGCAAGCTGTTCCACTGATTAATTGTTCTAACTGTCAGGAAATTTCTCCTTAGTTCTAAGTTGCTTCTCTCCTTGATTAGTTTCCACCCATTGCTTCTTGTCCTACCCTCAGGTGCTTTGGAGAATAGCAACAAATTTAATTTAAACAAACAACATGAGTTTGACACCCCTGCCCTATACCATTTCAAAAACATGTATAATGGAAGACTTTTGAAAGTCTTCAATATGGTGATGATATTCCATGATCAGGCAATATGAGCAGTTGGTTTCAAGAGATATGAAGATCATTTACTATTAATGTATAGTTTCTTAATGAACCACACCTACAAATTTTAGATAAGTGGTTCAAGTGCTGTTTCACTCAACACTCTTCTGTTGTTTTTGTTGCTAAGGCTTAATTGATAACTCAGGTCTGAGACTTTTCTATACCTCAGAGACTCATCCACATGACATGGGGATGCTAAACACAGGAGTTTTTCCTTTTCCCATCCATTTCATCCCTCCTCAAGCAGAATCTTTCATGTCTTATGGCTTCTGCAATACCAGTCATTTTTACGAGGTAAGCTTGGTAGCCCTTAGCCCATCCCATCAAAATCACCTCTGGTTATCTTTATTGCACTGTTGAATTCAGTTGGTCATTTTTATTATCAAAATCCTACAATGGGTAGGATTTCTTTCTTTCTTTCTTTCTTTCTTTCTTTCTTTCTTTTTCATTCTTTCAACTGGTTCATCATGGCCTTCTTCCTAAGACTAAGAGAGAATGACTGGCCCAAAGTCACTCAGCTGGCTTTGTGCTTGAGGCTGAACTAGAGCTCATGGTCTCCTGATTTCTATGCCAGCACCTTAAATACTATATCAAACTCTCTCTCAATATTAGTCACCTAAAACATTCCACAAGAGTTTTTCCTGAGCCTTTTATCAGAAAATCAGCCTGAGGAAACAGACCCTCTGAGCTATGGAATGGCACAGAGATAAAACTATTTGGTGAAAAGGATGTGTGTGATTCAAAAGTGTTCAGCAGATGAGGTGGAAGATTTTATCTTGTCTTGGGTCAATGTGATTCTGCAGTTTCCCAGTTTTTTCCTAAGCAAAATCTTAGCAAAATATATCAGGATTATTTATTCCTTGCTCTCACCATGGAAAACATTGGAAAGAGATGGGAGAGGGAACACTTTTCCAAATGACAAGGAAGTAAAAAGTTATTCAGCTGTTTTTTCTTCCTGGTTCCTGCCAGGTAGAAAAGGATGAAAATGTGGGCTTTGCAGTCCCTTTGCTCTGGGCACGAGGCATTAGTTCAGTCTAAAACTAGTCCATGTCTTTTTTTTTTCTCCAGATCAATAGGAGGCCAGTGCCAGATATGCATATCTTTGATTATTTACTGCATACCCACCTAGCTGGAAGGGGACTGAGAAATATCCATACCGGTAAGCAAAATTTCTCAGCAAAATATAGCATGACAGCAACACAATCCCCCCATTTGAGTAAAAATAATATAGGAATGGCTTAAAAGCAAAACCTGAAGAAAACCGGATATCCATCTTTATGGCTGAGAAAGCTGTACATTTCTTGGTAATAAGCCAGCAGTCTTGTCAAATATAAACACGAAAACCAAAATAGAAAGGGTCTTTATGAATACACTGTTGTAGATAGCTATAATGTTCTTGGCGGTGGCCAAATTCAAAGGGTAGGAAAGACAAAGTGGACATAGAACACTCCAGGGATCTAGCGCCCAAGCCACAAAACAGGAAGCTGGTTCACATGGCCCAACCAAAGAAAGCAGTTGTAAGCAGCACAGGTTGCAGGTTGAGTGTTTCCTTTGAGGAGCTGATCAGCAAAGAACTGCTTGGCTGATAGTTGCTTGGCTAATAGCAAGCCATAGTTGCTCCTAACAGTGTTTACTCTCAATCCTGCCCTGTGATTAATACCTTCAACCTTCATTAATCTCATTCTTTAAAACCAGAATGAGGCCCTGATTGTAACTCTCTCACGGTTTCTGATCCAGAAACATTTGCCACCAATTTTCCGTTAACAGCCTCATTCAGGTCCTACTCCTGCAGACAGTGACTCTCTTTTTCCCTCAACAGAGGACTGTGGGGAAACCATCCTGACACTGACCCATGGCCCAGAAAGCTCCCCATGCCTTCTGAAACAGCCCAGATTACTCCAAACAGAACGGCTAATATCCTAACAAGAGAGGCTTTGTACTATATGCTGATGGAGCCAAGGATAATGTGAAGATACAGCCATAAAATTCATTTCCCTAGCTCTATTGAAGAAACTGATACATTGAAATTTGAGCTGCAGTGACCATGGAAACATTTGTCAGGAAATTATTAGATCACAGCTAACCTTGCACCCCAAACAGATCCCTCTCTGCAGTACGAGCAATGTTCTGTCTCACTGATATTGTCTCTATGTACAGGAATGGAAAACAGTTGGGGATCCTCTGTGAAGACAATAAATATGATTTCAATCTTCAGGAAACAAGAGACTTGAAGAAGCCTATTATTCTCAAACCAGTATGTCATTCTAAGCTATCTGTTAGAGTTAGGCAATAAGCCCCTTATTATGGAGACCCCATATTCTCTCAGATTTGTGATGACTGCTTTGTTCACAGGGAGATGAATTCCTGGTGGAGTGCCGCTATCAATCTACAGATCGGACAGAGACAATCTTTGTAAGTCTTCTCTGAATACTTAAGCTAGACTGAGTGGTGGGTAGACAGTTTTTGAAAATAAAATCATCCTCATCCACAGCCCCTGTGAGGGAGATGGGTGGTTAAGAATACACACACACACACACACATACACACACACACACACTACAAATATTAAATAACAGCTTGCAAGGTTCACAATATCTATTAGTCATTTTCCATTAATTGGTTAAGAAGATAGAGCCAAATTTTCAGAGGGGAAAAATCATAAAACAAAGGTCCAGATCTAGGGGAATAGTAGTCCTGACCTGGGATTGCTATTGGAGAATTGGTGGTGTGTTTTCCAGTTGAATTGTCAGAGAAGACTAAGCAGGAAGCCAGATCTAGCCTTATTTCTCCTAACAAAAGCTTTCAGCAAAAACTGACCCAGAGCTCCTGCACAATCTGGTTATCTTTCATGGAATCTCAAACAAATATTGTTTTTGTTTGTTTGTTTTTCTCAGAGAGGCCCAAGTACCCTGAATGAAATGTGCTTGATAACCCTTTTCTACTATCCTCACAACAACATTGCCTAGAGCAGCGGTTCTCAACCTGTGGGTCGCGACCCCTTTGGGGGTCGAACAACCATTTCACAGGGGTCGCCGCGCGCGTTAGCCCACCATTTTGGTGCCACCGTCACTGCAGGGGTGAAAAGGTCCCGGTTCAGCCGTGCCTGCGGGTCGCTGGACAGCTGGTAGCCCGGACGCCGCCATTTGGGTTCTTCTACCCTCTGCGCATGCGCAGAATGCTTTGCGCATGCGCAGAGGGTAAAAGAACCCAAATGGCGGCGTCCGGGCGAAGTCTCCCGATTCTGTCGCTACCGGCTGTCCGGCGCCCTGCAGGCACGGCCAAACCGGGAGCATTTCACCCATGGTGCCACGCCCGCTTTGTCACCTCATTGC
>QLTV01002279.1:3954122-3979013 GCA_003457575.1 Thermophis baileyi | reverse complement strand
CCCAAACCCAAAAAACTTTAACCTTAGACTGTCTACTGTCGACCTCACCCCATTCCTAAGAGGTCTGTAAGGGGCGTGCATAAGCGCACCAGCGTGCCTACCATCCCTGTCCTACTGTCCTATTGTCCTCATCTATCTGTATTCACTTTGATTATGTTTATGTTTATACCTATACCTGCTATCTTGTACATGTTTGACAAACAAACAAACAAACAAACAAACAAACAAACAAACAAACAAATAAATAAATAAATAAATAAATAAATAAATAAATAAATAAATGTAGTATTTTGACATTTCAGGATGTGTTTGTTTTTTTGGAAAAAAAATGTGAGTTTGTGTGTGTGCATATATGCATGCAGTGTGCAAAGCTTTCATCCACTAGGATTATAAAGGAATTGTTCTTCAGATCATGCTGGAAGCACATTAGGATATTGTTCCTGGCAAATTCCATGACAAAATCTATGTGTCTTTTCTGTTAAAACCAATGTGACTTTTTAAAATGTATCTTGCCATTTTCATGCCTTTGACAATAAAAATATCATGCACATTCACAGAAATGTGAGCCAATTAGCAGAGAAACTGTCTCTTCTGATGGCTGTGGGGCAACATAATAGGCCAAAGGAATGAAACACAGGCTGGTTATTAGAGAATGATGATAGTGTCCAGATTGCCAATGCTAAACCATGGCCAATATAGATGAAATTGCAGAAAACTCATACGCCATCTTTGATACTGCTTGTGCAATTTACTTGTCTTTGGTTAGCTTTACACACAAAATAAACATCAACAAACCCAAGCTACTATACTCACAGTGTAGTGCCACAGTCAGTCCAGGCTTCTAATAAGTCTACTTGCATTTAATACATGTTTTAAAGAATAAATAAGAATCACTGTGGTCTTGTGGCTAAGGAGTTGACCTAGAACTGGAGAAATCCAGTGTCTAGGTTACCCTAAACCATTTGAGCTTACTGGGTACCTTTTGACCAGCTACAGTCTTTGGCCATGTCGAGTTGTCCTAGACCCCTTTTGACCCACCTCAAAGAGTTGTTTCTAGGGAGAAAAAGTAGAGACAGGCAGACACTAACTAACCACGAGTGCTAATCAAGACTGGAAATTAGGGGGGGTGGGGATAGAAGACGGCAATAACAAATATTTCTATATAATTCTCAAACATAATAAAACAACATATACATGCCAATTAAATCATCAAAATTTGAACTTCACTCTTTTTAAAAAGCCTAACTGGACCCAACTGATTTGCCTCAGTTGCTCTCAGATTCTTAATAAAAAATAAATTAATATTTTAGAAGGGAACATGGGCAAATTCACATAAACAAATACAGCCAGGATGCCAATCCAAAATAAATACAAGGATGCCAATTACAGAAATCCTTTGCTAAAGACACAGATTAAGTGTTCTCGTCACAGTTTTCTCTCTCTTTTTCTTCCAACAGATTAGCCTATTTAGGTGGTGATGAATCTTTTTTAAAATAAAATAAAAAATATTCTACACTAATAGTATGGGAAGATTGGGCATCTCTTGTAATGTATTATCTAATGGAATAAGAGGAAAATGAAATAAAAATACCTGATTACAGAGGCCTAGTTTACTTAAATGAACCAATAATTACAATTTTGGAATATTTGCTTAGTTTGGTATTACTTTTTAACCTGTTGTTCATACACAAGAATGTAGGACACGTAGTGTCGTTGGAACTTAGTAGGAAGTCATAGAAAACTGCCTGGATAGTGCATGAATTTTCCTCTCTATCTTTCCTCAGATTAAAACACCAACAAAATTAGTGGTGGTCAAAATGTTCACGCACTTCAGAAATGTTCTACTTCACTTTCACATTCAGGAGAGGTTATGTCATCCCAAATGCTTCTGGAAGATGTGCATCTTGCAAAACCTGGACACAAGAAGAACCTTCTTTCCTGGGGGGGAAAAAAAGGCATCAAGCAATGCCTTTTGGGAAGCACGCCACTTTATTGCATAAAATGAAAAACAAATGCCAGGGCTGAAATCTGATCTTTCAGAATCCAAAATGCTGTCCTTCCTCTTTGGCAGGGATCCCAGCTGGTCCTAGTTTTTCATATATATTTGGTCTCCTCCACCCCACAAGGTGGTTACTGAAGGAAAGCTCTGTCAGAAGATATGAGAGAGAACAAAAAAGCACAATCTGCCACAAATATGGACCATTCGTCTATGAAAAGCCTGCTGTTCCTCATGTCCACCTTGTGCATTTGCTCCAGCCATTCTGCAGTTTCCCGACTGCGTTTCTCTGCGTTCCTGGATCCCAAACACCAGACTTACCTCCGATGGGACTATGATGACGAACTTGCCATTATGAGTTTTGAGTTTCAAGCCCAGTCAATTGGATGGGTGGCTTTTGGCTTCACCATTAATAAGGAGATTCCTGGAGCAGACTTCGTGATTGGTGGCGTTCTTCCTGATGGCAACATCTATTTCTCAGTAAGACTAAATCAAGAGTGCCATTTCATTAGGGGATTGGCTCAGTGCACGTAATTGAGGAGGGGAGAGGGTTAATTTGTAGTTTGAAGGTACAAATGAATTTAGAGATTATCGTTTCACATGACCAATAAGATAGCTGCAGTATCATTTATGAATTGCTGGGGCACATGATATTTTCATTCTTGCTGAAGCCCAAAGGCTGACACAGCAGAAAAAGCATCTTTGAGGGAGATGGGCAGTCCAGAAATGTGAAATATCAATCAATCAATCAATCAGTCTGAAGGCTTTTGCAATTTGGGCTTGCTCAGTTTATGTTGAAAGATAGAGAAATAATGTGCATTTTTGAGGCATATTTTGCACTATTATGGCAATACTCCCCTAAATCTCAACAAAACAAGTAATTAAAAAATATTTTCATTCTTGCTGGCCGGCATAGCAGAAAAAGAGTATTTGAGGGAGATGGGCGATTCAAAAATGCAAAATATAAATAAATAAATCCCTGATGGCTTCTGCAGTTTTGGCTTGCTTAGTTGATGTTGGAAGGCACAGAAATAATTATTTTTGAGGCATAATTTGTGCTCTAAAAGCAATGCTCCCTAAAACCTCAACAAAATAAGGAAGAAAAAAAATCTGTCTTTCTTTAAAGGAGATAGTGAAATGTCTATAGTTTATTTTGTCTTGGGGATGTTTTCCTATTCAGAAACTATTAATTTTACTACCGAATCTTGTGAAATGGAAAGTCTGGGCCACCTACCACGTCTGCAAAGTTTCAGAGCCAATTTATTATTTCTTGAGTTCCAGGATGATTTTTTTTCCCATTGTAATATCAAGAGATATAGCTTATTCCTATCAAATTACAAGCTAATTTTTACCCTTAAGCCTAGCAACATAGTTATGTTTTTTAAAGTGTGTATACAAATATACACACACATTTACATCAATGCAACCTAATCCCATATTTAATAGCCAGATGCAGTATTTTAGTTCAATTATTCATATATATATACACATTAACTCATACACACACCTTCCTCCTACCTACCTATAGCAATCCTGCAGCAAGATCAATGAGATATGAATATAATGATTGGTCCAAGGTCTCCAGCGAGGTTCATTCTGGTGATGGTGTCTCTAACTGGATGGTCTCTTATCCAAATGATGGTCTCTTCCTCTATCCATGGCAACATATTTGTGAGTTCTTCCTATTTCACTCAGGATTGGCATGGTGTGAACGAGGATACCATCCTGGAGGATGAAAGGCAAGATTATGAGCTGCTATCATTGACCCAGGATGCAACGTCCACCACCATGGCATTCAGGCGACAGTTCAGGACATGCGATGAACATGACCTGGACATCACAGTAAGCAAAACAATGGGACCTGTTATTATTTGTTTGTTTGTTTGTTTGTTTGTTTATTTAATTTTATCTTTCATCCCATATTTATTATTTTTATAAATAACCCAGGGCAGCAAACATACCTAATATTCCTTCTTCCTCCTCTTTTCAATCCTGTGAAGTGAGTTGGGTTGAGAGAAAGTGACTGGTCCAAAGTCACCCGGCCAGCTTTCATGCCTCGGTTGGAACTAGAATTCAGAGTCTCCTGGTTTCTAGCATAAAGATAAATAATAGCACAGGCAAGGACATGGAGGCAAAAGACACAAAGAAATAAAAATTTGCTGCAACGAAGTGTGAACTGCCTTAGCTAGTTACCCTTTGAAAGACTAAAATATTTTCCTTCCTTTTAAAACCAAGGAGCTTTTCAAGGGTTTGTTTGTGGTTCAGGTGTTAACTCATAAAGGTGATGAGTGTTAGAGTATAATACAAATAACAACAGAAACATCTTATGCAGTGCTACCAAAATACCATAAAATTTTCAATATAAAAACTTTAGAAGTCCATTCAAAGTCTGAAAACACACTTAAAATGAAATATTGGCAGAGGGGAGACAGCTGTTTTGAGACTCCATCTTGTAAATGCAGATAGTTGTTCTTTGAGATATAAAATAATATGGATGGATTGTGTCTACAGACACCGGTCTATGACAATTCACCACAGCCAACTCACTACAGCCAATTCTCCACAGCCAACCTGCCACGGTCAACTTGCCACAGCCAACTCACCGCAGGACAACGTGCCATGGCCAACTCACCACAGGACAACTCCCTGTGGGACAATATCGAAGAAATGGTGGAATAGAATCATTAAAGAAAGGATGCAAAAGGAGGGGGAAATTAAATGTGATTGACAAAAATTAAAATATTTTTAAAATATTTAAAATAATTAAATCGAATAGTTAAATTGTCCCATGGCGAGTTGGCCTGTGACAAATTGGCCCATGGCGAGTTGGCCGTGATGAGTTGGCAGTGGAGAGTTGGCCGCAGCAAGTTGGCTGTGGCGAGTTGTCCCATTCCATATGCATCTTCACTCCATCTCCTTGCCACTTGCAGGGCAACTAAAAGAGCTCAAACCATGTTCCCACTACTGAAAAAAAAGAACTAAAAATCTGAGACATGACCACATCCCTCCCAAGCCACACATACCGGTACACAGAGTTTCATAGTTGCAAAGTTGCATTGTTCCACTTTGCATTGTTCCACATACACAGAGTTTCATAGTTGCAGTGTTCCACTAAACCCATCTTTTAAGTGCTAGTGTTTAATTTGGGATAATTCTCTGTTTCCATACTAGCCCAAAATCCTCTTCTGATATATCTTGGACTAGAAGACCTCCAAGGTCCCTTCCAACTCTGTTATTCTATTCTATTCTATTCTATTCTATTCTATTCTATTCTATTCTATTCTATTCTATTCTATTCTATTCTATTCTATTCTATTCTATTCTATTCTCTACCAGCATCTAAGTGCTCCCACCTTCATAGATGATGAAACATGGCAGGTTGTCCCCATCCTGAGATGGGCAATATTGTGAGGGCGTGTTCCTGCCATGGTTAGATGAAGATGAGGGAAAGCCTATAGGATCTTTCTTTGTCAGAACTGAAGTGGGTACAAAGCTCTTATTTTAGTGGTAGTCATTTATAGTTATATTTTAAAACCATGAAAAGAAAGAACAATCTTTTTTTAAAACAAAGGAAACAGAGAATACATTAGTTAAAGGAATTTCTTTGCATGTGGCTGGCTAAGAACCTAAACAATGAGAAGAAGAGCTAATCAATGGTTATGAACTGTGCCCTTATCCCTAAAAAGGATAAGGAAATGAAATGCCCACCAGCCTCTTATGTCTAAATGAGAACGTGTGCTCCTGTTGCTGCTAAGAAATCACCAAGCAGCAAAAGATAATAAGCAATCCATGGAAGGAATGGCTCAGTGGTGTTGAGGGCAATTGTTTTCATAGAGGGCAGCAGCATGGATAATTCCCTTCCCCAAAGTAGGTCAAGAACCCCCAAGTCTTCCACAGACAATAATCACAACCTCCTTGAAGTTGTGAAGAGCTGTTGCTCCTCTCCCAGATTTCTCTTAGGCAAAAGGCAAGTGCAATGGTGATGTACGTTTCTGTTTTCTGCAGAAAAGGTCTTCCAAAATTCCTAAGGATGAATGGATTTAAGGATCTAAATAGTCCAAGTTCATTTAAAAGTTCTAAGCTGCATTTTCATATTAGTTAGCAAGCATTCCATATGCATGGAAAGTGTCTCTTAGGCTTGAGATACATAATGGTATAACAACTAAAATACAAATAAGGAAAGAATTGAGGAATCAGTGTGGGTTTTAGAACAAGCTTTGCAAGGATCATAATATATTGAATATGCAATGGATAGCAGCAGAACCTTCAGTTGAATTGGTTAATTCATTAACTAATTAAAAGTTAACATGATTCTTCAGTGAATTATTAAACAAAACTGGTTCTTACTGCAAATTGGGGATGCTGCAGATATTAGAAATTAGAGAATACCAGAGTTGGAAGGGACTCGGAGGTCTTCCAGTCCAGCCCCCTGCTCAAGCCTATACCATTTTGGACAAATGGCTGTCCAATCTCTTCTTAAAAACTTCCAGTGATGAAGCACCCACAACTTCTGAAGGCAAGCTGTTCCACTATTTTTCCCATTGACAGGAAATTTCTTCTTAATTCTAGGATATTTTGGGATTCTAATACGCCATGCTTTCTTCTATCAGTTTCGCAGAGGAGTGCTACAGATATTTTCTACCTGCAATTTCCTTGTGTTTCTTCAGTCTCCCAAGTGAGAAGGTCCATAAATAAATCTGTCTGAGTGTTTGCATATGCATTGAAATAATTATTCTCAGCTCTTGGGCAGACTGGGCTATGAATCTTGGTGTAACACCTCCAACACATATGAAGGGCATTGGGTTGGGGGACATCTGATCTAAGCACCCAAGGGCATTCCTGCCAGAGTGCCTTAATCTGACTCCTTTGGAATTAAAATTGACCCTCCTTAAATGTTTGTTTCAGAAACTGATCACTGTTTCAGCAAATCCTCTGCCCCCAACAGTTCAATTCTTTGCTTGATGACCAATTGCATTAATCTCCACAACATAGCAAGTCTAAAAGTTGTTAGTATATCATCATCTGAACCAGGGTGGATGTTATTTTCTTTACTAATTATTTACTAAATAAAGCCTGTTTTGGGAGAAAAAAGCTCACAAAAGAATTTAATCATACAAATCGGTAAAAACATTAGTATGGATTTGTGTTAAGATCTGTATAACTCTGATAAGAGACAATTGCAGTAGGGGGGGGGGGAAACAAGGTTCAAGACACTGAAGATTAGAAAGAAGAAGAATCATCTCTTTGTGGCTGCCAGTCAAGCTAAATGTTTAGGGATATGATAGGACAGAGGAGACTTTCCTTTTCATTTGTGTCTACACAGGGTGACACACTACGCCTCATGACTGCATTTGGCACAAATGACACAATTGACTTCTTCAAAGAAAAAATAATCCACAAATCTCTCTTCTTGATGCTGGTGGCAACTGAAGAGGAACTGAAGCATCCCAGTGTCTATCATGTATACGATTTGAAAGTAGATGATGTAAGTATCTAAAATTAAAAACTCTTTCCATTCCATGGCCTTCAATGGTCCCCAGCAGATTGATCTCTTTCATTCATTGGCTCCTCGCTCTGGTGACCACACAGAGCAATACAATTCTCTTTCAGGGTAAGAATACACAGGCCTGAGATATTTACCATGTGCCTTGACTTCCCTTTTCAGTTTCCTATCCCAGAGGATGAGACCACCTATGCCTGTACCTTTCTCCCTTTACCCATTGTCAAGACAAAACATCATATTTATAAGGTAACTGGAAAATCAAGCAGGGTGTTCTGCTGGTGAGATTGACAATTATCCCAGACTGTATCACTTGCTGAGACCTTCCTGGTCTGACCTTGTCTTTTTTTCTGTCCAGTTTGAGCCCAGGATAACACCTCGGAATATAACAGTAGTGCACCACATCATAGCATATGCCTGTGGCAATGGAAGTGTGCTTCCCAGTGGAGTCAATGACTGCTATGGAGCTGATCCTGATTTTTCTCTGTGCTCTCAGATAATTGTTGGCTGGGCTGTAGGAGGAGGGGTGAGTGTGTAGATCTTCTAAACCAGATTAAATGGTCCCTATTTCTCATTGAGTGTTTAACCCACTGTTGTTTGTAAACTTCTATATCTCTGGAACAGTCTTGCATTTTTAAAGATTTTATTTCATAGCAACTTTTGGGAATGAGGGAGGAATCGCTCAATGTTTTGAATTATCTAGTGCAGTGTGATCATGGGTTTTTCTCAGTGTGGTTTTCTTCTTGCAGTTGTCAAATTAAATCATATCATCTGGTTTTTGACACAAGGGAGTGAGGTTTTCTGCCTTTTTATGCAGCTTTTCCTAACTATCTGGGTCAAGGTTGTTGCAGTTTGCATGCCTTAAATCTCAACAACATCAAGATCCCAACATCCCAACCTATGCTACCCACTATAACCCTTGTGGCACAGTGGTTAAAGTGCAGTATTGCAGGCAAACTCTGCCCACAGCCTGGAGTTTGATCCTGATGGGGATCATCCTTCCAAAATCAATAAAATGTTGGCAGCAATGTGCAAATAATGCTTTTACATTGCAAATTGGCCAGAGAGTGCTATGGGTGGTATATAAGTCTAAGTGCTATTGCTATATTTTCCAGTATCAATTTCATCATTGTATGTAGCTCTTGTCAAATAACAAAGGGTATTATTCACCATTACAAGTTCCTAGAGAATCTCCCATCTTATCCTACAACCCTAATACATATATTTAAAAGCAAATCCCACTGAGTCCATTGAGACTTTTCCCCTGATAAACACATCAGTCACTGTGTTTGAAGAATTAAATATGTTCTCTCCCATCTGGCAAGAAATTTAGTGGCATGACTGTCAAGTGACTCTNCTCTTCCGCTCTCTCTCTCCCTCTCTCTCTCTCTCTCTCTCTCTCTCCCTCTCCCTCTCTCTCTGTCTCTCCCTCTCTCTCTCCCTCTCTCTCTCTCTCTCTCTCTCTCTCTCTCTCTCCCTCCCTCTCTCCCTCCCTCCCTCCCTCCCTCTCTCTCTCTCTCCTATTTCCATAAATAAGTCCTACATGTTCCCAGATGAAACTGGAATCTCCATAGGGACTCCAATTGATCCCCAATGGATCCGACTAGAAATTCATTACAGCAATTTTGATTTAATTCCAGGTAAGTAAAAGTGCATGTGAATTGATTAAGGGAAAAATTAGAGGCACAGACAGGTATCCAAGACAGAATGGAAAGAAGTACATGTTATCAGGATTCAAAGATTCAAATTCCAGATGAAAAGAAATTAATATCTGTAAGGTATGTTTCCTATATCTATAAGGGATAGACCAACTGAGCAAGAGAAACAAGACTGTACCAAAAGCGCTACAATTTTATTCGAGAAATATGTAATTTCTCAAATGGCAATCTTACCCAAGGTGAGATAATGTGGGGAGGGGGGAGGAGGAGGACTGTTTAAGTGAGAGGAGGCAGCACAGTCAGTTCAAAGATGACTAGGTAAAACCATGAGAATTTTCTATGATTTCATCGAATCCAGCTGTAATTTCTAAGCAAGGCATCTGTGATGCTTATTCTGGGTCTCTGATTCAATACTGAAATGAGTCCATTGGAGTTGGGCAGTTAATAAATTCAGATAAATAAATGTATGTATCAGTGTATGGTTCCTAAATGAATGGAACCCATGGATTTTAGGTGAGTGTTCAAGTGCTGTTTCACTCAATTCTGTTATTTCTTTTTCTTGAGGCTTAATTGATAACTCAGGTGTGAGAATGTTCTATACTTCGGAGCTTCGTCCATATGACATGGGGGTGCTACATACAGGAATTTTCACTTTTCCTGTCCATTTCATCCCCCCTCAAACAGATTCTTTTATGTCTTATGGCTTCTGCAATACCAGTCATTTTCATGAGGTAAGCTTGGCAGCCTTTAACTCATCCCATCACAATCACCTCTAGTTATTTTTATTGCACTCTTGAGTTCAGTTGCTCATTCTTATCAAAAAGCCTACAGTTGATAGGCTTCCTCCCTTCCTCCCTTCCTTCTTTCTTTCTTTCTTTCTTTCTTTCTTTCTTTCTTTCTTTCTTTCTTTCTTTCTTATTTATTTATTTATTTATTTATTTATTTGTTTGTTTGTTTGTTTATTTATTTATTTATTTATTTGACCTTCAAGTCTGTGTTAACTCATGGTGACATCCTCGAGTAGTCCCTGCAGTTTTCTTGGCAAAATTTCAAAACTGGTTCATCATGTCCTCCTTTCTAGGACTGAGAATGACTGGCTCAAAGTCACTCAGCTGGCTTTGTGACTAATGCTGAACTAGAACTCATGGTTCCTGCACCAGCATCCTAAACATTACACCAAATTGGCTCTCAATATTAGGCCACCTAAAACATTCCACAAGAGTCCCTCCTAAGCCTCTTGTCAGAAAACCAGTCTGAGGAAACTGACCATCTGAGCAATGAACTGGCAGAGAGATATAATTCCTTGAAAGAATTGGTAAAAAGGACGTGAGTGAGCCAAGTGTGTTCAGCAGATGAGGTGGGAAGATTTGATGTTGTCTTGGGTCAATGTGATTCTGCTGGCTCCCAGTTCGTTCCTAAGCAAGAGCTACCAGGACTGCTTATTGCTTGCTCTCACCATGGAAACTTTGGAAAGAGATGGGAGAGGGAACACTTTTCCAAATGATAGGAAAGTAAAAAGTTATTCCAGCTGTTTCTTCTTCCTGTTTCCAGCCACAATCCCTAAGCTTGTGCATAAGTTTTAAAAGAGATCAAGCCACTATTCTTGTGTCTCCTATAAAACATCAAGGTTTGGCCCTTCAGGACAGAGTAGATGTGAAGATAAATATGTCATCTTATAATCCTGTTGACTAATAACAGAACTGATGGATGGAGAGGAACACATGAGTAGAGAAGTTTCCTTCTCCTGCTGTTTGGATTAAATTTCACCTCTTTCAAAGCTGTGTTTCATCCCAGATCCAGTCTAAAACTAGTTCATCTCTTTTCTTCTCCAGATCAATGGGAGTCCATTGTGTTTCATCCCACTAGTCCAGTCTAAAACTAGTTCATCTCTTTTCTGCTCCAGATCAATGGGAGTCCAGTGCCAGATATGCATGTCTTTGGTTATTTACTCCATACCCACCTAGCTGGAAGGGGAGTGAGAGGTGTCCAATACCGGTAAGCAAACTTTCTAGGCCAGATGTAACAGCAACTCAATTCCCCCCCCCCAACTAAAAACAATATGGGAATGGCTTAAAAGTGAAAACTGAAGAACTCTGACTTTCCATCTTTATGGCTGAGGGAGCAATACGTTTCTTGGCAGTAAGCCAGTAGTCTTGCCCAATATAAACACAAAAACCAAAATAGAAAGAGTCTTTATGAAAGCGCTATTGTCCACATAGCTATAATGTTCTTGGCTGTGGTCAAACCTAAAAGGTAGGAAAGACAAAGTGGACATGGAACAGCCCAGGGATCTAGCACCCATGCCACAAAACAGGGGGCATGTTCACATGGACAACCAAAGAAAGCAGTTGTATCGGTACAGGTTGCAGGTTGAGTGTTTCCTTGACCTGATCAGTCAAGAGTTGCTTCGTTGATAATTGCCCTGTGCCTTTTATTCCTTTAATCTTCCTTAACCTCATTCTTTAAAACTGAGATAAGGCCGTGATAGTAACTCTGTCACTGTTTCTGATCCAGAAACATTTGCCACCAATTTTCCGTTAACAGCCTCATTCAGGTCCTACTCCTGCAGACAGTGACTCTCTTTTTCCCTCAACAGAGGACTGTGGGGAAACCATCCTGACACTGACCCATGGCCCAGAAAGCTCCCCATGCCTTCTGAAACAGCCCAGATTACTCCAAACAGAACGGCTAATATCCTAACAAGAGAGGCTTTGTACTATATGCTGATGGAGCCAAGGATAATGTGAAGATACAGCCATAAAATTCATTTCCCTAGCTCTATTGAAGAAACTGATACATTGAAATTTGAGCTGCAGTGACCATGGAAACATTTGTCAGGAAATTATTAGATCACAGCTAACCTTGCACCCCAAACAGATCCCTCTCTGCAGTACGAGCAATGTTCTGTCTCACTGATATTGTCTCTATGTACAGGAATGGAAAACAGTTGGGGATCCTCTGTGAAGACAATAAATATGATTTCAATCTTCAGGAAACAAGAGACTTGAAGAAGCCTATTATTCTCAAACCAGTATGTCATTCTAAGATATCTGTTAGAGTTAGGCAATAAGCCCCTTATTATGGAGACCCCATATTCTCTCAGATTTGTGATGACTGCTTTGTTCACAGGGAGATGAATTCCTGGTGGAGTGCCGCTATCAATCTACAGATCGGACAGACACAATCTTTGTAAGTTTTCTCTGAATACTTAGGATAGACTGAGTGGTGGATAGGCAGTTTTTGAAAATTGGATCAGGCTCATCCTGTAATATACAAATATTTTAGTAATAGTTTGCAGGGTCCGCAATGGTTATTAGTAACTTGCCATTAATGGGCTAGGAAGATGGAGCAAAATTTTCAGCTTTCTATTTTAAGAGAAAAAAATCATAAAACAAAGGTCAAGAAGCAGGGGAATGGTACTTCTGATATGGAATTGCTATTGGAAAATTGGTGGTGTGTGTTGTCCAGTTGGAATTGCCAGAGAAGACTAAGAGTTCCAGGAAACCATAGTATTGTTACTTGGGATAGATGTGGGATAGAAAGTTCCACACCATATGGATTTGTAATTGGCGGACCAACCACAATCTTCAGTAGAGCTACATCTACATGAAGGGAAGCATGCAGTAAGGTACCTCAAGGTTCTGTCTTAGGCCCAGTACACTTCAACTTCTCCATAAATGACCTAGATGAGGGGATAGAAGGTGTACACATGAAATTTGCAGATAACACCTTCAATCTGGGGGGAATAGCTAACACTTTAGATGATAGATTCAAGATCCAGAAGGACCTTGACAGATGTGAACACTGAGCTCAATCCAACAAAATGCAATCTGGGGGTGAGAAAAGTAAATAAGAAAGAAAAGTAAGATCCTACACTTAGGTAAGAAAAACCAAATACATAGATATAGAATAGGTTGTAACTGCCTCTGTGAGAGAGATTTATGTGTCCTAGTAGACCACCACTTAATTATGAGCCAGCAGTGTGTGGCAGCTACCAAATAGCTACTGCAGGCCTGGGTTGCATCAGCAGAGGAATAGTTTCAAAATCATGCAAAGTGATAGTACCACTTTATACTGCACAGGTGAGACCACACTGTGTCCAATTCTGGTCACCCCAATAGAAAAAATATGTTGAGACCTTAGAAAGAATGCAGAGAAAAGAAACAAAGATGATAAGGGGTCTGGAGGTTAAACCATATGATGAATGATTGACGGAATTGGGTATGTCTAATCTAATGAAGACAAGGATTAGGAATGAAATGGTAGCAGTCTTCCAGTACCTGAGGGGTTGTCACAGAGAACTTATTCTCCAAAACATCTGAGGGCAGGACAAGAAGTAATGGGTGGAACACCATTAAAGAGAGATTCAACCTAGAACCAAGGAGAATTGTCCTGACTGTACGAACAAATAAACCACTGGAACAGCTTGTTTCCCAAAGTTGTGGGTGCTCTATCACTGGAGGTTCTTAAGAAGACAACCATTTGTCTGAAATGGTGTAGGGTCTCCTGCTTGAGCAGGAGGTTGAACTAGAAGACCTTCAAGATCCCTTCCAGCCCTATTACTCTATGTTCTATGTTCTAACCTTATTCCCACAATAAAAGTTTTCAGGGTAAGCTGAATTGAAGCGCCTGCACAATCTAGTTCTCTTCCACGAAACCTCAAACAAATATTGCTTTTCTTTTCTTTTTCTTTCTCTCAGGGAGGCCCAAGTACCCTGAATGAAATGTGCCTGATATTCCTCTTCTACTATCCTCGCAACAACATATCCAACTGCCTAGGACTCCCAGACATTCAATATGTTGCCAATCAGCTTGGCCAGGAGGCAAATGAGTGAGTGCTTCTGTCTAGGCCCAAGGAACAAAGTTGCTTGGAAGGCATAGTGGGAGAATGTGTGAGGTATCAGGTATCCAAGGAATTCAACCTTTTGGACAGCTAATTGGCACTTTTCTCTTTTTAACTTAAGTCCCGCTTTTTTAAACCTAAGAAGTACTGCCCTTAGACGTTCTTTTAGTTCAGCTAGATAGGTTGCTGATACTAGAATGTCGTCAAAATATGGGACGACGCCTGGTATGCCCTGGAGCATTCTTTCCATCAAACTCTGAAAAATGCCAGGGGCGACACTAACACCAAATTGTAAGTGGTGACATTTAAAGGCCCCTCTGTGAGTCACAATTGTTTGCGCCTCAGCTGTTTGTTCGTCTACTGGGATCTGCTGATAAGCCTGCGTTAAATCCAGTTTGGCAAAAATCGTGCCATTCCCTAACGAGTGCAGCAAGTGCTGCACTATGGGCACAGGGTAGGCACTTTGTTGAAGTGCGCGATTTAATGTACATTTATAATCAGCACATATTCTAATGGCCCCATCAGGTTTGACTGGGGTAACAATAGGCGTCTCCCACTTAGCGTGGTCGACGGTCTCTAGAATTCCCTGTGCCAAAAGCTTGTCTAACTCTGCGTCTACCTTAGCCCTGAGGGTGAGGGCACTCATCGAGGTTTTAAACGGATGGGTGTGACCTGGGGATCTAAGTTAAATGACAGAGGGGTGCCAGTGTACTTACCCAGGCCTTCTTCGAATACGGTGGCAAATTCTGTAATTAAAGTTGACATATCTGACTCGCTGATGGAGTTGATGCCTGAGATGGCTAATCCAAGGGAGTCGAACCAATCTAGCCCTATTAAGCTTGGGAGAGACCCATCAACTATTATAAGGGGAAGTTGCCCTGCAAATTTTTTATAAGTGACCTGAAATTTGCCTGTACCAAGTTGCCTGTACCAGTTCAACTGCTGAACTGCAGCTAGCAGTCAGCTGAAGTAGCCTGCAGTACTGCACTCTAACCACTGTGCCACCTCGGCTCATCTGTGGTTTGTGCAAATGATATACAACTATATATCAGTATAGGTGAATCTCTGTATAGCAGGAGTATAAAACCTTTATCATCAGGGTTAGGGTTAGGGTTAGACACGAACTATATTTAGCTAATTTAATCCATTTAAATCCAATTAAGTCAAATGTTTGTCCTATCCCCTGCCCAGTGTGTGTGTGTGTGTGTGTGTGCGCGCATCCAGCATGCTTTTCAATGTTTTTCAGAGGGTCTCCCTTAACTCACACATAGTGCCAGATGAAACTTCGAGATTTAAAAACTTGTCCAGTACTGCTATGGGGGGAAAATAAGTATTCCAAATGTTCTGGTTGTAATTTGAATGGAGTCTGGCAGTAACTGGTTGAGCTGGAGACTGTATTTAATTACACACCCATTATTCCTAACCATTAGCCAGGTCATTACCATCCTCTATTAGTTGCCTGTTTTCACCCAACATTAGCTTTTGTGGATGCAGATTTTTCTGTCTCCATGTCTCATCTTGGTATCTGTAGACAACTCCCTGTGTTGTGATTTCACCCTGCAGCCAAACAGAAGGAATGATGGCCATAACCTCTGTACAATGGGACAATGAAACTATCAAAAAAGCAGAGAAAGCATGCAAGGAAGCACCTCAGATTGTTAACATAAAAACCATTGATGTAAGTAGGCTTTAAATACTGGAGGAAATACAATTGTTGAACTGGAAATGAAATGAGACAACTTGCCACAGCCAACTCATCACAGCCAACTCATCATGGGACACCTCGCCACAGGAAAATTCAACAATTTGATTTAATTATTTAAAATTATTTTTAAAATTATTTTAATTTTTGTCATTCACATTTCATTTTGTGAATTTTTTTTTCACAAAAACTCTTTTGCATCCTTTCTTAATTATTTTATTCCATCATTTCTTTGATATTAGTGTAACACTTATTCCACAGTGAGTTGTCTCACAGCAAATTGGCCATGACAAGTTGGTCGTGGTGAGTTGTCATAGACCCAACTGGAAAAGATAGAAATGGAACAATAGATAGCTAGTCTTGGATCTCCGTGAGGTTTATACCTTCCAATCTCTCTTTATTCTGAACATGGCGTGAAGAATAGCAATAAATTAGGCAGCATCTTTCCAAATTTTATGCAACTGAAGCTGACATATTGTCAGTTTCAACTCCCATCAAAGGGAACACAGACAAAGGCCACCTGTAGCTCAAAACAAAAATAGACCAGGTAATTGAAAAGCATTTATGGGCCTTTGCTGAGTTTTTCCAGGAGCATGCAGGCTCCCTAGAATCCCCAGACTGTGCCCTTTTGTTTCCTCGCCTCTTTGGGGCAATTCAGGTCCAAATGGACCATCCCGGCGGCTGGACTCGACGCACCCCTACGGGTGCATCATCTCGCCGCGACGCTGGCCACGCCTCCAAAAAAATCCCTCTTTTTGTTCAGGTTCTGACACAGTAGCCATTGAAAATTGGGACAGGAAAAAGATGTAGAAGTGTATTCTTTTCTTTAAATTTGTAGTAAACCTTTTTTTCAATTGTAAATAGGTAAATCAATGACCTTCTAGTTCCAAGTCTTCTTTTGATTTGGTTGGGTTCCAACCCATTTTCAACCCATTTTTAGAAATATATTCTTCTATGTTCCATTCATCTCCTTGGAAAGTTTTTTTTATACAAAGATAGTTATCTGCCAGAAAATTTATAAATATTTAAATAAGACATCACACTCTGTACATTTCCAGCATCACATTTCCCTAAAATTTTTTAAAAAACTGGAATAAGCAGAGTATTGAAATAATCGCTCCTGCTAGTAGTTTTTATTTTAACATTTAAATTAGGTCTGTCTATTCTAATTTCACCAAGAAAAAATAATGACCTTGTCTTGCCCAAAGTCCGGGGTCCTTAACCAGGAGTCTTTTGACTAGAATGAAAAAATATATATTTTACTTTCACTGATCTCTGAAATTTAGCTTGTCTTGTAGGTGATTTAACAAACCACAAGCCTATATATTACTATTATTTGTTATTTTTTTAATAATTTGATAACTATATTTGAACATAATGGGTTCCCTTTCTAACAAAATATATTTATATTGTTATAACAAATAATATACATGTACATATACATATACATATACATATACATATACATATACATATACATATACATATACATATACATATACATATACATATACATATACATATACATATACATATACATATACATATACATATACATACACATACACATACACATACACATACACATACACATACACATATACATAATGTAATATAACAATATACATGTGTTTTATTATAAACTAGTTTTATGGACTTAAATACATTCTTCTGACCAAAGCATTGTAGGTTTCTTGAAGCTCTCAAAGAATCCATGGCTTAAGAATCCTTTCCTTAAGAAGATGGGCAAGGCCCAACAAGTAGGCATTGTCTATCTTGAACATTTTGCTTCTTTACTTGTAGGAGGTGATGGTAAACGAAACTGGTTTCATTCGTGATATTGACGTTCCTGAACCAGCACCCTGCAAGTTGAGTCCAAGAAACACAACTACGACACGTCAACCAGAAGGGCACACCAAGTACAAAACAATTCCAGATGTGGTTTCCAAAGCTGTTAGCACCTCTTAGCCTGCTGTTCATAATTTTGGGGTTTGTTAGGCTTCTCATCTTCCCCCCTCCCTCCCCCTGGTATGAGTTAAGAGCTACCCTTGCCAGTTTGTAGTTCCAAACCCAGTTGTGGAGCTGTTGTTATCCTTTACTTTTCTCTGTGGCTGGATGGCTGGGGGTTTACACCCAACCACTTTTTTTTATTGCTGTGTGTATGAAGTTCAAAGCTGAAACAAGCCAGCCAGCACTGGGGAGAGGTCCAAATACCAGTATATCACCAGGAATTTAGAGGGGACCTATCTTTCTTTTCAATTTCAAGCCAATCCTGACATACAGTTCCACTCTGGGAAGAAATAGGGCATCAGTCATGGGGTAAGCAGAGAATAAGAGCCCAGGGCAAATGTGGGCAACCAGTGAATTTTATAGCAGACTTCCTCAACCTGATATCTTCCAAATATATCATCTGGATTGGAATTCCCAGATTTCCCAGCCAACATAGCCAAATTCCTTGCTATCTGGGAGGTTTGAATATATGGAAGATACCTGGATTAAAAAGGGGAACTCTTAAGTATTCTCTTGTGTTCAACCATGTGCCTTGCATTGATTGTCTGGGAAGACAAGCAAAATGCCTTTATTGGAAGACCATTAGAAAGTAGTCTGAGATAACCCACAGTAATAACATCCACAGCTGAAAAAAAGAAACAATATGCACAAGGAAGTGGAGCAGTCAAGTTGGCCCTTGACTTGAGTAAAAATGAATTCATACATGAACCCAACACTTAGTATATTTAAGTATATTAAAATGGAGAAAATGATTGATAGAAATGCAATAGGATGTTGAATCTTATAAAAATAGAACACAGTTTTGGGTATTTTGATATGTGAAACAAAGTACTGGATTTGCCATTTACTCTATCGTTAGCAATTCAATTCTATTTTGAAGGTTCCACTAGAATAAAAGGGTGGAACAAACATATAATAAAAATAATATCTACCCTTAGTGTATTAAAAACAAAAACTTTTTTTTTTCCAAATTCTTTGCAATAGGAATGAAATGACACAAGAGCATTTCTACTTTTTCTTAGAATATCCAACATCCAATATATTAACAGTTGTAATGTTAAGATCTTTAATGATAATTTCTCTGTAAATGTGATTAAAATAAGATTTACTTTCATATTTTATATAATTTTTATCATTCAAAAATTATAATATATTGGGAATTTTTTAAATAGATAGAGGTATATTTGGTATGAAAATGCTCATCTGATTAAAATACAGATATCTGATTATGACAATCAAACATAAATTTTTATCTGATTCATGCACATGTTTCTGTCTTCTTTAGTATACAGTACTTGCAAGTTGCCTTCCAAACCACTAGTTTGGAGGCAGAATCGCTAGGGGGCAGGCTAGGTCTGTGCTCCTTTGATAAAAATTAAAGACTTGTCTCTTGTTGGTTGAACATTAAAGCTATCAGTCCCTCTGCAGTCCCTCACCCCAATTTCTTCATGAAAATTGAGCTATACCTATATGGATATGCAGACATGCAGGTGTTTAATAATACAAATATTTGTCAATTGCTTCATTATTCAAACAGCTATGATTCCATCCAAATAGCGGTGCTGAATTCTCTCCTGAATGATACGCTTTCTCTTGCCAGTAGATCAATATGCCCATATTTTCACTGCTTCTCTGCATTCATCCTAAAGGTAGTTCTTGATTTACCACCACAATTGAACCCAATATTTACGTTGCTAAGCAAGGCAGGTGTTAAGTGAGTTTTGCCCCATTTTACGACCTTTCTTGCCGCAGTTGTTAAGGGAATCACTGCAGCTGATAAGTTAGTAACACAGATGTTAAGTGAATCTGGCTTTCCCTTTGACTTTGCTTGTCAGGAGGTCGCAAAAGGGGAATCACATGAACCCAGGACACTACAACGGTCATAAATACAAGTCAGTTGCCAAGAAACCAAGTTCTTTATATCTTTTCTTAAGCGATCCTCGCCTTGTAATCCTCTTTTCCCTCTCCAACATATTATTAGAAGGACCTCCCATTTCCAATTCAATCATTCTGATTCAAAAATAATTTTCTACCCCTGAACCGACTAAGAGCTATTTAGTGCATTGATAGAAAGGGGCAGGACAAGATCAGTTTTCAATAGGTTTTGGCTGCTTATAGATTATTTGACTGATTTCTGAAAGGGCCTGCTGTATCCTGCCATAAATAGTCATAATCTGACTTACAACAGTTCATTTAGTGACCGTTCAAAGTTACAACGGCACTGAAAAAAGTGACTTATGACCATTTTTCACACTTATGACCATTGCATGTAAATCATGGTCAGGTGATTTACATTTGGATGCTTGACAACTGGCTCATATGGGACCATGTGATCACCTTTTGCAACCTTCTGACAAGCAAAGACAATGGGGAATCCAGATTCACTTAACAATCATGTTACTAATTTAACAGCTTCAGTGATTCACTTAACAAATGTGACAAGAAAAGTTGTAAGATGGGGCAAAACTCACTTAACAAATTTCTCACTTAACAACATAAATTTTGGACCCAATTGTGGTCATAAGTTGAGGACTACCTGTACTTAATTCTCTCATTTACCCATCCCTATCCTGCCTCTTATATTTAATTTCCCAACTGCATTACGTGAATCTGAAAATCTGCAGCATACAAATATATTTCTAGTAAATGCTCAAAATTTGCAAATTCTGACCTGCAGAATTCCATCATAAAATAGCTGATTCCATTCCATTACCTATATATTGGCTGTAAGCATATTTCATTTTTTAGAAACCCATGACTTCCCAAACTGGCTGAGGCAAGTCCTGCCCTTTGCTTATGCAGTAATCTAGGAAAACTGTTTCCATATAAATTAACAACTCCTGTACATTTACCCCTCCCCCCACCCAAAAAAAAAAAAACCTCCAAACCTTGTTCTTTTTACTCTAGGAAAAGATGAGAGACACTTTACCATTCCTCCCTCAACCATTCTCAAGACAATTCATCCAGATTATTTTGAATATTTTTATAACTATTCAGATGTCAGCGTACTATTTGCATGGACATGTTTACAAATCTGTAGATTTATACAGAAAACCTCCTACCAATTAGTTTTGGTATTTCTGCCCAATAACTAAATATATAAAACTTACCACCCAATCAGTGCTTTGTGACTGATCGTTAACTAGGTGTCTCATTTCACCACTCAGGTCCACACGTAAACATGAAAACTTCTCCCTTTCTACAAACATAAAAGGTAATAAATCACTTGGATTTTGTTGTGTGCAAAATGTTCCATTGTAGGGACAGAACCTTCTGGGAAACTATTCCATTTTAATTCCAGTTCACATTGGCCATTCCAAGGTTGGTCCTGGGCATTTTGTTTTTAATGTAACAGGAAGTGATTTGATAAATTGGACATAGTCCAGCCTCAAAACAGAACATTTTGCGTGGTGGCAAAGCTTTCCCTTGCTGGCAGTGCTGTATGTGGGCTTCTTTCCCTAATCATGGCAACACCCAGGTGGTTCCTAGGAGAGGGAAAGTGACCTGAATGAGGAATTTCTTCTAATAAAAACACAGAGTCCCACTTCAAACTCATTGTAAAATAGGGTTGGTCACATGATGACCCATTTAATAACCAGTAAGACTTATGACCTTAACTCCAGGCTCAATAATGGTTGTAAGTCAAGGACTACCTGTATAATCATTTGCTACATTTTGGCTTGGAAAAAAACAAATCTGTGAAAAAGAAAGCCCTGCCAAAAAAGTCCTGTGACAAAACTGGAATAAGGTGCCAAATGTTATTACTCTTTTTTTTAAAGATATGAAAGATTCTCAGTATTATACTCTGTGCATCTACATCTACAATAATGCATTTGCATACAGCTCTGTAATTCAGCCACTCCAACCAACTTTCTCTGGAGAGATGAGCGCAACTCCCAGGCTGGCAATTTCTTTCCATGCAAATCGCAATAGCACTTAGACTTATATACCGCTTCACGGTGTTTTACAGCCCTCTCTAAGTGGTTTACAGAGTCAGCATATTGCCCCCAACAATCTGGGTCCTCATTTTACCCACCTCGGAAGGATGGAAGGCTGAGTCAACCTTGAGCCTGGTGAGATTCGAACTGCCAAATTGCAGGCAGCCAGCAATCAGCAGAAGTAGCATGCAGTACTGCATTCTAACCACTGCGCTACCATGGCTCTTTGGCGGCCTTTCAGGGATTGCAATCCGAACGTTTAGAGAATGGCACCAATTTCATCTGCCACACACAAATATACCTCAAGGAAATTCCCCATGAGCCCCTGGAAGCCACCTTGGAGTTCTTTTCTCTCTCACACACCTCCGTGCATTCCCAGAGCATTTCAATACCCTCCCCTTCTTTTGTCTTCCTTTTTTTTAACCGAATAACAGAGTTGGAAGAGACTTTGGAGGTCTTCTAGTCTCATCCACTGTTCAAGCAGGAGACCCTATACCATTTCAGACAAATGCCTGTCCAGTCCTTCTTAAAAGCCTCCAGTGATGGAGCACCCACAACTTCTGAAGGCAAGCTGTTATACTGGTAAATAGTTCTAACTGTAAGGAAGTTTCTCCTTAGTTCTAGGTTGCTTCTCTCCTTGGTTAGTTTCTTATCTTGCCTGCTGGTGCTTTGCAAAATAGGGTGACCCCCTCTTCTTTGTTCCTCAGTATCACCATCTAATACGGAAAAAAAATCCTGTTTAAGTCCTCTGTCTGATGATCAATCAGACTGACCTTGTCTGCGAAGAATCATAAACCCATCTGTTGAAATATACCCCCCCCAAAAAAATATTATTGGCAGACACTCACTATAAATAGTTCTCTCTAGCTAGAGCAGGGGTGTCAAACTGAAGGCCCGTGGGCTGAATCTGGCCCATGGGGTGCTTTGATCTGGCCCACGGGGCCATCTTGGAAACAGCGAAAGTCCGGCCCACGGAGCAGTGGTGAAATCCAAATTTTTTTACTACCAGTTCTGTGGGCGTGGCTTGGTGGGTGTGGCGTGGCTTGGTGGGTGTGGTGTGGCTTGGTGGGCGTGGCTTGGTGGGCGTGGCAGGGGAAGGATACTGCAAAATCTCCATTCCCACCCCACTCTAGGGGAAGGATACTGCAAAATCCCCATTCCCTCCCCACTCCTGGGGGAAGGATACTGCAAAATCCCCATTCCCTCCCCACTCCTGGGGGAAGGATATTGCAAAATCTCCATTCCCACCCCACTCTGAGGCCAGCCAGAGGTGGTATTTGCCGGTTCTCCGAACTACTCAAAATTTCCAATGTAAAGGCCTGCCATTACTTAGGAGCAAAGCAGGGGGGGGAGGGAAACTAAACAGGATAACAAAAAATTATGTGCCAGGGCAATTTAGGCAGGGATTGGCATTATAATTCAAGAACAGCAAACAGGTATGTAAACACACACAAACTACTGGTCCCACGTCAAATTGTAGATCACATCATGCCCAGCTGTAAACTGAGGGCATGTACAGTATCTGATTTTTTAAATATAAACGATACTGAGCTTCAATGGTTACATAGCCTTAGACATTGGTATTTCAACATATATCTTTCTAAAATTTATATTTTATTGTTTTTTATTAATCTAGATGAAATGTTAATATATATTGCTAGTGCATGTATAATATGCCATAGCAGTGGTGGGATTCAGCCGGATCGGACCAGTTCGGGTGAACCGGTAGTTAAATTGCTGGCTAGCCCCGCCCCTTCTTGTCCCGCCCCTTCAAGGAGTCCCCACACGCTCCATTTTGGCTCCCAGGTAAGTGCAGGGAGGCCTCCTAGGCCCAAAATGGGGCACGGAAGGGTGCAGGGGGGCATGGGGGGGGCCTGTGGCCCATTTTCGTTCCCAGGAGGCTCAGGGAGGCTTCCTAGGCCCGTTTTCGCTCCCAGGAGGCTTCAGGGAGGCCTCCTAGGCCCAAAATGGGGTGCAGGGGGGTGCACTGCGTCCCCCCCACAGCCCATTTTTGCTCCCAGGAGGGTGCAGGAGGCCAAGTGCTGCCTGTCACACCCCCTGGCCACGCCCACCATGACTACGCCCACCCAGCAAGCCACACCCACAGAACCGGTAGTAAAAAAAAATGAATCCCACCACTGTCAGCCGTAGGCTAAATAAATAAACACACATACACACAAACAGACAGACACCTAAACAGGCACAGATATTTCAACATTTCCTCCCAATTGGCAAATATCCAGTCTAACCATTCCTATATTTTTTAAATATAAACAATACTGTGCTTCAATGGTTAGAGGGCCTAGACAGTGGTTTTGAAAATAGATCTTTCTAACATTTATATTTTATTGTGTTTTATTAATCTAGAATGAAATGATAATATATATGGCTAGTCCATGTATGATATACCATACGATAAATAAACAAACAAACAAACATACACAAACACACAGAGACATGGGCATAGAGATTTCAACATTGGCTCCCAAATGGCAAATATCCAGTGTAACCATTCCTTCCTGTTGTCTTGCTTTGTTTTGCCCTGGACTTTTATCGCCATCATAATCCTATTCATAGTTTTTAATGGGAGTGTGTGTGTGTGTGTGTGTGTGTGTGTGTGTGTTCGCTTTAAAATAGAGTGGAAACCATTGAAAACACTAGCTGTCTCAGCCTGAGTGGCAACTACAGGAAGACAAACAGCATGGACCACAGACCTTTCTCATCACAGGCCTCATTTTTAGGCGCTGTGTTGGGAAAGAAGGATGCCATTTCAAAGTCACTGAGTGGTGATTGGATCTTAGAACCTGTCAGATCCCAAAGAGTGATCGTGCCATTCAGTTGAGAGAAGGGGGGGCCTTGGGTTTGATTTATTAGCATTGCCTGTGTCAATGGACGATTTACAATCCATGCCCAGGCGCCAAACATCCTGAGATCTCTTCACTTTTGGAGAAGGTTTATGAGGGGCAATGTGGGATGTTTCACTTCAATGGATAACAGAAGATGGTCAGAGAAATGTATGTTTATCCGGTTCCCAGAGCAGTTGATAAAGAAAACATTTTCACACTTGTGTATTGGCTAGAATCTGCATTCTGGCTAATGGGAGGGGTCTCTACTGCTTTAACTCTACCTGCGTTCCCTAAGGGTATTCAGATGTTGCTTTGAATGGACTGCTTTCACTTCTGCTTAATAAAAGATCCTTTTGAACTACATTGGCTCAGAAGTTCTCGCTTTCTTAAGTTAGACG
>QLTV01002279.1:3896033-3925120 GCA_003457575.1 Thermophis baileyi | reverse complement strand
GTTCCTGTGGAAGAACATGTCTTTGAATATTCTATTGGCTGTTTAGGTCACCCTAAATATGACTGCTGCATGACTATTAACAGACACAATGAGGGTGGAAAAATATTGCTGTTTCACTACCCTTATTACCATGAGGTAATGCTTAACATAGAATAGAAATAGGAACAGGAACAGGAACAGGAACAGGAACAGGAACAGGAACAGGAACAGGAACAGGAACAGAAACAGAAACAGAAACAGAAACAGAAACAGAAACAGAAACAGAAACAGAAACAGAAACAGAAACAGAAACAGAAAAAACATGTCATTTCCAGAAACATTGTGATTTGAGTCACCCAGTAAAAGCAAATTTTGACTGGAAGCAAATATAGGGTACTGCAGCCCTATTCTAAAATAGTTCTGAAGTTTCTGATATGGTCTTCTTCGGTTTGGACCCTAAAGCATGTTTTGCTTTGGAAAAGAAAAAGAAGACGACTGGATCAATCTCCAAAGCAGATAGCTTTGTTTTGGTATTCAGATTCACTTCAAGATGATTTTGAAGATGAACCCTTTGATATGGGAAGCTGAAATATTGCTGATGTTACTTATGCTAATCAATTTGCAAACTTTTCTCCTTTCAGAGTTCACTGCAAAATAGAAGAATGCCTGGGTCCCTTCCAGATTATGAGGACATTTTAAAAGTAATTTAAACATACCAGCTATATTTACATATGCTAAGAAGTTCTTGCTTAGCACAGAAAGTTATAATCCATAGTTGTTTCTCTTGCATCTAAAATAGTATGTTTATATTTCATCCTCCTCTATTTTAAAGTGCATCTTGAGTGGTTAACATTGTGTGACACTCACTCTCCAATTCAACAGTACCCATCAAACATAAAACAGTACCGTTCAAAACTAGTGTTTCCTTACAAGTAAAAAACTATGTCTACTGGAGAACCCAATGACGTATATCATGCATTCCTCAGGATACACTTGCTCTCATTCCTCTCATCCATAGCCCTCACAGCAAAGTTTATATTTCTTTCAAGCCCTTGCTAACTCTTGATTTTTTTGACTCATGGTTAATCTATCCAAAATGGTAAGGTCTGCTTCGCAGATTAACCTGGACATCTCTGTATTTCATACTCCATCCTACAATCCATATTCAAACTATGATAAATGAGTCTCCTCTGGAATCCTAAAGTTATATCTGTTTTGTCAGAGGATTTTGATTGCCTCACTCATTCACTGGATGGTCTAAAGATCCTGACATGATTCTTTTCCCAGATTAAAGGGGTATAAGAGCATAAACCCCTTCAAGGATGAAGTTGGTGTCCTCCCAGGTGACCATAAACTTACCAGTTCTTTTGTGTCATTGATGATCACAAGGTCTGATTTCCATTCTTTACAATCAAAGTGGCTCATCAGCCACATAGCTTTCTCTTCAGAAAACAAGTAATCATGCCCTCTGAATCGTTCCCACCTTGGTTGCTTCAAAGGAATTCTGACTATAGCAAAAGATGCAAGGAATAAATGATTTTGAAAGTGATAATAATAGTTGCAGCTTCAGGAGTTCCAGAAAGATAAAACATATAAAGTCTAAGTAGGGCAATTTTCATCCCATCCAAATTTTATCATTGGAATTTGATTGTTATTTCCTGGTACCAATAGAAGCATTTTTGTCTTATTTACAAGGCACGTTACTATTTCTTGAGGAGGTCTTTTTTATAGCGACTGTGAGTCTTTTTTTCTGTTGCATATTGGAGGAAGATGCTGAGCTAATTGCTGAATTCCCAATCTGGTTCTTCATTATTCAGTAGCTTCCCTGCTACTTCCTGCTTCTTGATCTGATTCTTCCTTTCCTCCAGCATGACATTCAGTGAACGCAAAAAGGGATGAGAACTATACCCATTGGACTTCCTTTCAATTAAAATATGTATCCCGCAGGGCAAGAGGTTGCTTTAACTTCAGGTAGAGCTAATGTAACCAGAGCTTAGGTGCCAAAATCCACATGATCACAAGATAACAGGAGAAAGTTTTCTACATCTTTTTTCTTGTTAACTAGTGGCCATCCAGATTTTTGTAGCATAAGAGGCTTGTTCAGGACCCCAATGTTGACTGAAATATCTGGAACCCAGAACTGTCAAAGTGTTTCAGGTTTAGTTTCTGCTGAAATGTCGGTAGCCCAAAACAGGTCAATAGAATTTCCAGAATTCAATGTTTTTATGCAGGTTTGTCACACTGTGGCTTGAGTGCTGTTGGCTTAGTCTGAATTCAGACACCTGTATTTTAGGACATAATCTCAGGGCCAAAGTTGCAATTAAAAATATTTAACACAGCCATAAGTGTACCGTAACTAAAACAGCTTTTCCTTTTCTTTAGTTTACTGTAATATTATAAGGAACACTACAAAACCTTGAGTATGCATTAATGAATATCAACAATGTATTTAGCAATAGCAATAGCAATAGCACTTAGACTTATATACTGCTTTACAGTGCTTTACAGCCCTCTCTAAGCGGTTCACAGAGTCAGCATATCGCCCCCAACAATCTGGGTCCTCATTTTACCCACCTCGGAAGGATGGAAGGCTGAGTCAACCTTGAGCCGGTGAGATTTGAACCGCCGAACTGCAGCTAGCAGTCAGCTGAAGTAGACTGCAGTACTGCACTCTAATCACTGCGCCACCTCAGCTCTTACATTGTTTTCAGAACAATTGGCTGTTCATCATTTGCCTAATTAGAGGATCATATCGCTCTACATGGGGCTACCCTTGAAGAGTGTTCGGAGACTACAATTGGTCCAGAATGCGGCTGCGCGAGCTGTCGTGGGTGCACCTAGGTACACCCATATTACACCTATACTCTGCGAGCTGCACTGGCTTCCTATTGGTCTCCGGGCACAATTCAAGGTGTTGGTTATTACCTTTAAAGCCCTATATGGCTCAGGACCAGGTTATCTTCGAGACCGCCTTCTGCCACATAGCTCCCAGCGACCGGTAAGATTGCACAGGGTTGGGCTCCTCCAGGTCCTGTCAGCTAAACAGTGCCGGCTGGCGGGCCTGCGGGGGAGGGCCTTCTCTGTGGCTGCTCCGGGCCTCTGGAACCAGTTACCTCCTGAGATCCGGACCACCCCCACCCTGCTGGCCTTCCGGAAAGCGGTGAAGACCTGGCTCTTCTGGCAGGCTTGGGGCCATTGATCTCACCTCTGTAATTGGCGAGGTCCAGCCATGAAATGGTGTGTATGAGTTTTTTAACTGTTTTTAACTGTTTTTATTATGTTTTCTTTTAATGGTTTTTTATATTGTTGTGAGCCGCCCAGAGTCCCTTGGGAGTTGGGCGGCATACAAATTTAATAAATAAATAAATAATAATAATAATATTCCTTGCAGGAAATTCCATGGGAATCAAAGTTACAGGTAATTTTATAAATCTTTTGTATACTTGAAAACAAAATGTCATGACTTAGGCTGTTTAAAGATCTGCTCAAGGTCTGCTTTCTTGTAAGGTGAAAGTGTTACAGACATAGGAATTTTTTCATAAAGAGATGGGTACTGCACAACTCTGATCTGAAAGCTTCTAAACTTTACTTCCTCAGATGTTTTACCAGGTTCCCTCTATAGACAACTCCTATATGATATCAATAATGCAAGGCGTTCTACTACATATCTTGGAGAAATAATCTTTCCTCTTAGATATGGGCTACCATATTTCAATGATACAGCTCATTAGAAATGCTAATAATGAGGCTAAACTTAAAGATTTTGGACAGGTAATGTAGAAAAAAAGTAGAAGACAATTGTTGTCAGAAGACAAGGTGGATAAATCCTATCATTGATGACACAAACCAAAGAGTACAAGAACTTAGCAGACCAGTGACTGGCAGAAAATCTTGGACATAATGACTTGGAAATGACTAAGTAACTGAATGATCATTCATACAGATGACCACTATAGGTGTGTGTGTGTGTGTGTGTGTGTGTGTGTGTGTGTGTGTGTGTCTTCCCTAGATCTTTTGGAGCCCATGGCAGTCCTAGCTGGGTCAGTGTCCGAAAGATGCTTTTCAAAAGGCAACTGGACTTTCTTGTTGTTTTTTTTCCTTGAAAGCATTTAGCTTCTCATAGAAGAAGCTTCTTCAGTTTTGAAGAAGTGAAGAAGAAAAGGAAAGAAGCTACTTGAATGAGAAGTGAAAGGTTTTCAAGGAAAAAAAAAACAAGAAAGTCCAGTTGCCTTTTGAAAAGCAACATTGGGACACCCATGTCCTGGATGATTGAGAAACTCCACAGACATATTTGAGTCAGTGTGAAAAACACCACTGAAAGACTTGAGTAGTAATAAAATGTAGCTAATATTAAGTCTCGTGTATTTATTGCCCAGAGGGAACTATTTGTCCTGGGATACAGATATGATAATTTAATAAAAATGTGAGGGGAAAACAACTGACCTGGGATTTTTAATATCTCACACAAGATTATTTCAGTTAATTGTCTTCTCCACTCTGTTACAAAAGAAACTTCTCAATTTATGTTGTCAAACCTGACAATCATAAACATGAGCTATTTTCCTCTACCTTGATATTCAAAGTTTCACTAGCAGAGTTACCACTTTCCCCACTCCCTTTCCAATCATCCCCAACTGACTATCAGAAATGAAGGGAAAATAATAATTTCACTTTCTACCTGTAGTAGGAAGCAAGGGAGAGAAGGAAGACGTCTGCTCAGGAGAAGGAGGCCGCACTAGGAAACAAAAAAATGGCATCCATCATTTACATCCTAAATGTAAATTGAATTCACATCATCACTACTCAGTGGTACCCAAAATAAAAAAAAGCAATCCTAAGTCATATATACATCCCAGAGGTGGGTTCTTCTTTTCTTCGCTGCCGGTTCGCTCAGTGCCACGTGGGTGTGCGCGTGCTTTGCACACGCTTCACACATGCGCAGTGCTTAAAAAAAGCTTCTGCGCATGCGCAGATGCAAAAAAACAGGATGGTGGCGCCTATGGCGCCGCCGAAAGAACCAGTTTGGGGGCGTGGCAGGCCTGGGTCACTGCCGGTTCTAGCGACCCAGGCCGCCATGTTACTACTGGTTCTATAGAACCGGTCCAAACCAGGAGGAACCCACCTCTGATACATCCTTCCTCAGCAAAACTAGTTTTCTTTTGACACTAAAAGAAAATAACTGCAACAAACAGGTAAACGCAACAAGTTCAAGCATACTTTTGCAAGAAAATAAACCATGGACTATAGCAACAGTATACAAGGACATGAAGAGAAAGCACACACACCTATGTTCAGCAAGTCAACCAGTAAAGAGATTTTTACATATTTATTTTTAAATTTCTTTTGTATTATCATTATGATACCAAGGGAAAAAAAGCAAAAGAAAAGGAGGGGGGGAAACAATGTAAGCAACATAATATAGGCAGCTGACTATCAAATCTCAACTAACTGACAAATCTAAACTATCATAAGGGTTAATATACTGTAATATACCATTAACAACTTAGAGTATTCTAAGACATTTCATATCCAATTTCTAGTCAAAACATACTCTGTTGAATGGTAAAATTATTTGGTTGGCACAATTGAAATCAGTAAGAGGAAACAGAAAACCTGTATATGATACATTAAAATAATGTAAATAACATGTAGGTTATATATTAAATTATACACACTGGAACCCAAATTTGGAATGTGGCATGATTGCACATATATGTGCAATCATGCCACATTCCAAATTTCAAGCCGCCCAGAGTCCTTCGGGAGTTGGGCGGCATATAAATTTTATAAAATAAATAAAATAAATAAATATAGAATTGTAATCCAGAAATGGTTTTCAAGTAAGATTGAAGTGTATATCAAATCTATTTTTTAGTTATGAAATTATTCTTGGCATTGAAACACATACCCACAATTTAACTAATTATTCTTCCACTGAGGGGATCAGAGGTCTTTCCCAATAAAAAACTTGCAGCTGTTATCATTTATAATTCAGTATATTTTGAAGGAATATATGGTTTGGTAAAGTTTAATTTAAAAGTATTTAAGGTTGAAATTTCAGAATTTATTCCATTGTGCAATGAATTAATTTCCAGCATTGTTGAGGTTTGCAACATTACCACCTCACATCAGAGGTGGTATTCAGCAGGTTCTGACCAGTTCTGGAGAACCGGTAGCGGAAATTTTGAGTAGTTCGGAGAACTGGTAAATACCACCTCTGACTGGCCCCGGCCCCGTCTATTCTCTGCCTCCCGAGTCCCAGCTGATCGGGAGGAAATGGGGATTTTGCAGTAACCTTCCCCTGGAGTGGGGAGGGAATGGAGATTTTACAGTATCCTTCCCCTGGAGTGGGGTGGGAATGGAGATTTTACAGTATCCTTCCCCTGCTACGCCCACCAAGCCACGCCCACCAAGCCACACCACGCCCACCAAGCCACACCCACAGAACCGGTAGTAAAAAAATTTGAATCCCACCACTGTCTCACATGTATCCAAATTGTGTTGCTTTTCTAGCATTTTGAGAGGGTTTTTTTTATTTTTAAAAGCACCCTGAAATCAGTAGAAGGAATGAATGATGACATCATCACAAACTCCAAAAGCCCACCAATCAGGTACCGTAACTCTTTGATTTTCAAATTCCTAGGCAAAAGCTTTTCCCAGGAGGCAATCAGAATCCTGTTCCAGAATTGGGTTTTGTGGCTGTCTGTTTGGTGTTGTCACTAGGCAGCCTAATTCTTCCTGGCTTTATAAGAACCAATTACTCCCCTCTATATGCTGTAGACGCAGTTTATGAACAATACAGCAGAAAACTATCTATGACATGTAATGGGTTGCACTTTATATTTAGGCCCACTTCCTGTGATCACGGAGTCACGGCTGAGGTTTTTAATACAACCCCATGCTCTCTATAAAGAGTTCAAGGCCACATTCCCTTCATCTGCTATGTAAAGTAACATCCAGCATCTTAGCATGAAGCAGGATCTACATGTTCCTTAGCCTGCATCATAGGAAGAGATGAGACTTTTCATAACAGGGGTCTCTCACTTCTCAGCCAATCCCCTTAGTGCACAGTGAGGCAAAGTAATAAGCACACACTGCACCTCAATTGGATCAAACGAGTGGGATGGACGTAAGAGTCCAGACCTGCTGCTTGTAGAATCTTGACACTTCCTCCATGCATTAAGTGATACAAGGAGGGCACCATCCACCTGCTGGTTGAAGATGAGAGCATCTGGAAGTCAGGGGCAATCAAATGGAAAGAGTTGCTGGAATTCATGCTGTATGGCCGGTCATCTAAAGCTATCAGCTGAAGAACAGCACATGTCAAACACCTTTTGAACCAACTTATTACTCATCGACTCGCAACTGTTTCCACTACTGCATAAGCAGCTGAGAAGAACTTTGCCTCTGGTTACCAATACAGGTTGGCTAGTGCTGCAAAATGTTGGAGACACCTCGATGAGGTTTACTTAATTCTACTTAATCCCCACCCATTCAATGGGGGAAATTCTTTTATGCTGAATCCTCTTCTTTGATTGAGAAAAGGGAGTTTCAACGTTCAAGAATTTTCCCCACTGAATGCCACATAATACAGGTTTTTTCTCAACAGAAATCAAAGTACATTTATCCCCCATCCAGTTATTTTCTAGTCTCAGAAATCTCTGGTATTTGTATGTAGAGTTACCTGAAAAATTTTCTGTAGAGATAGAAGTGATGTTCCCCTTGGGAAAGATCTGTGGAACTAAAAAGAAGAATATTTTTAAATAACAGCTGATAAAAATTCCTCAATACTTCTGCTAAAATAAAATAGGAAGTAAAAGCAATCATTTTGTCATTGTTATTCATTGTCAGCTGAGGGAGCTGAACCAGGTTCAAAGGAAAGTTAAGAGTCAAGCCCTTAGTTTAAATCTCAACTTTTCCCTAGGGAAAATTCTGTCTCTCCATATCAGTCTATCTGTTAATCTGCCTCTTGTTTTCAATGGGATAATAAAGTATTCTATAAAAAAACACTCTGTGGAATGACAGTCGCATATAAAACACTTCTTTGAAAAATCAAAACCAATAACAGCTGCAAACAATAAGGGTTATTTATATCTTTATGTATTGAGGCATAGTAAAACATGGAAACTCAAAACATTTCAATAATAATAATTTAATTAACCTTATATGCTACCCAACTCTCATGACAATCAAGGATACTACAATAAAATCAATAAAACATAAAAAATTAAGATAACAGAAGAGATAATGTATGTACTGTACATTATGGCTTTACTTTTTCATATATACATACATATGCATATGCATATGCATATGCATATGCATATGCATATACATATACATATACATACACATATACATATACATATACATATACATATACATATACATATACATATACATATACATATACATATACATATACATATACATATACATATATATACCGGTATATATACACACACACAGTAGTATATATCCATATTTCAAAACCACAAAGCCCTTACAGTATATATACAAGACAGGAAGAAATGAGAAGAGAGACAATGACATGATTATCCACACACAAAAAAGACTTAAAATTTGCCCAATACTCACAAAAAACAAAAAATAGAGATGTCCCTGTGAGCTTGACTAGTAAAAGGACGACTCCAGGAGCTACTTGCTGCCAATTCATTCTGGTTAATCTGAAAGAGTTCAGTAGCAATTCAATGAATCCCCATTAGCAGGATAATTTTCCAGAGTTACAATTTATCAATCAATAGACATGACAAATTGAATGACAAATAAATACATTCATTCCCCCACCCCCCATTTTTTGTATGTTGTTTAGAGTGGATAGTTTTATTGCTAGCTGACTGCTTTATTAAAGGTTTCTTTTATTCTTTTTGTATACCTCTCAAAGTGTCATTGTAAGATCATGCAAGAAAAAGAGAGATTAATTCATTACTTCCTCTGAAATAGGCTTTGCCAATGTTGAAGTCTCCACATCAGGGGTGAAATCCAGCAGATTCTGACAGGTTCTGGAGAACCAGTAGCGGAAATTTTGAGTTGTTCAGAGAACCGGCAAATACCACCTCTGGCTGGCCCCAGAGTGGGGTGGGAATGGAGATTTTGCAATATCCTTCCCCCAGGAGTGGGGAGGGAATGGGGATTTTGCAATATCCTTCCCCTGGAGTGGGATGGGAATGGAGATTTTGCAGTATCCTTCCCCCAGGAGTGGGGAGGGAATGGGGATTTTGCAATATCCTTCCCCCAGGAGTGGGGAGGGAATGGAGATTTTGCAGTATCCTTCCCCTGCCACGCCCACCAAGCCACGCCCACCAAGCCATATCACGCCCACCAAGCCACGCCCACAGAACCGGTAATAAAAAAAATTGGATTTCACCACTGCTCCACATATGTAAAATCCAACACATCCAGACAATCCTTGGTTCAGAAAGTCTCAATTCATAAATGAATTAGAGACCACAATATTAAAGAGTCAGCATCTCTTTTACAATGTATGGGCAACCTATGTTATTTTAAAAAATCCAGAATTGCAGAGCTAATTAATCACATCATGTTGTTATTCTGATTTGGGATTAATGGAATGTCTGCTTTACTGCTCTGTGTGTGGCAAATTCTAGTTAAAACGGGCACTGATTTAATGTATTATATAGACCCAAACATGTTGAATGACGGGGTTTGAGCATCTTCTTTCCTGCTTAGCCAGAAAAGAAGTATAAAAGCAGATGGAAGAAAGCTTCTACTACCAAGTTCTTCTCAGGGAAAGGTATAATCTAGTTTATTTTTATTTTAAAATTACTATAAAAGGAAAAGGTATCCTTGATCAAACTCAGCTCTTTGAGGAAGTCTGCATCTATGTAGTTTTCTCGGCAACAGAGTGGAAATGTTGTGACATTGTCTCTTTCTGGTATGTCGCTGCCTTCCTAATCTAGGATTCCCCAATAATCACCAATCTTATGCAATACCTTTATTAGAAGAGCCTATCCTGTGCCCAAAATAGAACAGAAACTGTTTACAGGGCTAGCAAATTGCCCACTTTTGGGTGGGATTTCTAATTCCCAACCAATTTACTTCCACATACCACTCTAGGCTGGCCATGAACAAGTAGGAGTGGATTTTACGTGGAAAGACCAAAGCTCCATTCACTTCTGAGACTCAAAACAAATTCCTCAGGCTCAAATCTTTCAGCAGTGTGTATGTAATTTTATTAAAGTATTACATCTGTATTTTGGACGAGAGTCCTAAATTTTTTTTAAAAAATTAGTTCTTTGTTTCTAACATTCTAGTCCATGGCTTGAGCTAAAGTGGAAGCATCAAGCATTTCAGAGTTGAAATTGAGCCCCAAACCAAAACAGATCTCTGAAACAAGTTTAACCCTTATCTTGAAGCATTTTCAGATCATGTAATATTATTGGGTTTCTAAATTAGCAGTTTGTTATTTGATGGAATGTATAAACACACTTGAATTTTAGAAAAGAAAAAAACAGAAGAAATGGAAATTTTACTTATCAGGAGGATTCTGCAGAGATGAGAAAGTGCTCCAATATAATTCTTCAGCAGACGATAAGTGACTGTCTGAACATTTTTCATCCCTTTTAGATTTTGCACTCTCACTCTTGCTAAGCAACTGTTAAGCCCTAAGAAATTATGCCACTTCTCCCTTTGTGTCAAGATGTTGATGATAGACCATGCACGCCCCTGTCTCAATTATGAGATACTTCCTTTTTCTTAAGCCTTCCTCCCGAGCACTAGTTTGGGTTAGGTTTGGATATTGATGGCTTGGTTATTTTTGGACTAGAGCTATGAAAACACTTTTGGACAGTTTATTAGACATTCTCCAACCGACACTGCCCAAATTTGTTGTCAGACCCACAACTGTAGCCTTAAAGAGCTCTAAGTTGTAGAAGTGCTGAGCATAAATATCCGGAAACCACAATATGTTTTAGGTTGAGACCTGCACTAATCCTTTAAATGGCATTCCAGTGGCTATGAACAAAAGCTAAAACTAAAAATAAATTTGGGATTACATTACATTTTATTCATTAAATTGAAATGAAATCAGAATTAGAGGTCATACAATTTCCATGTAGTCATAAATTACATAATAAATTACATAATAATAAGTTTATCAGCAATTGTTGGAGAAGTTCTGGAGGACACACCCTAGACTTTGGGGGTATTGTGTGGCTACCTAAAACTGGGATTAATTGCCCTTGACTAATCCTGTAATCTTGGAAGTAACTTTCAGTGGACTCAGTGCAGCTTACTTTCTGGGTAAAAGTATTCTATAAGAAAAACTAATTCATATATATCAGGAGTGGCAAATCTGAGGACAGGGTTGTTGTGGCTTCTGGGTGTTGTAGGACATCTGAAAAGCTGTAATTTTTTTTAAAAAATCCAGTTTTAGTCCAAAGCTGGATAATTTAAATATCTCCCTGCTGCCCTTTCACAGTTTCCTTATCTCCCACTACCTGAGCAAGACATAATCTATTTTCACCACCAGCCAGCCACAATCCTGAAATCAACCCCTTTAATTTTTTTTAATTACCTGGTCAGGTATACTTTCTATCAACTACCATTTATTTTCCCCTCATCTTCTTTGCCTTTTTTAATCCCCAAATGCTGAAATCATCAATTCAGCCTTTTTTTCTCTCAACAAAAAATCCAGGGGTGAAATCCAGCAGGTTCTGACAGGTTCTGGAGAACCGGTAGCGGAAAATTTGAGTAGTTCGGAGAACCGGTAGCAGAAATGTTGAGTAGTTTGGAGAACCGGCAAATACCACCTCTGGCTGGCCCCAGAATGGGGTGGGAATGGAGATTTTGCAATATCCTTTCCCCATGAGTGGGGAAGGAATAGAGATTTTGCAATATCCTTCCCCTGCCACGCTCACCAAGCCACGCCCACCAAGCCACACCACGCTCACCAAGCCACGCCCACAGAACCGGTAGTAAAAAAAATTGGATTTCACCACTGAAAAAATCTATATAAGGTTGCCAGTCTCTCAAAAACAGTTTTTCTCATTTTTCCCCCTAAACCAAAAAAAGCAATAGATTCTGTAGAATATGGACAATTACTTGCAATTCCACTTACAGCACAAAATCTATGGGATTTGTGCTAAGAGTTTTCATTCCAGACCTTCTTTTAACTTGAATACTCACTAGTGACTTATAGTTTGATCTAGCCAAAAATGAGATTATTGAAACCCTGTCACTCATTACTGTCATTTTTTTCACAACAAAGATTCTAAAGATATATAAAACTACCATTGGGGATCCTGTCAATATCCTCTCTGCAGTGAGAGATCAGATTTGTGAGATGAATGTTTGAAAGTGGACAGCAGCCAAATAAATGTATATACCCTTCATATCTCAGAATATATTGCCAAGTAAACTACTTTGCACATCCTTTTTTCCCCCAGTCATTCCTTTCATTTGTATTTACCAGCAGCAATTCTTTTCGTGACTACTTTCTTACGGGAAGCTGTTATTGTGATATTATTTCATTCTTGTTTTGAGTCAAGATGGCAAATCTGTGTCCATTAGTTCATTTGAGTAAGGATTTCTGTACACGGAATCCAGAGGGGCATTGCTGGCAGATAATAGCATATATCATAGAGAAAGACACCTCTAATCTTGTATGTGTACTTGAAGGAGACTGCACGGGGGCTGCTGCAGGGCCAAAATAGACCATATTAGAATCATTTTGTGTTGCATTGAAAGATAAGTGTGTTTGGATTTTTTAAAAAAGCAGGTTACCATTTGAGGAAGAAAAGTTCCTTTATCAGAAATGACAATAGTAAAAATGAATTGTCAAAATTAGCCATGGAGTCTTATTTATGCTAGACTAAAGGAAGTGCCTGGAGAAGGATTTCCTAATCATTTCCTCTCAAAGTGATTCTTCATGTAGGAGCGAGATATAATCATGCATTTTTCTGCCAAGTGGGCGTAAGAAAAAGGAAAGTCTGCAGAATACACTCACTGCTCTTTATCATCATATGAATTGTGTAGTCCCAGCCTATGTTTAAATGCTAATTGCCTAAGCACAATAATACCCTTTCAGAAACAATGAGCAGACATAGCCTGCCCAAGGTTTCAAACTGCATTTTGAATGGGGTGCTTTAAAGTCATTTTAAGAGAATCTGTGCATGCTACCTGCATCGCCTCTTAGAGAATGCATTAGCTGAACTAAATTAAATGAGATTTAAAAACAGATCACTCAGCTCGCATAAAGACAGAAATACAGCTACTGAGAGTTGCAAATTTGATGAAATAAGAACCGAGGGAGATGGAAAGAATGTTTTTATCAATTTCCCTCTTCCTTCAGTTCAAAATTGCCTTCCTTGGGCAAAACGGAGAACCCAAATCTAATTCCAGGAGGGGATAGATCTGGGACAAGGAAAAAAAAAACCTTCCAGAGAAATTATAGGCAATCAGGATTAACAGCAAAAGAGGAGAAATGATAGATGGCCACAGGGAAGACAGAATGGCTTCCTGGGGTTTGGTAGATACAATGGCCAGAGGCAGGAGTAGGATCTGGGCATGGTGGCATCAGCTAGGCCAGGAGAGCTCAGAAGGGTATGGAGAAGCATCTGATAGCAATGGCTACGGCAAAAGGGAAACCAAGAACAGTAGCATGCAACACAGAGTAGATCAGGGGTGTCAAACTCAAGGCCCATGGGATGAATCCGGCCCATGGGGTGCTTAGTTCTGGCCCGCAGGGCCACCCTGGAAACAGTGAAGGACCGGCTTGCCGTGCAGTAGTGGGTTCTAAAACCCTTTACTACCGGTTCGCGCGCGTGCTCACACGCACGATGCTTCTGCACATGCGCAGAAGTGTCCCGGGCGGGTGGGCGGAGCATCCCGGGTGGGTGGGCAGAGCCTCCCGCCACCACCACTACCGGTTCTAAGAACCAGTCTGAACCGGGAGCAACCCACCACTGTTGCTGTGCCTCTGCCAGTGAAAATGGAGCCCGGGAGGGCCGCGCACCCCCTCCTGCACTCCATTTTCGCTGAAAGCGGCCATTGCAGCCGAAAACGTGCTGGGCGAGGCCTCTGGAGGCCCGAACGGAGCTTCTGGGGGGCGGATCTGCCCCTCAGAAGCTCCATTTCGGCCTACAACATGCCGGGCGAGGCCTGCGCAGACCTAAAAGGAACTGCAGAGGGGAGCACGCGGCTGAGAGTCTGGAGAGGAAACTGCTTGCTAGATAAGTGACCCGGTGCATGGTAAGTGACCCGGTGTGGCAGGTTAGGAGGAGAGCAATTGTGGGGAGTATGAGGTATTTCAGTGGATCAGGGAGGCCTTGGGTGGTCTTAGGCAGGTGGCCTCTTCCATCACTAGGCCCCCCATGGCCTTCCCCACCCTGAAATATCTCATGTGCACTTAATGAACCTCGCATTCGATTAGTGAATGTGTGGGTAAAAGGAGGGAGTGATCACGTTCAAGGTACAAGATTCACTCCCACGAATTACATTTGTAACTCGAGGACTACCTGTACTATACTGGACCATGAGATTTGGGAAGGTGAGTAGATCAAAAACTATGACGACAATGCATTTGATCAGAAATGTTATATTGATGCTATGATGTCTATAAACTGGGGTTTTAATATTAACTTATTTATTTTTTAAATTATTATTATATATAAACTATTAATAATTTATTAATATTGTGCTGCAACACAATAGTGGTACCAAACCAATCTTTAGAGTGAATTGCTACTTTTGCCTCCTTATTGTTTAGAATGCCTTGCAAGGTTGATATTGATTTGAAACACGTTAACCTGAGTATGGAAAAACAAAGGGAGGGTAGATAGTAGATGCTGGAAAGTCAGAGAGATGGTGGGGGAGAAAACTCACCAGTTTACCTTCTGGTGACAGGAACATGGCATTCTCAAAACTCCAAAGATGTCCATTGACCCAAAAATTTGTCTATATTGTAGAATAACAATTCCACAGTCACTAAATAGAAGCAGCAGCAAGTAAAGAGAAAAGTTTAATCAGCAATGTAGGCCGACTTACACAACTATATAACTCTAGATAACCACTAGATGGCAGTAAAGAGATGCCAAAAATCCACTTTTAACTAGCTTCTCTGGGCCATCCATATTTTTATGCTCCAGATCTGGTAGCTATAAGATCAAATACTTGAAATTCACACACACACACACACACACACACGGACTGACTGCAACATTTCATGGTTTGGGAAAGATTTTCTTGAAAAACTCACCATGGGAAATCCAGATTTCTTTTGCAGTCAGCAAATGTGGCAAAATTCATCATTCTAGTTCAGACATGTCAAACTCAAGGCCCGCGAGATGTGGCCCACGATGCAGTTAGATATGCATCCTGCAAAAAGTGCGCGCAGAGGCTGGCAGTGTTCTGACCCAGCCTTCGCAGAAGCAAGAAACAGACTCCTCGCAACGAAAACCCCGTCTTTATTTACACCTTGTGAATTAACTGCATTCACCCACAAAGTCCAGGCAAGAGTCCTGCAAGGAGTTAACTGAAGCAATAGGCCTTATCAGCTTGTTACGATAATTGCAAGGCCATGAGCTCTCAGCCGAAAGGCTGCAAATTAAATCAGTTCAAATAAACAAACCTCAGTTCTGGCAAGGCAGTCTTTGTCGCACAAAACACAATGATCAAAATCTCCAGAAAATCTCTACGACCACCACTCCCCTTTCCTCCTATTTATTCCACAGCCAGGGAGGAGTCATTCAGCATCCACGTTTGTTTTGCTTCCCGAGTTCTCCTTGTCCTCCATTGTTCACCTCTCCTATCTGCTCTGCGCATGCGTGCATCTGGAACAGGCCCCAGCTGTTCTTCCTCCTCACTCATTTCTGACTCCAAAGGCAGCTGCCTCCCTGGTGGCTGGGAAATGCCAGACGGCCCTGGCTCTATCTCTGTGTCCGACGCTGAGCATCCATCAGAGCCTTCCCCAGGCTCCAGAACTGGCCCAAGTTCTTCCCCAACCTCTTCATCATCCGAGTCTGCCGCCAGCTCTGCTGGCAGCTGGCGGGCCACAACAGGCAGTGCCTGGCAGCAGTTGCAACTTGTTGGCCTCACCCCGCCTGGCCCTTGCAGAAGTGATCGCACTAAGCAACTTGCAGCAGCGGCAGCATACAGAAGCGAGCGCAGGAGGTGGGGGGGTGGCGCTGGGCAAGCAGCAGAGGCTTTTGAGCAATAACTACAGGTTGGAAGCTTTAGATTCAGCTCTGCCCTTGTCTTCTGGAGATAAAACTGTTAGGAGAGCTCTCCTACCATTAAAATGGGGCAAGCCATTGCTGCCGCATTTGGGGATCCGTGTTGCTGAGGGAGAGCAAAGCCGCAGGCAGGGCAGGCTTTAGCTTAATTTTCCACCCAGAAACAATTCAGAGGCTTCATTTATATTCCCACCCCTGCACCCCTGCGATATGATTCTGGCGGTGTGCACGAGTGCTGTGGGGGTTTGGAAAATTAGGCCGAAGCCTGTCCATGCCGTTTCGAGGGTGGGTTCGATCTAACCGCATCTGCAATGTGGCCTGCAGGCCTTGAGTTTGACATGTCTGACTTAGCCAGTGCGACTTGTTCCATCCCAACCCAGCCCCGGTGAGCGGCGTGGAGTCAGCCATGCCCACCTGGCACTGTGAGTCATCAGTCTTACGTGCAACTGGTCCTTTGAGGGCAACCATAATGCTGATGCGGCCCTCAATGAAATTGAGTTTGACACCCCTGTTCTAGTTTATGCCTGTCGTGTTCTTGATGCAGAGAAACTAGAAAAGGGGCCGTGCAGTTCAACCTTTGCAACTTTGGTCAGAAGCTTTTAGGAAGTGTTTATTCAACTATCAGTCACACTTTTGATGAAGATGATGTTGATATCTACAAATTGAAATCTGCTTTTCCTCAAAAAGCAGAAAAAGATTTTTGTAAAGCATTTGTAAAGAACAAGGAGGTTTTAGCAATCACCTAGAATTTCCAAGTTCCTTGTCAGAAGGATGAAGAGATTTTACAGAATGTCCTATCGTATACTAAATAATGCAATTTCTCCTCAGGCTTTTAGAACCATGTTATATGAATATTGTAATATGAAAACACCATCTTACATTCTGTACCTCATAAATGGTAAATATTCCACTTAATATTTTTCCCATCTGTTTTGATGGCAACCAGGCAAAGAATATATCTTCAAAGAATATGTACAAAGAATCATTGTGGCTTCTTTAATCCATAATCAGCTGGAAAAGAATACGTCCAGACAGACATTCAACAAGTGCAAACTTCTTTAGTCATTTGATAAAGAGGCCCCTGATGAATCTATGTTTGATGCAGGTTAGAAGAGAAAGTCCTCCCCACCTTCCAGCTGCTATAGTAATGTTGCAGGCAGAAATTCAATAGGTCAACAAGAACATGCTGCAAGTAGAGCATATGCAGAACACCCATCAGAAACAGATAATATATCGTACACTGATGGTATCCCAAATGAATATATTCAAGAATAACAAACATACCTGAAAAGCATAGCAACTGATTTAATCCAAAAAGCAAATTTTGCTAGATATCCAAGTCTGTGTAAAGACATTCTTAAGAGATTGGGTGGGATAATCAGTAGCAAGCTGTGAATAGTTAGCCTGCACTGTAACTAGCAATCTTGCACACAAAGATTAGAGAAATGTTCCCTTTGGATCAGCTGTGATGTCCTTAAATTGAAACCTTATTGCTATTCCCTCAAATCTTGCAAGCAATTAGGCTGCGCCGCCCATCAAATAACTTTTGAGTTTGCAAAACTAGCACATTAAAATCCAATATATTTAACCAATCCTGCCTCAAATCCATTCCATGTACCTTGGAAATACATCCCTTCACCTTTTACATGTAGTTTTGCTAAGTGGTACAAGATTCACTAAGATAAATGGCACAATGTTCAACTAACTGAACTGAATACATTTTATTAATAGGTAGAGAATATGTGTGTCATAAAGATAAAGAAGTATTGGTTTGCACTTTAGACAATATTCACACGGTTGGCAGTAGTGTCACATGTTCCTTTCATTCATGCAGCTCTTAATACTCACAGCTTCTGATCATTAATTCAAACTAAAATATATGCCTAGTATATCTAAGTGGCCCTCTTAAATATAGGGATATTTCCCATGGTAAAAATAGTCCCATTATGTCTGTCAATTTTCCTTGGCTTCATTCAGCCCCATCATTCTGAGTCAGCATTCTGTGTGGTTGGGATGTCGATACGTTCTAATAGCTCTAGTCTAGAGTACACCTATCAAATCTCAGTTGCAAGCATTTGGCAAAGGATTGGAGCTTGTGGTTTGTTTGGTTTGTTTGGTTTGTTTGGGGGGGGGTTTTGTGGGTTTTTTTGTATTTGTATTTCTTTATTGCCATCTAGTGCTGATCCAATTTTCTGCAGCCCAGATCTGGCAGCCTTAATCTTGAAAGCACTGGGGAAAGCTGTTAAATTAAAACATCTTTTTTTACTTATTGAATGACTGTTAAAGACACAGAAGTTCTATCAAGGAGAAGATGGAATCCTGGGTATATTTTCCTGGGAGAAAACCCAAATGAACTGTAAAAAGAGACAGAAATAGATGTGTATTTCTTCCCCCCCCCCAACATATATATGGAGAGAGAGAAATTAGTTGATGTATACCAAAGTGTCCTTGGTGTGATACACTTCCTAAAATGAATAAAATCTAAATACCTGCCTATTTCCAAGTTGAATGCAGCTTTATTTCTCTCTACCAGTAACTTTTTGCATTTGTACAAAAATTGTTTCTGCTTGATTATGTCAAGCAGGGGCGGACAACATGAAATCTTCTAGAAGATGCTGAAAAATGTAATGTTAGCAAGAACTTTCACCTGTAAAAGCTTAAGGAAAAACCCAAATGGTAACTGGCGGTTGCTGATACCACTTGTAGACTAAACAAAAATACTTTGCAAAGCAGGAGCTGCCAATATTGACGTTTATGCTACTACCACCATAAAATAACAACAAAAATGTTTTGGAAAGCAAAACCAGAAACTATTGGGCAAAAGGGAATTCTAGCAGGCATCAGTATCAGATCACTCAAGGTACAAGCTTCAGCAGTGACTATAGAGGAGACCTTCCTCCAAGCTAAAACTCGCCTTTCTACTCTCGGTATCCTAAAGAACTTGAAGCACTTATTTTATTTCAATCCCTAAAGGAAATGCTGGCAGGGACTTTGCAAGCATGGATATTACATGTCTATTCATTGATTGCTCTTTCTAGGTTTCCCTACTGTGCTTATTATAATCCTGCTGATCCCTAGTTTCCATCACTGAAGAGTTGTTCCACGTTTCTACAAGGCCACGTTTATCACAGGGTTAAAAAGTTCAATACTTACATATCCCATTTTGTGATTGAAAGCCCTTAGTGCTCATGGGAAACAGTGGATCACAATTATTTGGGAGGAGTCAGCACACCTGGAGACAAATTACTGAGGTTAAAAAAGAGGAAGGCAACAAGGGTGGAATCTTGAAGTTTGCTTGGATGCTGTTGTGTCTTCTAGGTTTTTCTCTCTCTCTCTCTAATCAAGTGGTGACTGGGTGTAGGGAAGGCTTTTTTTGCTCTGTTGTCTTCAATCTAGAATTGCAAAGAAAGTGAGTATGAGGATTTGGGGAGTATGCCATGCTATTGGGAAGGGATGGCTCTGTGGGGTAACAACCCATTGTTGGTTGTGACCTTTCCAAAGCAATTTGCAGCCTTTAATAGCTGAGAAAATGATAATAATAGGCTCAACTTTGGGTTGTATGGTGGGGGAACTATAACTTGCCAAATGTTGTGTTGTATTGAATTGCTTGGCTCTTTAGCATTTGCAGAATTGATATACTTTGTAGGCCCAGCATAACTAAAGAGCAGGTAAAATTTTCTTTCTTACAAGTAGAAATTCTGTGAATGTAATGGCTGCATGAGCAGCTAGAAGCAAGTTGGGAAACTGCTTTCTTATCGCAGTAACCATAGAAAAACTTTGCTTGTTAAAAACATAGCACAGGTACCTCTTAACCCAAAATGATATCCCTTCATGGGAAAGAAATGTTTGTTATAGAGACTCTTTGGTTCCACCTTTGATATACCCCATATAATGGGGCTTATAATTGAGTGGAACTGCAATAATAAGAAAAAGAAGTCTTTGACTTTAAATTCTGTGTTAAAATGATATTAAATTCTCAAATTGTAGCAGCAGCAGCAGCTAGAAGGATCACACCGATAAAGCAGTCAGCCTGGACATGGCTGTATTGTTAGATGAAGTGTAAAAAGGCTTGGTAAATTGGTACCAAGATCTCAGCAGCAGAAAATGAGTTCAAACACAGGCTGTGTTTAATATATGCTTCGCTCCAGGAAAGACTTTGCCTTCATTTAGTGCTATGTCTGTTACTTTTCAGAGTGAATCCATGGCAAATCAATCGAGGAGATCTACAAAGCTCTCTCAGCGCTGTTCTTCCCTGACCTTACAGGACGAGGCACATGCCCTGCTTCCTCACAGCCGCTGTCCGGATGTCTCTTCTTCAAAGGGCTCCCAGCTTCACAAGCAAGTTTCTGCTTCACCCCTCCGCCCTGAGAGACAAACTCGTGCAACACAATTGAATGTGTCCCGATGCCGTCGCTCAGAATCCTTTGCTGCGCCAGATTCAATCGTGGTGACTCTGCTCCAGGCCTTGGCCCAGACAGGAGTCCCACTTTCGGAGGCAGAGTTCTTTGAGGCTCTTGTGCGGCAGGCAGGGGCTAGACGACCCCTCCCCTCCCTTGCACAGCTCTATCGTAGCTTCCTTCCTGCCCTCAGACGACAGCATGAATCGGCTCTTTGCCACAGCCTTCGGCATCGGGATGCCTTTGTCTTCCTTCATGAGGCTACCACAGACGATGGACGGGCAGCCCTTGGCCTCTCCCTTTTGCCTCTTAATAGACTTGGGCAGTCTCCGCTGCTTCTTGGGATTGAGATCCTGGAACAGTTGAGCCATCCTTTAGTGGCCCGTGCTGTGGCCCGTATGCTGAGTGAAGGGCATGTTTTGTTCCACCGGGTACTGGCTGTGGTCACTTCAGGGGGTGTGCCTATGATCCAGGCCTTTGCTGCGAATGGGATTTTAGGTGCGGTGTTGCCAGCTGCCCTTCATGTTCCTTGCTTGTACCATCAGTTGGAGTTGGTGATGGAGCTATGGCAAGACAAGTTAGAAAGGCTGGTTTCACTGCAGCATCTTCTGGAGGAGACGTTTGGACGGCGTCCAACTCTCCGTCACCGTTATGCACTATTCCTGAAAGAGCATGAACTGAAGCTGTCTCTCCCTCTGTGCAATAGGCAGGCTGGCCCTGAGGTTTGGTTGGAGAAAGCAATAGGCATTGCAGAACATCTCCCAGTTCTGAGGGAATTTGTAGCAACTGATGAAGTCGAGGGACCCATTATGGCGAAATTGCAGAGTATCCTAGTGGAGAATGACAAGGAACTTGTGGCAGAAGCCACTTTTATAGCTGAGCATGCCCAAGGTCTGTTGGCCACGGCACGGTTTCTCCACCAGACAGGGGAGCCACTGGCCCACCGAATCTATGGAGAACTAGATTCCTTGCGAGTTTCTTTCTCCTATCACTTAGATGCAAGACTGGGGCCCAACACAGAACAGCATCTGGCTCTGTGCCCACCTCAGCTGGCAAAAGAGTTTCGTAAAATCTTAGCTCAGAGCCTGAGTCGCCTGGAGCATTTGTTTGACTCTCATCCTGCCATGCCCACCTTGAAAGCAGTGCGGGCACTTGATCCCAAGCAACTGGGGGCTGTAGGATGGAGCCAGATAGAGCAAGACCAGGGGATCCCTGGCCTATTGGAGGTGCCAGAAATGGAATGGTTTCGGTATCAACATTTAGCTGAAGCAGCTCCTGCTGATGTCTCCCTGCCTCAGTGGTGGGAGGCACAAGCTGAGCAGCTTCCTGTGCTGAGCCCTCTGGCCTGGCGATACCTCTGGCTGCCTGTCTGTTCTCCCAAGTCTCCCTTCCTCCCAGGAGGCTTCTTCAACCTACCAGTGGCTGAGGATGGCTTTACCCAGGAAGGTGCAGCACGTCTCTTATGCATGCTTAGGTATAACCGCAAGCTCCTTTAATTGACTACTTCTATGTAATTTATCCAGGACTGGACGACGGTCACTTGGAATGGTGCAAAACCTCTAGTGTTCTATGCTCCAGTTCTATGAGAATTTCAAATATTTGTCTTGTTAACCAGATGGAAAGTCACAAAGTAGCCTGATTGTAAACTAATAAAAATTTCACCTGCATCGAATATTTCTTGTTCCTTCCCTTTTCTGGTGGTGAGGATAAATGGAGATCACAGTGCAACTTGAACCATGAGCATGAACACTACAGTGGGAATTGAAAATGATTATGGCTGAAAATAAGAGGTGCCATTCAGTTGGGTTATCTTTGGGTGGTTTTATGGATACCAGTTTGAACGGTATTCCTCTACTTCTCTCAACCTGGTCAATCCTTTTCTTCATCCCACCATTGAATTGCATTTCATGTCCAAAGGTTCTAGTAAAAACTAAATAACAGCTGCCATTCATGTGGCAATGCTTTCGGAAGTGGGCACTGTAGCATTTCAGTGAAGCTGTAATCTGACTGCCGGCCAGTAGATGGAGCTTATGAGTCACACTAAACTCCACTTCTTTAGCACCTACATCAGATAGAATTGGCTCCAACAGTAAGCAAGGAGAGTTTCCAAAGAAAGCTGCAGAATTTCATTAAGAGAAATTCTAGCATAATACTTATATTTGAAGGTAGCTCTGGACGGACGCTTCCCTCCTTTGCTGGTTGAGCTGGTGCTGTTTAATGGCTAGTGAGTCACAAGTGCAGCTTCCTCTGACTTCTGTAAAGAAATTTAGACCTCCCATAGATTCAGGCAAGATTCAGAAAGTAAAGAGCTGCTGAAGGAGGAGTCTGCTGCATTGCATCTGCTTCATCTCTCTCATGCCGGATGAACAGAAATTAAACTCTGGGAAAGTTCAAGAATTGGAAGACGTGTTTAGCAGCAGCAGACCGCCATCTTCTACACCAGGGGTTGGGACAGCTTACTTTAAATAATTAAATCGTAGAACCCCCAATTAAGAGAGAGACAAAGCTCTAGTGATCAAAAATTGGCTGCATTCAGAACAACGTGAGTCTCTCTCAGAACCTCGGCATATTCACACAGAATCCAAGGGTTCTCAGGAAGTCAGATTGAAAAATCCTACATCAAAACCTCTTTTGAGGAGTCTAACCTGCAGTTGTTTGATTGAAAGATTGAAAGATGAAAGACAATAGATATAGATGGTAGATGAGATAGAGATGATAGATAGATAGATAGATAGATAGATAGATAGATAGATAGATAGATAGATAGATAGATAGATAGATAGATGATAGATGAGATAGATTGATAGATAATAGATGAGATTGATTGATTAGATGATAGATGAGATAGATTGATTGATTGATTGATTGATGATAGATGATAGATGATATTGATTGATGATAGATGAGATAGATTGATTGATTAGATGATAGATAGATGAGATAGATAGATTGATTGATTGATAGATGATAGATTGATTGATTATAGATGATAGATGAGATTGATTGATTGATGATAGATGAGATAGATTGATTGATTGATTGATTGATGATAGATGAGATTGATTGATTAGATGATGGATGATAGATGATAGATGAGATAGATTGATAGATTGATAAGATAGATTGATATTGATAGATTGATAGATGAGATATATGAGATTGATTGATTGATTTGATAGATGAGATAGATAGAGAGAGAGATGTTAGATGGATAGATAGATAGATATTGATTGATTGATTGATTGATGAGATAGATAGGTAGGTAGATAGATAGATGGATAGATGGATAGATGGATAGATAGATAGATAGATAGATAGATATGGAAAGAGGATAGATAGATAGATAGATAGATAGATAGATAGATAGATAGATAGATAGATAGATAGATAGATAGATAGATAGATAGATAGATAGATAGATATTATTTGAGCTAGATAGTTCATATTTGCTCTGGGGAGATTTTGGAGGTTGGGTTGGAGGTTGGGTAAGCCTACCATTTCTTGTGGCTGTATATTTTGTATGAAAAGAGCCCTCCAGGTTTACTGGGTGGGTTGTACACAGGTGGTGTTCTTTCTTGCTAAATATCCAGCAGAAAGACTTTTAATACTGGGTTTAGATATCCTATTTGGTGATGGAGATAACTTGCTTTCAGGGTTAACATAGTACATATACTAACCAAATGGGCTGGGTTCACACAACCCAGGGACCACCCCAAAAATAACTAAGTTTAAAACAAACACATTTTAACATGTGTCAGTGCAGCTGCCCATGTTTGAATACGGTATGTCTTGAATTGCTAAGTGTTGAACATGCCTTAGCATGTTGCGCAGAGTCAGGTAATATACAGGTTGTCCTCGACTTGTGACCATAATTGAGCCCAAAATTTCTATTAAGTGAGACATTTGTTAAGTGGGTTTTATGACCTTTCTTGCCACAGTTAAGTGGATCACTGCAGTTGATAAGTTGGTAACCTGGTAAGTGAATCTGGCTTCCCCATTGACTTTGTCAGAAGGCTGCAAAAAAGGTGATCACATGATCCTGGGATACAGCAACGGTCATAAGTATGAACCAGTTGCCAAGTATCTGAATTTTGATCACATGATCATGGGGATGCTGCAAAGGTTGTAACTGAAAAACGGTCACAAGTCACTTTTTTCAGTGCCGTTGTAACTTTGAATGGTCACTATATGAACTGTTGTAAGTTGAGGACTACCTGTATTTCATTTTTAAAACAAAGTTCATTGCATGTTAAAAAAACATGTTGGGGAAAGAAGGTTGACTCGTCTGAAAGACATGCTGGCTGTCTGCGTGCAAGAAAAGGATAAATGTGTATCTTTATTTTAAATCAAGAGAATTCTGCCTTGTATTCTGAAGCAGGGGTCTCCAACCTTGACAACTTTAAGACTTGTGGACTTCAACTCCCAGAATTCCTCAGCCAGCTGGCTGAGGAACTCTGGGAGTTGAAGTCTACAAGTCTTAAAGTTGCCAAGCTTGGAGACCCCTGTTCAGAGGAGGGTTTCAGCAGGTCCTGACCAGTTCTGGAGAACCGGTAGCGGAAATTTTGAGTAGTTCGGAGAACCGGTAAATACCACCTCTGACTGGCCCCGCCCCCATCTATTCTCTGCCTCCCGAGTCCTGACTGGCCCTGCCCCCATCTATTCTCTGCCTCCCGAGTCCCAGCTGATTGGGAGGAAATGGGGTTTTTGCAGTAACCTTACCCTGGAGTGGGGTGGGAATGGGGATTTTGCAGTATCCTTCCCCTGCCATGCCCACCAAGCCACGCCCACAGAACCGGTAGTAAAAAAAATTGAATCCCACCAGTGCCCCTGTTTTGAAGTACTCTGCCCAAGCAAAGTAATATTAGCTTGAGTGGCTTAAAAAAAAAAAAAGCTGTTTCATGGAAAACTGAGAATTTGCTTGATCAGCAGCTGCTACTGACAGGTTGTGCACTGCAGTGTTTGGCAGAAAGGTCAATGTATTTATTAAACAAATTTATAGGGCTGCTCAACTCACACATAAGGGGTTCCAGGTGGCTTATATTATTATTTTGATTGTATTACACATTCAATCATTGTCTCAAACCATAGGACTGGACGGACATCAAGGGTCCTGTAATTTCAGTTATCTCATTCCTTATTACACTTATTGACCAATCCAAAGTAAAACGAATAAAATATAATTACACATTAAAAAGTATTTTATTAATAGCACTTCCCCAGATTCTCAAGTCTACCTGATCATTTAACTTTTAAAATTATACTCGTTAGTAGCTAAGGACTATTTAAAAATGTATTGTTTCAATTCCTATAGCAAGCCAGGAGACTGAATCTAATGGCCTATCTACCCCTACTTACAATTCTTTATAAATATACATGCAGAGGTTTAATGGTCATTTAATATTTTATTTTCCAACAATGATCACAGGCTGAAGAAACATATGGAATGAATCTTGTTCAAAGTTCTTGGCAAAAACATTGAATATTAATTCTTCTCAGAATCACTCATGCCTTAGTATTTGGACTACTGCAATACACTCTACATGAGGTGGTCCTTGAAGGCCACTTGGAAGCTGCAATGGGTCCAGAGTCTGCAAGAGCAGTTAGGACTTTCCTTTTTTTTAATACCGGTATAAATATATATATTGAAAAATGAAAAAGAATAACAAGTGAAAGAATGTATGATATGAGCCAGTTTGGCCTGGTGCAGGGGTGTCAAACTTGTGACCCGCAGGCCAGATGTGTCACCTGCTGGCCATGCCCACCCCCGTTTTAGTGAAGGGGGGGGAAGTCACGATATTTGCCGCGTATTTGACACCCCTGGCCTAGTGTTTAAGGCACCAGGCTAGAAAATAGGAGATTGTAAATTTAAGTCCCACCTTAGCCATGAAAGCCAGCTGGGTGACTTTGGGCCAGTCACTCTCTCTCAACCCAACCCACCTCACAGCGTTGTTGGTGTGGGGAAAACAGGAGGAGGACTGTGTTGGATATGTTCACTGCCTTATTTGTAAAAATAATAAAGGCAGGATACCAATAAGTAAAATAAATAATACAACGGGCTAAAAGTTTTGTTATAAATATGGATCAATGGGGGGAATATGTGGCAGGAAGGATTGAAATTTACACTGTTATAGTCTTACAGATAATTTTTATAAAACGTCATCAGAAAAACTATCGAGAAGTATAAAGGCTCTTCAATCATGCTAGAAATGTAGAAAAGCCAAACATTTTGGACACAATTACATACAATAAATACAGAAGACTTTGAAGGCTCATATTTGATTGAAACCAGAGGCTTTTCTTGGGGGTGGATAAAGCAGCTGGAAAAGAATTATGGCACTTTGTTATTCGATGTAACTACAACAAAACTACTAAATGCACAAAGGTGAAAAGGTTTGACTTTACCTACAATGGAGGAGTGGATAGCGAAGACAATAGAATTTGTTGAGATGGTCAAATTGACTGCTTTAATTAGAGATAGGACAGTCTAATTTTTAATTATGATTTACTCTTTCTGGAAAACAGAAACCACGGTAATAACACGTTTCGTGAGGTACCTCTTTCTGGGCCATTTAAACTTTGAAGCCCCCGATTTATTCTCTTCTCACACCCCTTAAACCCCCCCCCCTCCGTCGCCCAAGGACACACAAAGCCTCTTGCCATCATTTCTGTTTATAACGGCGAGGCTGGGCAGGCGGAGAACGGGGCGGAGACACAACTCCAGGCTTATTTTCCTGCCTCTTTTAACGCAGATCTTGCGCCAGCAATTAAGGTCCCTCGCCAGCCCTTGCCAGGAAGAGGAGTCCCCGCCACCCCTGCCGCCTCCTGCCCAGCCTCTCGCAACGATGCGGGCTATTTGGTGCGCTCCGTCTTGCCTACTCTTGCTTCTCGGCTGCGCCGCGTCTCTAGAGGAGCCAGGCCCTCCCGCCGGCGGTTGCTCGCCCTGCGTCCCCGACGAGTGCCCGCCGCTGCCAGCCTGGGGTTGCCCGCTGGGCAAGGTGCGCGACAACTGCGGCTGCTGCTGGCGATGCGCTCGCGGCGAGGGAGAAGCGTGCGGGAGCGGAGTCTCGGGCGGAGTCACCGTAGTCTGGGGACGCTGCGCGACCGGCTTGGAGTGCCGCCGCCGAACCAAAAGCCGGGGGGCCACCGCCGTGTGCGTCTGCAAGAGCCGCTACCCGGTGTGCGGCTCCGACGGCCTGACCTACCCCAGCACTTGCCAGCTGCGGGCGGCCAGCCTGCGCGCCAAGAGCCGAGGCGAGCGCCCTGTCGAGCAGCGGAGCAAGGGGCCTTGCGAACAAGGTAGGGAGAGCCGGGAGAGGGTGGCGCCTGCGCACCAGGGATTAAACGTGGGAAGGGTCGGGATGGGGGTCTCGGGCAGTGAATCCGCGGAGTGGGGCTGTATTCCTAGATGCTGCCCCGCTCGCTTTCGCTTGGATGTAAACCCATTGAATTCTCTAGGGCTGACTTCGGAGTAAGCGCACAAACAGGATCTAGCGCCCTTTGCGTAATTTCTGAAGAAGGCTGTGTCCTAGGATATCAAGCATAGCAACCCAATTTTTTTTAAAAAAGCAACTTCCAACCAACTATTGATGGTTGTTTAACCTCACAAAGGATGTAAAAAAAAAACAACGGATACGAGTTTATAGTAAAATTGGGCACCTTTGAATGGGGCTCAAGTTCGCCCATGGCAAAGGTTGAGTCCCATAAATCAAAAGTTGATTTATCTGGTCTTTTCCATGTTGTTATCTCTAAGTTTGGTCCTCCTGTCTTGTCATTTTTAAAACAAATTCAGGTGTTCTTTAAAAATGTGTGGTTTGGGTAAGGAAAGTTAATTAAATAAATTTAAGCTTTGGCTGAAAGCTTAATTCTTTTAGAGTTGATTCGTATATTCAGTAAAACCCTGGTTAGGGCTTTCTGTGGTGGGAGGACCATAACATTGGCTGGCACTTCATAGATGAGTTTTTATTGATTAATTTAGGGCTGAGAATTATTTGTCTCCAATGGTTCCTTGCATTTTTGCTAATCTGCACCAAGTTTAACCAAAGTTGGGATTTCAATCCCTATAGTCCTAAATATCCTTATTTGTAAGGGAATCCTAGGGATAATTTTGTCTGTTACAACCCTGCCTGCTGGCAAACAGGTTCAGTTGAATTTTAAATAATTTATTTCAAGGTAAACTGCAATATTTAGAGTACTGTAATATTTCACTAGCAAACTTATTAGTATCTTCATATCAAATTTTCAAGAAAAATTCTCAGGAAAGATCATTCTGGGATTAGAGGTATGGCTATAAAATAGAAATCATTGTGTGATCATCACTGATGGGGAAGAACAAATTGTGGTGCAACCATCATGAATTAGGTATGGCTACTTGGTAATTTCAGACTATGAAAACTACTACAATTTTGAGGTAAACATCTAGTAGGATTGTGGGTGTATGTTTTGTCTTGGAAAAATCACTGGCTAATATATCTTCAAGTTGTGTCATTCTCAACCTTTT